>JAWNLY010000194.1:2892500-3392500 GCA_035042045.1 Drosophila melanosoma | reverse complement strand
AGCAGCGCCCAAATCCATTAGATGAATCAAAGGCGATTTCTCAGCAAAACAAAAATAATAAGAACAACAACAACAATAACGGAATGTGGAATGTGAAACCCTCGTTAAAAATGAATGAAAGCTTATTAAAAATATTTCTTTATTATTGCACAAAAAACCCATGAGCAGAAAGCCAAACTTGGAAGCCAAAAGAAAAAAAGTTAAAAAAAAGTTTAAAAAAATCAGCAAAAAAGTAACACCAAACAACAAAAAAAAAAATAAAAAATAAAATAAAAAAAAAAAAACAGGCGTACAAATGTTAAACATTTGCCACGATGCCATGACGAGAGCTGACTGCAAAACGAAGCTTCTGGAAACAGTGGATACCAGTGGAACCAAACCGAACCCAACTGACTGAACTGACTGACTGACAGTCAGTCAATGCGATCCGTTGATGATGATAATGACAATGACACTGACGAACACGCATGAATAAGCCCTAAATTCTGTTGGATCTGTGCGCAGGATCTGCAATGCAAAACTACGAAAAATGCCACAGAAATCCTTAACGAAAGAAATAAATCTCGGAAAGCGTTCTAGTTTTTGCTCACATGCGGACCTGTCTCCGGAGAATTGCACGCTTCCCCCAAATACCCAAACTCCAAGCCCGTCTCCAATCCCAGTGGCCAGTTGAGCTGTGCTGGCGACAAAAAACTATGCCCAGCAAAGTCTGTCAACAAAATGCGTACACAAAAATGCTTGCTGCAACATTTTTTTGCCAGCAATCAGATTTTTTGCTGTCTGCATTTAATTTTTTTTCTTGTTTTTTTTTGTATTTTGTTTCTTTGTGTTTCTTGTATTTTTTTTTTTTGATGGCTGTGCAAACTGTCACATGAAGAAAGATTTTTTGGACTTTTGTGCGCTTTTTGCGCAGATCGCATATTTAAAATTATGGCCGCAAACCATAGCTGAAGACACGGTGCGGACTTGGAGTTGAAATTGGTCTTGAACTTGGACTCCGTCTTAGCCATGGCCATTTAAAACGTCTTCGAAATTAATATTGGAAGCAAAAACTGTGAAATGCTGTGAAAAGAACGCAAAGCGAATCCCAACTGAACGTCGGCTACAAAAAGCCATTTTTGCTAAATCTCTACAAAAAACAACAAAAACAAAAAAAAATGCCCAGATAATGATGATCATGATGATCATGATAATGATGATGATGATGATGATGGTTTCGCGAGACAAGCGAATGACGAATAGCCCATTGGCCGTCGGAACGAATGTGAAATTTACGGAATCCGCGTCGTTTCACAATTCTGCAAGACGACAATTAAGCACGAAGCAGCCAAAGGGCCAAGGAAGAATTGTTCGCCATCGAGAAGAAACTCCCACGGCCCACCCAGTGCTACAATTTTCACTCCATCCGACACTTTCCCAGCCACACCCAGTGCCTCTAGCTCAAACTCTCCAAAAAAAAAAATCGTGGGCAAAGTCAACAACAACAACAACTGCAACAAGAGCAACAACAGCAACAAGAGCAACAACAACAACAACAGCAACAAGAGCAACAAGAGCAACAGCATCAGCAAACAAAGAGCCAAACAAAAAGCAAAGACAAAAGATCGGTAAAAGAAACTATAAAATTCTGTAGCCAAATGAAACATTTTTTTATGTGCTTGTCCATCCGTCACAAATTATATAATTATCACCTGTGTATTGGATAGGCCGCTTATCGTCGCTGTGAATCTGCCGCAGTTGCAGTCGCCGTCGCAGTCGTTGTCGCAGTCTGCGTCGCTGCTGCTCGAAATTTTCGATTTGTGACGCTTTATGTCTTAATTTCGTTAGTGTATCTTGAAATGGGTTCGACTAGATGCAGCCGATGTGACCAAGTAACCGGCAACCGGCAACCGGCTGATGCATCCATCCTCTGCTGGTCAACTTTTATCTTTCCACGAAATGCCACCCAAAATACTCATCTTTAAATGCGGCATCGCGACGCGTTGCAGAGAAAGTGACTTTGTAACTTTCATTCAAGAGAAACGACCAGCAACCGCAGCATCTGCGGCACTCACAAATACAAATCCAGCATGGGACTATCTTAGGGGATTCGATTTGCGATTACGAAAATAGCCTCTGTTGGGAGTTGAGTTCCCAAGTTATTCCTCGTGTGAAAGAATTTTTTGTAATTGAGTTTTTAAAATTACTTAAGAACTTTATAGTACTAATTGATTTACCATTTATATTATATCTATTTTAATAATACAAATTTAGCTTAGCACATAAATGACCACATTAATTTATTAATTCAATTTACATAATTTAGAAATATTATAAATCTATTAATTATACATAAAAAAAAATCAGGAACTTTATAAATATATTAAAATGTTACATTAAAAAGTTTTTTTTGTTGCTTTTTTTAATTAATGTAGAAAATTGGGACACTCAACATTAGTCATAATGTTTTACATTTTTTAACATCGGCAAAGCTGAATTGATTTAGGACAAATATATTTAAATTAGAAATATAATGTTTGCTTGGCATTAATATAAAAAATATATATATTTTTAAAAAATCATTTGTTGACTGTTCAACATATTCTGGGCTGTCATCATTGTTGTCATCACCTTAGTCTCTAAGTATTAGTTGACGGGGGGAACTAACAGTTTAGCAAGAGCCACGCCCATGTCATTGCTCAACGGCTTTAATTGCCATCGTTAACCAGAAATTTCGAATTGGGACCTGACACTAGCCTTATGATTGTCTGTCATCTCTCAAACCAGTAGTTGGGCGTGTCGTTCATCATTTAATAATTTTTTTTATTGGCGCCATTTTGAAGGCAAGTAATGTCAATTTTTTTTCTGCGCGTTAATTGCACAATGACGAAGCTGCCGCCAGCCACCGCCTCCTCGTCTTCATTATTTGCTGTTTAAACAACAGTTAAAGACAAGTTGCGGCTGCTGCCACCGCAGATGCCTCGGCATGCCAAAAGCACACAAGCGGACGACTAGACACGGCTAAGTACCAACTTGGTAGTAGCAGCAGCAGCCCAAAAAAATAAAAGAAAAAATTATAATATTTATAATAAAAAAAAGTTGGCATAAAGCCGAACATAAAATACACTTCAAATAGTTTTAATCTGATATTATAAATGATTAATAATTGTTGTAAAAATATGTCTAACTGTTGCAAATATTTTTGAGTAAACAATATGATTTAAATGTATAATTTTCAAAAATTAATATCAAAAATAGCAACTAATTTGTTTTGTAAAGTTCTTGCCCTTAGAATCTTAAAACTAATTTTAAAATTTGAAAAAGTTTAAATGATTTTTATCAACTTAGAATTTCCAACACATTTGCCATATTCTTAACTATGGAAAGAGTGTAAAACACAACAACAACGGACAAGTTGGCTGGTGTTGGCCAAAAGCCAGTAAGAGTCGTCTTGGCAGCGACTATTTGTCTATTTGTTTATGGCCTTAAGCTCCGCGGCCTGTCAATAAGTGTGGGAAAAGCCAACAAAGCTAGACGCGCCTCACGATCGTCACGAGATTCGAATTGATTGCACACTTCAAAGAATAAAAAAAAAAACTATATATATATATATATCTATATAGAGAGGGGGAGTGTGAGAGATAGTAGAGCTAGAGTGTGAGCTATCTATATAATATATAATAGACCACCCAAAAGGGCTTTCTGCTTCCTGGAAACAGGACTATTGTGCTCTACTTATAGCCATGGCTAATTAATATGTGGCCGCTTTTTGGCACAATTGTTGCGCCAGCGATGATCGTTGAGCAATTCCAGGAAGAGCCAACACACACACACACACACACACATACACACAGACAAATAATTAAGTTGTTTTCAGGGTCATTATTTTTCACGGCTTTTGTCGGCACAAGTCAAACAACAACAACAACAACAAAAAGGAGGGTGTCCCAAGGGAGCAGCTGGCCACTCGAAATCAATTCTTGCATCCTTCGGGCGCAACGAATGTGGCGTTTACTTAGATTTTTGATCGAGCGTCCTTGTACGTGGCTGGCATTGTGTTGGTTTTTGTGGCGGCCCCGGGTCAAAGGTCGGCCAGCTGATGGGCTACTCGACGACGACGACGACGACGACGGCGTCACCGAGTCGCGTCGAATGCTTGGCGCCAAAATGCGTCAGAAAGAAAAACCAACAACAACAACAACAAGAAGAATGCGCCAGCGATTCGCACTCCATAAAGTGCATAATTTAATGTGTGGAGCCCAAAAAAACCCAAAAGAAAAATTAATAAGTGCAGGAAATGCAGCCACACACAAGGCGCACACCCACACACACACACACACACCCACACATACACACACACTGATAGATTGTGGCGCCCGAGGCGTTGCCGCCTTTTGTAGTTTGTAGTCTGACGCAATAATTAAGTCATTTAAATTATTAGATGACAACAACAACAACAACAGCAACAACAGCAACAGCAACAACAGCAACAACAGCAACAACAACAAACCAACAATTAGGAATTACAAACAAACACACACATTTTGGGAAAAGCCGCCTCAGCTCATTGATGACTTTCGACTATTTTTGGTTGTGCTGCTTGTCTCGCTAAATCCTCGAGAGAGTCTTTAGTTGTTAGTGTTTGTTGTTTGTTGTTTTGTTGTGTTGTTGTTTTGTTGTGTTGTTGTGTTGTTGCCGCTCAGGTTTTTCACACGTTCGCGTTTTTTCCAGTGCGCCGTGACAGCGGCGACAACTTGGCGGTCGGTCACAGATTTTGGGCATCAGTTAATAAGTTTCCACATTTTATGCAAGTGTCGTTAAATTGTTTTCATTACGCGTATTTTTTTTTTCCCCCGTTCAAGCATCTGGAAATTTTACACGCTTAAGTGGCCCGGTGGAAAACTGAGACTAGCATAAGTACCACATTGCCACACGTGCCCACAGGCCTCTCTCTCTCTATCTCTCTCTGTGCTGCTGCTCGCCAAGAATCCGGTTCCGGCGTACATTGACTTTTGCCAGACACTGTTGTTGTTGTTGTTGTTGTTATCCTAAACAATATATATTCGTCGTTAAGTAGGGCTCTTCACTAAGCCCCTATTTGCTCTCGCTGCTTAATTTCCCAGTTCTTAGTCCTGCTCCGCATGCATCTCAAGTGCAGACGTGTGGCATGCAACTTGCATCTAAATCTGAATTTGAGCTCGGCACAAAGTGCCATAGCGAAATGGCTAATAGCAGGCAGGATAAGTTAGTTAATTTTAGGCTCAAATTACCCAGGAACATGTTACTAATCAATGCAACATATTTGCAAAAAGCTTATCCATTTTTGCTGTATATTTTAATAATAAAAAAAAAAATTATTTTAATAATATATAAATTGATAAATTTATATTTCCGCATATTCAATTTTAGCAATAAAAACATCTGCTTTCTTAGCCATTATTCGCCTTTGTGTTTAAATATTTCGTATTGGCGATTTCTGGCTAGTTACCAAATTGTCACCACCAACAAAATGGCTTTTTTGTTGCACTTTCAATTGTGACAACAACCACCACACGCTCCGCTGCCGCTTGGACCCAGTAATGGCTGCTGTTGCTGGTTGGAAGATCACACTTCCGGAAGCATAGCCGGAGCCGGGCACCGACCGCCAGCGTTGCCACAGCTGATGATAATGCATTATGCATTCCGGTCCGTATATTTTTTTTAATTGTTATTAGAAAAGTAAAAACCCAGTAAAAAAAAAAAGAAAAGCACTTTATCTATGCAGCAGCAGCACAGATAGAGAGAGGGAGATAGAGAGGGAGAGAGAGAGAGAGAGAGAGAGAACCTTAACACCTCTGCACCATTCACTATTCACCTTTCGCCTTTCGCCTTTACTCTTTTACCCTCGATCAGCAGCCGCACAAAATGTAGCCAAGCATGCGAAGATAATTTAAACATTTTAAAGGCACTTAACGGCTCCAACAAAAAACAAAAAAAAAAACACAAAAAAAACCCAACTAGCCAAAAAAAAAATGCGCGCTCATAATTTTTTGAAACACATTTCTCTGTGGCACGGGAAATATAAATTGTCGACAGCAAATGACGGGGAGGGGTAACCCAAAAAAAAAAAGAAGAAAAAAATTCTACACTGTCATCAAAGCGTAACTAAACGCCCATTTTTCTCAGCTGCGGAGCCGAAGTTGAAAAACATGGAGCGGAGCCAGAGGTTTTTGGCTGCGTCCATTTTCGGTAGTTATTAGTGGCATATTTTGGCCTAAAGTGCGTGAACCATGTCGAAAAAGTGGCCAAGCAACAAAATTTATTGTCTAGAGCAGTAAAGTTAACAACAAAATGGACCTCCCCATGAGTCGCAGTTGTAGTCGAAATCCGAGTCTGAGTCTGAGTCCGAGTCCGAGTCGGAGTCGAGACACGCAACAATCGGCGAGGCAGGCAACAGCACTAAATATTAACGCCTCGAGCAACTACAGCAACAAAAACAACAGCAGTTGATCAGTGGTAACTGTTATTTTGGTAGAAGCATAGCCAGAAGAGGAAGAAGAAGAAGAAGAAGCAGCAGCAGCAATTCAAACCTCTTACCTTATTGGCCAAGTCGACCACCATCATCGACAAACGTCTCACTGGGCGATAGAGGGAGAAGGAGATGGAGATGGAGATGGCCAAGAGAAGTGGGAGAGAGAGGAGGGCAGCGGTCTGCGGGCCTTGCTGATGTTGATGGCGTTGATTATGGCTTATTTTCAAATCTCTTTTCATACCTCCTTTCTACTTCTTGGAAGTGGCCAAAGCAAATTATGTGGAGTCATCATCAATGGCAGGCAGGCAGGCAGCAGCCACAAGATCTGCAAAGAGCATCGCAATCGGAATGGGAGCACAAAGAAGGCACCACACACACAGTACATCCAATAACGAGTCGCCAGCAAACAGCACAAACATCAGGCAACAAAGCTGGCCATTGCTAACAGTGGGTGTGGATCCACAACCATCGACTGGCCAGAGTACAGCAATTTGTGAGATTTTCCAGATTATGTCTTAAAGATCTTAGATTGGTAGATGGTTGATGGTAGATGGTTGGGGTCATCGAGTTAATGTCGGACATTTTGTCTAAACAACAAACACACAAAAAGTGGCATCTATAAAAATTGATTTTATTTTCCTTAATTATATATGCACTATCTGTAAATCTGTACATAAGGAAATCAGCATCCTTTTTACATTTCTTTCAATTACCAACTATAAATTATATTTTCAAGTTTTAAAATTACTTTTTCCTCTTGCATAAATTGATAGAGTCGAATGGATCGGAAAGTTTGAGAAGATTGTCTTTGCCTGAGAAAATTTACTGAGGATCCTAAAGATCTGAATATTTTATATAGAAATTCATTATATAAGTCTTAAGATTAAGTTATACACAAAAAACCTCTTTTTCCTTGAAGATAACTACAAAATTTTAAAAGGCGGACTACCTTTAAATTAATGTTATTTCTTTTGCCCAACTCTTCTTGTAAAAACGATAAAAATAAAGACTTTACAAATCTACTAAAAATCGACTACTTTTTGCGAAATTCAAACAACTTTCGAGGGAGTAAGTGGAATATTTGCTGGTTCATTGAACAACAGATGAGCTTGGCTTATCAACAAAAAATGATCGTGCTGATCTGTAGAATAAGCCAACAAACATTTACGACCAGCAGGCATAATAGCCTCATGTCATGCCCATTATGGTAGGCATACTCCCACTCCTTGGCAATCATCATCAGCTGCCGCTGATCTATCGATCTATCGCTCCAACAGATCGCAGATCTGGCTCACAGCTCTAAGCGTAAAATCGAGTGCAATAAAATAGCTAGCCGAGAGCACAGCAAGTGCCCAACTGTTTTGAATCAACAAAATTGGCTTGCAACAAAGATACGACACGCTCGCCAAGCGGAACCCAACCCGAACCGGAGATGTGCAGAGTGAGAAACTTTTGGACGCGAGCTGCAAATGATCGTTGCGATGATCGGCGAATGCGGCGCAGTTGGATAGGACAGCAGCAGGACGAGATTCAGTTTGAGGTTCGGTTTCAAGCGGAACTAGCTGCATTTTTGCACGGCGCATTAACAAGGCAGGCAACAGCGACAGCAACTAACAAACATTATGGCCCAAAGCTGAGGACTGAGGCAACAGGATCACAAAGTGTTGCAAATTTTTATTTGGAAGCAATTTTCACACCCTGTGCGACATCAGGCAACAGCACAATGAGGACGACGGGCAGCCAAATGTACATAAAAACGGTGTCCCTGCAGGACATGCTGCTGACAGGACACACAGCGTGGCGAATGCAACTGTTGACAACTTCATGGAGCGAACACGAACAACAGTTAGTTGACTCGAGTTGAGCTGTCTGCTGCTGCTGCTGCTGCTGTTGCAATGTGAGTTGCAAATGATGCCAAATGATTGCAGACCATATAAATTTCGATTGTAGCTGATTAGCAAGCTGGCCAGGTAAACGTGCAACGTACAACATTCAACGTGCTACGTGCAACATGGCCCGATACACGCCTACCCCCTGGTAGAGTGTGGAAACGGGAGGCCTCGTTGCCAGCGTCAGCATTTTAGTTGCGCTTACGAAGCGATTATTTGCAATTATGAGTTGAGATTTAACAGCTCAAAAGCGACGCCTCTCGTTCTGTTGCAAGCAACTCCTCCTCCACCTGGAATATTACCATATTTTTGTATTACAGTCAAATTTCCCAAACACTTTGACAGATTGACTTCGGTGACTTGTTCAACAATCACCTGCAATCTGGCCAAGACTTGACCTTGACCAAAAACAAAACCAAAAATAAAAATTAAAGTCAAAATTCTGCTCAAGGACAATGCTGCCGTTCAGTTTGACCTTCAGAGCCGTTTGAGGCTCGGGGGGTTTGTGGGCGCTGCTCTGTGTGGTTGTGCTTGTTGTGGCGTTGCTTTGGTTTCTCTCACCGTTGGCTGCGGCAGCAGCTCTGCTGCTGACGACCTTAGAAATTTGATGGATTGGTTCCCGTTCCCAAAACGCAACCCGAAACGAAGGTCATCAGCTGAAATCGCATTCGCTACGTCTCGTTGCGCGGCTGCGTCTGCGGCTAACCATATCGCATGGTAATACCAAAAATTTATATAGCCTTCATTATGGCCAAATTAAAACTGCTCATCAGGCATTACTCACCAACACCAAATTGCGCGCCTTTATGAGCGCAATATCGAACAGAGAAAGGGAGCTATAAAGAGAGAGAGAGAGAGAGAGGTTAGCATATAGCATATAGCATATAGCGTATATCGGACTACCTACAGCGGTTTTTATGATTTGTTTACACGATTGCCCCGTGAGCAGCAGCTCGAGCCGTCTGTCAGTGTTGCTTTGAGCCAGAGACTGTGTTCTCATCATTTGGATTTTCCGCAGTAATAAAATTAATAAGAAAGCGCTAATTTTGTAGCTCCGGCCACGACCACGTCCCCTTCCCCGTTACCATCCGCTGTTGCCTAAGTAAATATGTGTGTAGTTTGAACTCACTCGTCTAACTCTTTTGCGAGCCCATCTACCAAATTGTGCCAATATTTGCACAGGCTTGTTGCGGCAACGCCATTTTGTGTGTGCCTTCCAGGCGCGCTTTAATGACATTTCCCAGCGCCCGAGCTGCAACTGCAGCAACTACAGCAACAGCAGCAGCCGCCTTAAGCCCGCAAATAATGGCCCATTAATAGCTTGACATAATCTTTAAAAATACATTTAATTCATTGCAAATGCAACGACAGCAAAACACATCGCATTGCGAATGCTAGAATGCAATGGCAATAGAGGAAATGTGTGAACTGAATGGGGATCTTCACTCCAGCCATCCAGCTGCTGTAGGTGCAAGCGGGCGCGAGCATGCCCAAACTGCAGTCTTGACTGTCCAATTAGTTGGCGCAGCCAAGGCAGAAACACGCCAAGAGCAAGAAGAAGGTGAGCAACGATTGCTTCTGCTTCTGCTTGTGTGTGTGTGTGTGTGTGTGCGAGATAGAGACAGAGAGAGAGATAGAGAGAGTGAGTGAGTTCTTGTGTGAGCAAAGAGCGTGAGTAAGTATTTGTTCTACCTGGTACATAAGCAGCGAGCACTCCGAAAATACTTTTACTCCGAATAGCAAAGTGAGTGGAAAATTTAATGGGGAGATGAGCACATAAAAATTACATACGACTTTTTAAATACCATAATTAAATTTATTAAATTACATAATTAATGTTTGGATTAAGGTAATACAAAATTTTTTGTTTATTGATATTTAAGTGTAATTAAAACATTATTCTGTGTTTTAAAATCAGGTATAAGAGAAAAAATCATAAATCTTTACTCAGTTTGCAAAGCAATAAAAAGAATTTTTATTTATTATAATTTATGTGTGCATAATTGCTGATTAGACACAACATTTGTTTACCTACAAGTTGGTTTATGTTATCTTTATAACTTACAAATAAATATAGATATTAATTTTATATTTGCTTTTGTATAATTATAGTTTTCTTTAATCATAAAACTGATAAGCTTTGGATTAAATACATATATGGACAAATGTATTATGACTTTACTTGTTAGTTGTAATATGTTGCACAATATCACTAATAATATATTACTAAAGAAATTCGAACACCCGATACTGTCTACTGAGACTATAGCTGTCGATTCGCTAATTTAGCGTTATTGAAATTAGTGTGAATTGTGGAAATTAAGTGCAATTAAATGCAGTTAGTGTACCCATAAATTACTAAACTAAACTAAAATAAATTCCATCAGTCTGACAAAATGATCTCCTGACAGTGATACCGAAAAATGCACTCGCAATCGTATTCAATATTTCCGCCATTTCCTATTGGGCACAGGCAGTCTATATACCACACATACACAATACTAATGCAGCTACCCACACACGCAAGCGGCAGCTGCTCCAAGCATTCGGTTATCGTTTTATTCGGTTGTAAGACTAGCTGCACTCTTCACACGCACTGCGCTGCGGCCGAGTAGACGAAGACAAGCAGCAAATTGCTCCTCCTCCACGATCGTTGATCGCCCGACGGGCAGCACAGTAACCACGGCCACAGCAAAAGCAGGCCTAGTTGGAAGTAATAGCATGAAAAATTCAGTGAATTTTCATATAAATTTACAACATATTGATAGTTTCGCTTATTTAATCCAATGTTTGAACTTATTTCGTGCTAATACATTTTTAGTGATAGTACTCTACTTATAGTTAATTTTTCACGAGATTTATATTGAGATATCAACAAATAATTGGTAAGCATATTTAATTTAATTTCTTTAATTTGCACTTTAAAAAAATGTATATACAAGATTGAGTAGAAGAATCTTGTATGTTCTTATGTACTAAAATCGAACAAGTAAGATATCTCAGGCATGTTGAGTGCTATTATTTCCTGCTGGGTTTCAAACCATTGAGCATTAAGCACACGAAGCAAGAACTCGGCAATTCGTGTGACGACGACGACGACGACAATAACAACAACAACGACGACGACGACGTCGACTGCGAGACTGTCATGTCGAGACTCGAGCCTATTATTTGGGGTCTCTGGTTGGTTGTCTTCGATCTGTTTGTTGGCTGTGACTCTCGTCCGTCAGTCGCTCATTCGCCTCTCGTATTCGCTGTCGTCAACACACACGCGCACGCAACAACGGGCAACGGGCAGCGCCGAACAGGTTTAAATCTATTTGTCGAGTCTCTGGTCGAGTCGAGCTGAGTTGAGTCTTGATCGGTCCAGGTAAAAGAACGCACCGTGTGTTTCAGTTAAGTGTTGGCACTGAACCGGGTAACAATCTTTCACTCCTCCGCTCCGGAGCACCGATTCTTCGTACAATAGAATACTTACGACGCGTTTTACTACTTGCCTACTTTTACTATGTAGAGCAAATGGAAAGTGTTTCGAGCTTACGATCTGTTCATTCATAAAACTGCTGCAAGTTTTTTAAAAGTGCAACAAACACAAAGTGTCAGCAAAAATAAAAAAAATTATATTCATGTAATAATACCAGAACAGTGTGATCCAGCTGAAAAGAAAACAAATCGATATATAAATCCACATCAATACGATGCACAAGAAATCCAAATCAGTATCAGTGCGTATGCTAATGAGGATTATGCCTCATTTATAGTGCGCTAATTGAACGTGAAATTGCCATATAAAATTATATTTAGCCAGGCTTATATATGATATATAACAAATAAGGCCCAGCCATTGACAAGCGATTTAAATATCAATAAGCAAATAAATATCTGACTAACTGGTCAGCTCAAAGTACCAACAATAATATTTGTGTAATAAAAGCGAAAAACTTTGCCATGGATTTAAGCTATATGTTTATCGTATGTCTGCTGGCGCTATGCAGCGCCGACGCCGAAAGTAAACAGAAATCTGGCAGAGGCCGAGGCTCCATGTGGTGGTAAGTAAAGCATGAAAAACCAATAGAACAATCAGGGGGATCCAAAACATGTGAATGACATTGAAGAGGCCACAGAGCAACTGATATTCGCCCACGCAACATTTGCATAAACCAACAAATTTTGTATGGGGACAAACAGTTAAGGCAATTAGCGTGCGAGCGAGAAGACCAAGTGCAAACAGGCGACGGCGGCAATGGTATGTTGCGAGAGCCAAAGCCAAGTGTCAGCAACATCAACAAACTTTTCGAGGCACGCGCCTGCAACGGCCGCAACATCAGCATCCGTTAAGAAAGTCACGAAAAATATCGCAAGACTTGAGAATAATTTTCTCAAGCTTAAGTCAAAATATGGTCTTGGCCATTTAAAAGTCAAGTCTTGCGGCAGCTGCCAGTTGTTTTTGTTGTTGCTGATGCTGCACACACAATGCGGAAGCCACAAAGTGCAACAACATTAAGTTTATTTTATTTTTTTTTCGTCTGACAAAAGCAATTAAAAATTCTAAGCGCGCATTCAACTTTTACCTCTTGGGGAAACAGGAGAGCACCAAGAGATGCGTCTCGATATGCCTAGTGAGAAAGAGAGAGTGTATGTGTGTGACACAGTTAATGTGGCCAAGAGATGAGCATCGTCTTGATGTACTGCCATATCAAGTTCGTTGCCTAAGTCTTTCGTTTCGATACTCGCACAAAAATATCCGCCTGAGTTCAATTCAAGTTCAAAGCCTACCGTAATCATTTTTAATAACGGCATAAATTTCGCTATAAAAAAAAAACAAATATAAATAAAACACAGATTCTGAAAAACTCAAATTTTCTACATGTGTTTTTTTTTTTGCGGCGGCGACCGCATAAATCTTGTTGCCATTCATTTTAATCCGCCTGGGAATCGCCGAATTCGAATTCGAAATCGAAATCGCATCGATTGCGCTTCGCCGTCGCGAAATTGTTGCTTTTGTTTTTTATATGTAGGGTTTTTGTTACACTTTCGTTTGCTTGTATCCATTACGCAATTGTTTACGTGTGCATGTATGTGTATACTAAATAAAAACAATGAGTGAAAAAATATGAACTTTCCCACCGCAATCAACGGTGAATTGAATTGGCAATTAATTTGCATATGTGCCGCTGTCAATAAACATTTGTTGTTATTTATTTATTTTTGTTAAACAGTTAAAAAACGTAAAAAAAAAAACAACAATGAAAACCAAGTGTTTTGTAACGAGAGCAACAACTGTTGAGAGAAAATATACTAAAGTAAATTCGTTTTCAATAATAAATAGAAACATTTATGTAGGCAAGGCCGTTTGAAAAAGATGACAGCAAATTGAAGCGAGTGCCGACAAGTGTCATCAAATATTTGTCAGTGTATGGGGTTGCATGTGTGTGGTTGTTTGTGTGTGTGTGTGTGTTAGTGTGCTGCATGCATGAGTAACGCCGGCAATTGACGTGGCTCAACAAAAAGGAAAAGCCGCAAGTGAAAAACCAAGAACAACAAAAACACACACACACACACACACAACTCAACTCAAGTCAAGTGGAAATAAACATAATGCCAAAAAAAAAAAAAAGAAAACAAATTACAAAAACAAATACGTACACAAATATAAATGAAAATGTTGATCCGTCTTTGTGGCCTTTTCGGTTGCTGTGCGTGTCCAGCTGCTCGAGATTTGCCCCTGCCCCGTGCATACACCACTTGTAATTAGGCGCAAAAACCAAGTCAAGCATTAAATAGTCATGACACGCCCCTCCCTACCCCCCCTCCATCCCTACACAATCACACAATATTTTAATCGCTGCGTATAAAAATGTATTTAATTGTGTCATTTACTTTGCTTAATTATAGGGGCATTGCCAAGGTCGGCGAACCCAACAACATATCACCCATCAGCACTGGCATCATGTACATGGATCCTGCTATCCACTCAACCCTGCGTCGCAAGCAGCGGCGCCTCGTCCGCGATAATCCTGGCGTGCTGGGTGCTCTGGTCAAGGGCGCTAATATGGCCATCAGCGAGTGCCAACATCAATTTCGCAATCGTCGCTGGAATTGCTCAACGCGCAATTTTCTGCGTGGCAAGAATCTGTTTGGCAAAATCGTAGATCGAGGTAAGTTCATATCCAAGCATATATAAGAGGAGACTCAATGATTTCAAGCCAAGCTTAAACAGTAATGATTATAATAATAATTTTAATCAGAGATATAAGTTAGATCTTTTAGTAAATGAATATAGATAAAAATGAATACTCATTCTGCGATTCTTTGAACTATCCATAATATTATATCATTTTGCTGTGACATTTCATCTAAGAGTAGCATTATTAGAACATAGACTCTGCTCAAGTAGTGCCACAAAGGAGTTGCCCCAGTGAAATATGATCTGTGATCTGTTTGCCATTGCATTTGTATTGGTTGTCAACGCCTATTTTTTTTTTTTTTTTTTTTTGGCTGCTAGTGGCAAATACACAAGTTGCTTTGGTTTCAGTTTTGAGGTATTTTGTTTTTTTTTTGTTGTGAAATGTCACTTTGAGTGTGTTTGTGTGTGTGTGTGTGTGTGGGATGTCAGTATGTAAATGTTGTTGTAATATGATCGGGCACTTGCCACAACAACTTGCATGTACTTCATTGAAAAGTTTGCCACATGTAGAGCCACTTTCGCTGGCCGCTGCTGTAACAATGGAATTGCCTTGTTTCCGATTGTCTGCGTTTGCTGCTGCTGCTGCTGCTGCTGCACTTGCTCCACTTTGCATTTCAGCATGTTTATGCTAATTGACGCAGGTTGGCAGCACCAAAACTTCAGATCACTCGCCTCGGGGCATTCAAATCAATCAAATGCGCTTGTTTGTTCGCCTGCTGTGACACTTGCCATGGAGTTCCAGTTTCCAGTTTCAGTATCCCAAGCGACCTGATCTGCGTCCACCATAGGCAACAACACTTTTTTTGTAACAGAACCGTCCACATCGCAACGCAATCCCGTGTGGGCTTCCCTGTTGTCTGTTGTCAACAATCATTTTCATATAAAATGTAAACAGCAGCAGAAGTCACGCAGCTTCTTATGAATTGCATTTGGCAAAAACTCTCCTGCAGTTTTATTAGCTACTGTCCTGGGCTACCTGGCAATCGCAATCTGTATATATATATAGCTATATATATATATGTATTTCCATAGAGGCACTTTCCATTCCAAATAGTGGGCGTGTGCAGCGTCGCGTGCGTTTCTGTTGCAAAGACCTTTCCTATCTTTCACTCCGCTGACAGCTGACTTTTATAGCCGGGCTGGCTCTTGACCTTATCAACGGACGGCTAACATCCTTTTTATGAGTTGCACTCTCTTGACATTTTATGGATTCTGTCGATTGTCGAGTTGTCGAGTCGTTTGGCTGTTATATTGCTGGATTATTGGGCTGGTGACAGCTTTTTATCGCAGCACTTTCATCGCTCTCCTTTTTTTTCCTTTTCCTTTTTCTTTTTCTTTTTGTTTTTTTTTTTATGTTTTTAATGTGCCCTTGGCCCTAATTAACACCTAGGCGATTAACACTTGGGGTTGCACCGTGGTACAGTGGCTTTCCAACTGTACATCTGCATGAGTGTATATATGTGTGTGTGTCTGTGTGCGTGTGTTAATACCCTGGAGACAAGAGGCAGTCCAGCCAGCGGGGCACATTGTTTTGTTTCGCAGTCTTTCTGTGGCAGCCTGCAAATGAAGTCAACTGAGGGCATTTGCGGGCAGCGGAGCCAAATCAAATCAACTCAACTAACTTGTTTTCTAATTGGTGACACCTTGTCAATTTGACACGCCACACGCTTTAACAGGCTGACTCGATTATTTTAGTTTGCCTAGGGTATTAACTGCTCTTGAGCTGTTTGCATTTTCTAACCTACCTTTTCCATTTTTTTTTTTTGCGCACATTTTAATCATGAAGGATGACGAATGGCAGCCACCCCAAGATGCTGTCAGAGTGGCTGCCTGTGGTTTTTATATCAATGTCTAAACTATTCCAGGAATACCCTAAGAGGGCAGCCTTTACTACTAAGCAGCTTAGCTTAGCTGTTGAACTGTTTGAACTACCTGAGGCAGACTAGGGGCAGCAACAGAATCAGGAGCTGTCGCATTTACTGCTCTCAATTTCATCAGTCGCTTGCCACGCCCAGCAGCAGCGGAAATCCGTTTTGCAATTAGCTACCAAAAAAAAAAAAAAAAAAAGGAGTCCAAAGGAGTCTTGAGCATTAGAGCAGGATGGTGTAAGAGAGGGAGTGCGGGGGTACAGCTCAAAGCTTCTCAGATTACATGCGTTAACAATTTTTGTGGGCGTTGTCCCCACACACACACACACACGAGTGCATTTGTTTGCCTTGGTTAAATTAAAGAGTACCTGCGACACACCCATTATTCAATGTGAATGAGTCGAATGGACTCATGAGCCACTCATTTCTTTCACCGCTTAATTGTTCAATGTTCGCCGTTTTATTGTCTTTTGTTGTTGGCGTTGTTTCTGCGAAACATTTGCCAAGCTATTTATTTACACGGCGTACAAAACAACAACAACAAACAACCAAGAAGAAGCACAAGAAATAACCACAAAAGAGGGAACACCATACACACACATACGCATATATATATATATATATATTTATATATATATTCATACAATACGCCACTTGCCATGCAATGTAACGCGAATTCTTGCTAAGCTAATCACCAAAAGTCAAAGTTGTTGTTGCTATTGCTGTTGTTATTGTTGTTGTTGCTGGAGTTGCTGTTGCCTTTGTTGTTGTTGTTGTTGTTGTTGTTGTTGTTGTTGTTGTTGATGACGACGTTTGCGCATGCGCCGAACAGCGACAGACCGCCGACCGCCTTCTCTTATCACAGATTAAACATCGCACATATTTACCTTTTACGTGAAATTATTTAAAGAAAACAAAACCACAAAATTACAAAAAAAAAAATAAATGAAACCAACCAACACACACACACACACACATACACACACTCGCACATACACTAGAAACAAACAAACATTAACCGGGAATTGAACAAAATAAAATAAAAAAATTTGTGCCACAATTCCGGGAAATCGGAGAATTCAAACGCGGCAATTCTAAGCGGAAGTTGAGAGCTCATAGCTCATAGCTGACATACTCAATCGTCACCTGCTCGACAGTCAATCACAGCCACATCAATCGTCAGTCAAGCCCAGACACCCAGTCAAGGGACGCAGCGACTTTCGATGAGAATTGAAAGCAACACAGAATAAAGTTGATTTTTATAGAATGAAAAGCAAACATATTTTTCAAATTAAATATTTAATAACATACAAATTTAAATTGAAAAATTAACTAAAATTTATTATAAGCAATAAATTGATAATTTTTTTCGCTTTTAAATTGAAAGTCCACAAATGAATTCTTAACTTGAAAGCAACGCAGAATAAAGTTTATTTTTTTATAATGAAAAGCAAACATGTATTTAAAATTGAAAATTTAATAACATATAGATTGAAATTTAAAAAATCAATTAAAATTTAATATAAACAATAAACATAAAAAATAATACAATTTAAAGGAACTTTTCTCGCTTTGATTAAACTGTATTCAGTTTCGACTCGTTGCTTTTTTTTATATTAAATTAGTTCAAATTATTAAAAAACACAGGCAGTTTTAGTACAGAAATTCTTTTGTAAATATGAAGTGGTTGTAGACACATTGGTTTCGGACTCCTTACACACATAATAGATGAGATACACAGCTACCTGACTGCGCTCATGTGTCATCCAGTGGACGCACGATACATAAATTTATGTATCTGTGACTCTTGAGTTGGAGTTGTGGCACTTGAAAAATTATCTGCAACATGTAAATTCAATTTTCATTGTTCTTTATCTGTGATGGTCTCTCGCCACAGCGCAGGCAAAACAGAGGCAGTTACTAAAAATAAAAAAAATAAATATGAAAAAATTAACAAAAAAAAAAAAAATATGAGAAGAGAAATATGAAAATGAGGTAAAGTAAAGTTTTACTACAAGGGCCACTCGTCTGGACGGGATTGCTGGAGATTGTGGTAGATGGGGCAAAGTGTTAAGTTGGAATTTATAGTGGAGCGTTTAATCTGTGTCAGTTTTCTGCGTCAGTTTGCAGCACTTCGCGGCACTTCGGTGCGGCGATAACTTGAAGTGTCATAATTGACCAGACTTTGGAAAACAAGTGCCATTATTCATAGGAAGGAATTTAACTGTTGCCTGCCCACGTTGCAATCACTTCAGCTGAGATTGAGATCTCTTGTCTTGTCCTGGGGGGTCGTGCTCCAAGTGGAACACCCAGAAGGCAAATCCACACAATGCGCAAAACCTTTAAAAAAAAAAAATCATCTGAATCTGAAACAGAAACAGTTGCTCATATTTCATATGTCTTTCCATCTCCTAATCCTTGCAGGCTGCCGTGAGACGGGATTCATTTATGCGATTACCAGCGCGGCTGTTACCCATTCGATAGCGCGAGCCTGCAGCGAGGGCACCATCGAATCCTGCACCTGCGACTACAGCCACCAGACGCGCTCGCCGCAGGCCAACCATCAGGCGGGCAGTGTGGCCGGCGTCCGGGATTGGGAATGGGGCGGCTGCTCCGACAACATCGAATTTGGCTTTAAGTTCTCGCGCGAATTCGTGGACACCGGCGAGCGTGGACGCAATCTGCGCGAGAAAATGAATCTGCACAACAATGAGGCGGGCCGAGCGGTAAGTAAACCAATCAAATTGCATCCATCCATTCATTTTAGCCGTTAAATGTCTGCCTAATGCCCGTCGCCTAGCAACGTTTTGGTTGGCCAACAATTTACGACTTGCCTAATAAAAAACGACAATTTCTTTAAGCCGTTTTCCGCCCCAATTGGCGACTCTGCAACTTGCTGCACTCTGTTGTCCAGTGACAACACTATGGCAAAAGGGGGTGGGAATGGGGGCATATGCACCAGGAGGGGAATTGGCAGCCAGACGGTACTGGCACTGTCTCTCTTTCCCATGCACTCGTTTGCGCGCATGTAGCTCGTATATTAAAATCGTTGACAGCTTCCAGCTCCAGCTCCAGCTCCGGAGGAGAGCTACACAAAAACAAAAAAAAAAAAAGTAATGTGCAGCTGCTGAATCAGTTGCACAGTGGATGAAATTACTCATCCAATAATCATTTATCACACATAGACATGCCTTTGATGTTCCATGGAAGAATGTTTCCAATCTTCAATGTCAAAATTAAATTGAACAATTTCCCATTAATATCCTGAAATGAAAGTTGACTTTAATCAGCTCAAAGTCAATTTAATCGATCCTCAACGATTGGCAATTAATTGCAACTTGTCAAATTTACTTATCGATTAGCATATCGACAGTTGATGACCACTGTGCCAGGCAGCTCCTCCAGTTGCCCCCAGTTGTTAGTTCATTGTGGAGGCATAGAAAGTAGCACACTCGGTGTATCCAGGTTGAGAGCTACCCAATGCTAGTCACTGCTCCGCTCTGCTCCTGCTCCTGCGCTGGAGCGCCAGTTCTTTGGGGGCCACCATCTGTGTTATTATTTTATTACTTGTTATGGGATCCATCGATGACGATGATGATGTTGATGATTTTGTGCCTTGCTTTGCTTGGTTGCCTTGCTGGCTGCCAGGGCCCCCCAACTGCGTTGATTTCTTACTTTTGGTCAGGCCAATTACAACAACAGCAGCAGCAGCAGCAACAGCAACAGCAACAGCAACAGCAATAACATGCAACATGCGCACAGCAAGTTGCAACAACATTTATTGATTTTTAATAACTGCAACAACGTGGCAGGCGGGCCGCCAATCGAAGCGAGCAAAAAACGGCAAAATAATTAAGTGAAAAAGTTACTGGAGGAGCAGCAGCAGCAGCAGCAGCAGCCTAATAAAGTCATACTAATGAATCCCCCTCCCCTCTCTCATCTCATCTCATTGCAGCACGTTCAGGCGGAGATGCGTCAGGAGTGTAAATGCCACGGCATGTCCGGCTCGTGTACGGTGAAAACCTGCTGGATGCGTCTGGCCAATTTCCGTGTCATAGGCGACAATCTGAAGGCGCGCTTCGATGGCGCCACACGCGTCCAGGTCAGCAACAGTCTGCGGCAGAGCAGCAATGCCGTCGCCGTTATCAGCCCCAACGCTGCTGGCTCAAATGGCGTTGTGGGTGGCGTCTCCAACGGCGGCAATGGCCATCCACCCTCCATCAACGGCTATGATCACGAGGAGCGGATGCTCAACGATCACATACCCGAGCTGTTGCTGGACAACAGCCATCCGAACAGCAAACAGCATCATCCCAATATGCCATCGCCCAACAGTCTGCCAGTGGCTGGTGCTCGAGCCCGTGGACATGGACGCAATCGCCAGGGACGCAAACACAATAGGTAATTATTATTTCTAAAATATTTTATTATTGGAGCTGATCTTGCCAACTTTTTCCTATAAATGTGTGATCAATGTTTGACCTTAACTAATTCCCATTTCTTGTTCTGCTTTCTATCCTTATCTCACTTGCAGATATCATTTCCAACTAAATCCACACAATCCCGAGCATAAGCCACCGGGTCCCAAGGACATTGTCTACTTGGAGCCATCGCCCAGTTTCTGTGAGAAGAACTTGAGGCAGGGCATCCTGGGCACACACGGACGTCAGTGCAACGACACCTCGCTGGGCGTCGATGGTTGTGATCTGATGTGCTGTGGGCGTGGCTATCGCACCCAAGAGGTTGTCGTTGTCGAGCGCTGCGCCTGCACCTTCCACTGGTGCTGTGAGGTCAAGTGCAAGCTTTGTCGAACCAAGAAGATCATCCACACGTGTCTGTAAGAGCCACACCTCCCATCCCCATCAATATATCCCTTAATCAAACTATAATCCCTATCCCAAGTCCCCCCGTGTATGTGTTATGTATTGTCTACGCTTAGCCTTTGTTATTAGAAGTTAAGAGAAGTTAGACTAAAGCCTAGTTAAAGTCCACACAATGTCCATGAGCCCTACTAAATTTTAGTTTACATAACAACAACAACAACAACAACAACCCACTCTGACTTTTTAGCAGTATTATATATATAGTTATATATATATAGAGACGATACGAGTTCATAGCCACGATAGAGAAAAAAGGAGATATACAAAAATAAAGTGTACAACTTCGTTTTGCCCAGTTTTTAGTTCTATAAGCAAGCAGCAAACTTTTGTAAATTACGTTGCTGTTCTTGTAAGTCCCCTACGAATATATATATATATATATATATATATAAATAGTATGTATACATAGCCTGTAGCCTTAGTTTAGCTAAACATTTTTTAAATTCTTAAACGCGCGATTAAGCCTCCCCTCCCACTCCATCCGAGAAGAAAAACGAAAGAAAAGAAAATGAAAAAAACAAACGAAAAAATACGAAATCATTGAAAACAAGACTGAAATTCAATTGCGCGCAGCTGAAACTCTAAAACTATCCCTTTCTAACTTCCTCTAGTTGAGTATCTCTGTATCTCTCTCTCGCTCTCGCTAACAACAACAATAGAAAAATCTTTAGTGATTACTGTTGTTGTTGTCTGTGTAGAGTTAGCAGCGATGTTGACGCTGGCAGCGCGCTGCTTGCATTCCGTTTTGCCCAGCTGCAAAACGCATGTTAAGCATACGCCGTGTGTCCCCCTTCCCCTACAAGCGAGGACATGGAAAGCGAACCAGGTTCCACATGTGAGCCAAATGAACCAGCTCTCAAAGCGTTGCCATGTTCGCTCTTTCATTACTCAACTTTTGTGTACATAAATAAGTGTATTTAGTTTAATGAATGTGTGTGTATTAATTTTTAGTCTATATGTAAGTAAGTACAACAAATGCACGCCAGATGGCGCCACACGAAAATTAAACTATTCTGTTATTTCTGCATTGAAATTTATGAAATTTGCACATAAGAAATTAAATTTTTTTTTATCTACATGTATGTCTTTAAAAAAAAATGTGTTTTTTTTGTATTTACACGAAAAAATAACACATCCACAATTTAATTTATCTTTTGTTGCCTTTTTGGTTGTGCGTTCTAGGTATTACTAATAATTAATTAATTAATTAATTTAGCCCACTAATTCAAGTATTTTTAATTAATTTATATTAGCACATAGAAAACATTCAATATTGTAAAGTATTAAAAAGATAAAGATAAAGAAAAACAACAACAACAACAACTACAACAAATTGCAAATGCAATATACAAATCAATAAAACATTACAAAAAACGAAAAACGAAAAATAACAACAACAATGAGGAATTTATTTTTTGCTGAGCAATTATTTGGTTCAAGTGTGTGTGGCAATTAGCCGCTGGAGGCATGAATGACGAAGAGGAGGGTGGGTAGGGGGTTTGGTGGGGAGCAACTGCATTGTCGCTTGGGTCATGGCTGCTGTGCGAGCAGCGAGGTATTTCAATATTTGATTTAAGCAGCTCAGTGGCAGTTTCCCAAGCGCATTTTTTGTGTTGCTGCCTGTCAGCCTGGTCAGCAAGCAAGCAACAGCAGCCACAACAACAACAACAATAACAACAACAAGAATAACGAGCGAGCAACGACAGTTGCATCTTTTGTATATCGTCGGCGTCTCTTCTGCTCAGCCCCTGACAATGCGAACGACAATTCCGCGCTGTCAGCGTCCAGCGCCGAACGGCTTTCAACTTTCAGCGACAATCAGCAGCAACAACAGCAGCAGCAGGAGAAGGGGGTGGGGGGGGGGGGGTCGACGAGTTGTGGGGGTACGAGAGAGAGAGAGGCGAAGAAGGAGGAGTACCTGCTGAAGCTCTTGTACATGCAATTGCCGGGGCAAACTATGCAAGTGACAGCGACAGATCTAGACGAGGCGCATGGAATCGGTATCGGGATCGGAATACGATCAGACCAAGACCAGGCTGCCAGTTTGCCTGGGTTTGCCTGGTTGCCTGTTTAGCCTGATGCTGATGTGGCCCGGCTTACATTGATCCTGATTCCAGCTACTGATCTGCCAGCTTCGAGTAGTAAGAGTAAAAAACACAAACACAAACACAAATAAAAACAAAAACAAAAAGTGATCGTGCTACATGTGTCCGCCTCAGTTGACAGTTTTGTTTCGCTCTTTGATACGCTACTGCAATTCCCAATCATTAAATGGGTGGGAAATTTATATATAAAAAGGTAAAAAAAAAAAACTAAAACCAAAAGCATCCGGAATGCAATTCTCTTGTGTGGAAGTCGTTGCAGATTTCTGATTAGTTGCAAAGCTGAGAAAAATATTTGTTGGTCTATTTTTGAACAGGATTTGAATAACAAGCAACATAATCTCTTTGATCGATGTCATGGGAAACCAATTCGAAGGGACACTTTAAAAAACAAATTCCTTCTTAATTGGATAATTATTAAATTTTATAACTTGCCAAACAAATGGATTTTTATCAAAGAGTTTTCAGGCAACCTTAAAAACAAATATGAAATTTGAAATGGAAATTTTAATATATATACTAAAGCCACAAATGATAATGAAATTTAATCCACCACAATTACTATCTTTAACACTAACTGTTTAATTACTTAAAAGGAATATAAAACCACTAAAAACTTTGCTTCGACACATTATGTCATTTATAATTAGGTAACATTTTCAAATGTGTGGCAAATGATGCACCAACTGAAACATATAACTGAAGAGGCATCAACAAGGTGGGCAAAGTGGAACTTGTCCATTGTCCATTACCAATAGCAATAGCAATTGGAATTGGAATTGGAATAGGAATAGCAAAAGCATTGGCATTAATATTACAATTGGCCATTAAAACCCCACGGGGCACATAGTACGGCTGCTTGGTTAGTTTGGTGGCATTGTCTGTGGCTGCAGCGTTGGTTGTCGCAAATATGGCACAGCGAGGCGACAATTGTTGTCTCCAAAGAGTCGTCTGTGTCGCTGGCTTACATTGCTCCTAATCAATAAAACTAACGAGCGGATTAAGATTATGTTGCACTGCAGTGGGCCCACAGAGGCGGCCAAAAGCGGCGCACGCGCATCCCAAAAATGGTCTGGCTGCCTAATGAATTGCAACTCGAAACGCGCAACTGGCAGCGCTGCAACGTGCAACGTGCAACGAAATCAAAATGCAGCCAAGTCATCTCAGTTTTGCCCGTTTGCTCGATGTGACAATGACAGTTGTTGTTCGTCATGTTTGGAGCATGTTACTCCGCTCCGCTCCACTTCACTCCACACCACACCACTCCACTCGAGTCGAGTCGAGTCGACTGGAGTCGCCTCTTTGTGTTGTAATTGCAGACGCCACACGTTTGCGCCGCTGTTTGATTTGGCAAATGCAACGGTTCGACATGGATATCTCTCCCAGCCATTGGGGCTGCAACACGGCTCGCCGATCTTTTGTGATCACTTGTCATGCGCATCACGCGCGATCGCTGGCATGACAAAACTTTCAGCCCAGCACCAGCACTCAGTTCGCCTGCTGCTCTGCTCCTCTTCACTCCCCCGTGTAGAGGCCAACGCCATTCCGCTAACCATCCGGTGCGTACAGAGATCGCGCAAAAGGGCCGAAATATTTTCGACACATTCGGTTGCAGAGTTGGCGAGTTCGGCGTTAATTAAGTGGCAATTGTTGTGCTCGAGGCGTGAACCGTGAGAATTTAATGGATTAGACAAATAGCCAAGTGGCCAATACTAGCTTCACTACACTACAAAAAAAAAAAGTGTTTAGAAAAAAGTTGCTAAAAAATACCCAACTGATTTAAGCAGCTAAAATAAAAATGATGTTTTCTAATATTTTTAAAACTTTTCAAAATATTAGAAAAACATTTTTGATTTGATATGAAATCTTTGTAACAGTGTGTCAGAAAAGTGGGCCTACTCAGGCGACTATTGGCTATGGCTATCAATCATCAGTGAGTTTGGCTTTGGCTGCAGTTGCTGCCGATGCTGTTAACTGTTTACATCTGGCGACAAGTTGAAACTACCAGGAAGCAATGACCAAGCAGAGACCACCAGGCGAGAGAGAGGCAAAGACCCTCAGAGACCGGCAGAGACGACTAGACCAGCCAGTAAGTCAGCCAGCCAGCCAGCCAGCCAGCCAGTCAGCTAGGTGGCCATCCCGATCTGGCCATGTAATTAACAGCACGCAAAAAGTGTTGCCAACACATACATGGACATTGGCACATCCAAAGGGGTGCATAGCATCCACATTGTATTCATGGACGCCAGTGCGACACGCATGTAAACATTACCATTTTTGGCTAAAGACGCGACAGCTGTTGAGCAGTTGGCTATTAAAAAAGTGGCAGTGTTTGCGGCATTGTTGCTGTTGTTGCTGCCACAAGCTGGGTGGCCAATGATCATAATTGAGTTACAATCTGGTTCAGAGTCAAATCAAATCCACTGGTCAACTTTCGTTTAGTCTCTGATGCCTCCTAATTAGTTGTAGTTTTTTTTTTTTGTTAAACTTTTTCTTTATTTCGATTTTGCTTCTTTGTTTTCCCTTTTTGTTTTTGTTTTTGTTTTTTGAGTGTTACTTGTGGATGAGCAAAAAGGTTTCCCATCATTTGGCTTCCATTATGCAGCGTTCACGGCCACCGAATTCCAAAGGTGCGCGCGCAATGGGCGTCAGGTTTGCTTATGTGAGGCGACTCGGATTGTGATAGAGAGGAGAGGGAGATGGAGACGGAGAGGGGAAGCGATGAGGTTTTTGACAGCGCCTGGGTGCCCACTACAAATTCACTGCACAACAACGGATGCGAACATTTTATGTTTGTTATTGTTATTGTTGTTGTTGTTGTTGTTGCTGCTCATTCAGCTGGCTTTTGTGAGCAGCGTTGAGGTTGAGGATGAGGCTTTGACTGCTCAGCGATCATCTCATCGGGGCGCTTTTGTATCCATGGTGCGTACTCTGTCCACTGTCCACTGTCCTCTGTCCTCTGTACTTCATCGACATCAACGCCGTCCTTTGTTTGCCGGCCCTTTTAGACAAACCTCTTGCCCCTCCTATGTCCGACTGTTCCTCAGAAAAAAAAACAGAGAGAGATAGTGAGAGAAAAAGAGAGAGAGAAAGAGATGCAAGTAGTTTTTTTTGATCATCGTTGTTGTCGTTGCTTAACTTTGCTTTATTGTCCGCTGCTGATGCATTTTTGTTGGTTTAGTGGCCTTGTCAAAAAAGTAAAACAAATTAAATTAAAGACCAGCGGTCAATTATGGCTATTATAATGTAAATCAGGAGTAAAGTAAATGATTATAATTATGTAATAGAACTTAAGCTAATGAGCATAATTTAATTTTAAATATTATTGAGTTGTGCAAGGAAACGTGCAACTTTGATTTATACAGCAATTAATATGTTGCTGTACAAACCAAATTTGCAAGTTTTATTAATATGCTGCTGTATAAATCAAATTTGCAAATTTTACCTAAGAAGCCAAAATAATAAATACGTATTCAAAATAAACCACTAAAACACTCAAACGATTTTATTAATTACTACTTCTAAAACTCATCATTAAATTGCAAATATTGTATAAAAATCTTTTTGATATATAACTTAAATGACTTTTGGAACTCATTAATTGCAATATTGTTGTTGTTTTACTATTGTTAACGTCGGATCTTATTACATATAATATGATCAATTATAGGATTATCATATTATATAATTAAGTAATTATAAGCTTTCTTGGGCTTAACGCAATCATCGTAATATTAATTATATGATTTTGGTTGCTGAAAAAAGCGATTTGTAATTAAGATTTATAAGGATTGTTGAGTTTTTGCAGTTGTCATAGTTAATAAATCATAATATAAACTAAATATTCTTAGACACAAAACCAAAGGCAAATTAAGAAATAAATTAAACAAAAATATTATTAAATAAACGTAAACAATTATTAACTAACTTTAACTATATCCTAAAGAATATTATAAACTCTATTCGATATTTTATGAGTGTCATAAAATTGAGGCTATAATGCTTTCAGCAATACATACTTATTTCGACAGAGTAGATAAAGATCTGTTTGAGACACGCCCCACAACAACAACAACAACAAAAACAACAACAACAACAACTGAAAAATCAGAAGATAAAATTCAACTTGACTACAGGAAGTTTAACATTTTTTAAACAAAAAGCTCTCATATTGGGGGCACTTGCTCGATCCATTCCGTCCAAGCCGAAGAAGACTTCCTTTCCTTTCGCTTTGGGGCACTCCACTTTGAGGCACTTGAGACAGTTTTTTGCACTTGTTGTGCACACACACAAACACACACCAACTGAAGAGAAAAGGAAACTTGGTGGTGGCGGTGTCTTCTCTGCTCTGCTCTGCTCGGTGCACCTCGATTGTGAGAAAGATAACAACAACGCGAGGAGACAACAACAACAACAACAACAGGAACAACAACAACAACGTCAAACAATGAGAAGGCCGCAGGAATTTGCGCGCTGAGATTAAGCCAGTTATGGCGAGGCATGAGGCATGAGGCAGGAGACGAGGACGCGGACGAGGACGAGGCAGCGGTCTTGGGTTTGATTTTGTTAAAGTTGAAGGCGCAGCTTTGAACAGGTGCTGAGCAAATGGCAAACTATGCCACAAGGTATTGGGGCAATTAGTGCTCAACTAATTGATTTAAGGCATTTCCTTTTGCAAGCGGCGATAGTCCATGCGGACAATGGGACACATTGGGGCAAAGTTGCGATTTCCGCATGAGTCGTCGTCGTCGTCGTCGTCGCCTTGTCTCCGACGGAGAGTTTGAGCAGCGGCATCTCTGGCATTTGGCATGTTTGCTTCTTTTTTTTTTTGTCGCAGCTGTTGCTCAGCTCGCTCCCTCTCTCTCTCTCTCTCTCTCTCTCTCTCTCTCTCGCTCACTTTTTAGCTATCTGCGTCGTGGCAATTAAAAGCTGCCGCTGCACTGATTGCAACAATTTCAAACTAAATGAACAGAGGCAAACGATCAGCTATCTATCTGGCTGCTAGGCCATTCCCCGACATCGACTTCGACTTCGACTTCGACTTGGACTTGGACTTCCACTCGAACTTGGCAGCAAGTTGCAAGTATTTAGTTTCAATTTGTTGCTTTGTTAGTGCGTGTTTTCAGATTTTTCATTTCAAGTTGTTGCCTGGCCTCAGTGCACTCCAGCCTCCAGCCTCCAGCCTGCAGCCTCCAGCCTGCTGACTGCTGACTGCCGACTATGCTGACTCCTGTCTACCTACTCCATTTGCAACTCCTCCCTCTCTCTCTCTCTCCCTCAATCTCTGCTCCTCACGACTGATTAATTTTTGCGCTATTTACACGCTCGTTGGACAGCCTCAGTTTGCCTCGACTCGACTCCCCTCTGCTCCCCTCTGCTCCACTCTGCTGCTGGTGCGCTGTGCCTTTAATTTTCAAAATTAGTCACGCGATTTTTATGTACTCCATAGTCGCATAGTCGCATCGTAGTTGTTGTGCAGAAGGAGGCTGCACTGTATCTGGTTAACCAGTCGAAGGTTCAGTCGTATGACAAATGATTTTATTAGCTTAGTTGAGTTAATCAATGTTGATGGTATTTATTAATTATGTTGTATGTATGGCTCCCCTCATCGACTCTTTGTGTTATTCGATACTCGTTTAACGAACGCACATGAAGAAGTTGCAAGTTGTTGCAAGTTGTTGAATGTTGTTGCAAGGAAGGAAGTGCCTTGTACTATGCAACAAACGATGGGGGCAACGTGAGCATCACCATCATCATCATCATGATAATCATCATCATCATCTGGGGCATCTCTTGTGCTTGTAGTTGGCAAATATTTGCTTGGCGGCGGCGCAACAAATTCGTATGCCAAATTCAAGGCAATGCAAAATTACACACGCCGACAAAATTGAGTTTTCCAATAATAAGCATGAAGAGCAAACGCAGAGGCTGGACACCAAAATGCCGACACAGTCACGAAACGTCTTCATTCGCTGCGACCAGCAGACCTCCGGATGCGTCCAATCCAAGTCCAGATAGTAGTCATCAACACACACACACACACACACAGCCAGTGGGACAGGACAATTGGACGGACGCAGAAACTTTGAGCGAGTAAAAGATACAGATACAGATACAGCGCCCTGGGCGTTGATTGGCCATGCAAAGGAAGAAGTCTCTGAGCTTGGGCATCATCGGGCAACGGGCATCGGGCATCGAGCATCGAGCATCGGGCTCCAGGTAGTCACGGGCACTCATGGCCAGTCACGGGTGGCATATGCTAAAACCCGAAGCTCGATCAGCGCCCCCGCAAGATCAACTCTGCCACACAGCTCTCAGCTCTCAGCTCTCATTCCCAGTCTCAGTTCAGCCCCAGTCCCAGTCCCAGTCACAATGCCAATTTAACACACTTTGGCGCGTGAATTAGGACCAATTTGGGAATTAAGTAATCTGGTGTTGGCCTTTGTTGTTGCCTTTACCGACTTTGAAATCTGGGATCAGCAGTACTAATGTTTATTAGTGACACTTTGTGAATTGCAGGCAAATATTGAAATTTTTTTTTTATGGAAAACTTAAAAGTTTTTTAAATAACTTTAATAGAAAATTATTGTTTATTTGTGTATTTTCTTTAACTATATTTTGTCAAATAATTATTTGTTATTGTTATACACATATTAAAATGTTATTTCAATGATCGATTTTTAATTATTATCTAATTAATGAATTAGAATTAAAAATAAATAATAAAATGAAGTAAATTAAGATATTAATATCTAATTAATGAATAAGAATTTAAAAAAAATAATTAATTGAAGTAAATTAAGTTATTTCACTTGATATATTTTACTTGTTGATATATCGCAGCTTACTTTATAAAATGTCAAATATAATGAAGTATCTGTAATTCTTTCTGAAGAATAGTAGCCAGTCCAAGTCCTTATTAAGATACGTTTAAACAGCTTTTTGTCTGCCATGTCGCCAGTGTCCAATGGCCGGACAGAGTGGCCAGTGCCCAGATGCCCAGTGCCCATGTCAAGGTAATTCCATAGATGACTTCATTTGGCCGATTGACAAAATGCAACAAGTCAATATGCCAGCCAAAAAAAAAAAACAACAAAAAAATTAGCCAAAGAAAGAGAAAACTGTTAATGAGAAATGTCAGTTGTCAGTTTTAGCATTTGAGCTGGAGAGAGAGAGAGAGGAAAGGGCGGGACAAGAGGACGAACACCAATTCGATGATGCGCGGCTGGTAAAGCTCATTTCGCTAATCGCATCAATAAAGCTTATCAAGCTCACCAGCCCAAGAGCAGCAGCAGCAGCATAAGAAGAGGGGGATGGAGTGGGGGGGGGGGTATAAAATTAAAGCCCTCAATGTCATCATCATCCGCTGTCGTCTGCCCGAGAAATGCGCTTAAGCGTGTTGATCGATAAATTGGCACTGCGATCAGGCGGCGTACAAAACGCACAAAATGCGAATGAAGTCATCTGCCAGACGATCAACCCTTCAACCATCCCCCCCTCTCCACATCTCTGCCCCCCCTCCTCTCCCTGTGAGAGTTCCAGTTTTTAGTTCCAGTTGCAAACGCTTTGTCAACCGATTTTCGCGTGTAGTTCGAGTCCTAAGCCGACAGTGGATCGAACCCTGGATCGCCCTAGACTTATGAGTCGCCGCTGCGTATCGCTCCGATTTTCGGTCCAGCCCCTGGCGACAGTTGAGCGACATTAATGCCTACTGGCAGTCGCCCTGCACAAATTAGTAAAAAAAATAAAAACAACAACAAAAAATAATAATAATCATTATAAACAACTGCCGGTTCCCGGTTCAAGTTTTCAGCGTTTTTTTATGGGCTATCTCGGCGATCGCTTATAATCGCTTATGTTTCTATGATTCAGCAGCCAGATTTGGTAGCCATCCATCCAGTTTTATTTTGATAGTGTGTGTGTGTGTGCAAGTGTGTGTGTGTGTGTTGCCCTTTTGATATCTCGACTTTGGCTTTGTTTGTTTGCGGTCGCCGCATCAAAATATTATTTTGCGCATGGCAGATCTAATCTTTGTCCAAGTACGAATCACCAAACGAATCCGCGTATCTGTCTGAGAGGGTTCATCTGCGCATTTTTTCGACATTTTTATGGGGAAATTGTAACCCAATCTTTGCGACTGGCCAGAAAGACCACAGAAACCTCTCATTGCATTTTGTCCTAACGTTGACGTTTCTGCGGTTTTTCAATATGCGCCTTTCAGCCCAAATCTGCTCTGACAAATGCAACATGAAAACGTTGTTATTTAAGCAAAAAAAAAAAAAGAAAAAAAAAACATTGCCACACATCGGTAGTTATATGGGTTAAGCAGTCAGTTATTAAAGCCCTATTAAAACCCACATTTTCAATTAGCTTTAGCTGTAAGCCACAATTAAAATGGGTTACAAGGTTATTGAAAATGTTTTTTAGGACAAGGAAACCGAATTAAAAAACTTAATCTTAATGTTTATAGCAGAGAAATAGCAGATTATTATATAAATGCTGCAGTTCTTACTTCCTGGGCTAAATCCATCTGTCCAAAATGTGTATTCCTTTCGATTAATGCGTCACAGAGACCAACGAAATAATATCGACATCATCGATGACTCATTTCGATTGGATTTCAAAAATTTACGAAATTCTCTAAAGCATTCCACGTGCCGCTGCCCTTGAGTGTTGCGCCACCGATTGAAGTCGAGCTTCTGACTAATACTTCCTTCCGCTGAGCGGGGTGGAGGGATCGTTCGCAGCTGTAACTAATTGCTGTTCGAAGTAGAGCAAATCCAAAAAAAAAGAAGAAAAAAAAAACAACAACAACAACAGAAACCCGGACAAAAACAAAAGCTAAAAAGAAGCAGCTAAATGCGTAGCTTTGAAGAGAGCCGCAAACACATGTACAACTCAAATGGCAACATGCCACACGCACCAGGAGGAGAGACAGCAACAGCAGCAACAGCGCAGCAGCAGCAACAACAACTGTTTCTTTATATTCGAGTCCAATTCAAGATCAAGTCGAGAAGCGCTGCTCAAAAAAAAAAAAGAGGCAAAGGCCACAGATCTTTGCTGGCTGCCCCTTTGGACCGACCGCAAAGCCGCAACAGAAGCTCGAAAATATTTTTGGTAATAGTTTGTTGTTGCTGCTGTTGAATGTTGTTGTTGCTGCTGCTGCTGCTGCTGCTGCTGCTGCTGTTCGCTATTGTTGCCTGCGCACGCTGACGTTTAGTCATAAAATATTCCATTTTATTTGAAAATAAATACCCGCCAGTCGAGCCATTCCAGCGTAGCTTCAACTCGACGATTTTCACACAACCTTCGGCAAACCGCCAGCTGAAAGCGTTCGGAGTTTCCGGCTGTGCGGTCCACTTTGCGTGTGGTCGCCGGCCCAGCTGCCAGCTAACGGCTCCCGGCCAGAAACTCAATTAAGTCGCACCGTTAGACACGCGGCGTGTCAAAACAAACGTTTTGCCAAATATCGCACAATGCCCCAAATAACCAAAAAAAAAAAAACAAAAAAAAGAAAAAGAAACCAAATAAAAAAAAATCTAAACTTTAATGCAAAGTCAAACTCCAATCCAGCATCCAATTGGAAGTACAGCAAATGCTGTTGTTGTTTGTTGTTGTTATCCGAATGGGAATGGGATTGGGAATGCGGCGCAAGTCCATTTCGTTTTCGATTTCAGTCTGCTGTGGGGCCTTTGATGTCATAATTCATGTATATTAACTCATAAATAAACGAATGCAACTCCTTATGCCACAATCAAGTATTTGCGTAGCAGTTCCGACTCAGACTCACACTCAGACTCAGACTTCGACTCAGACTACGACTCCGACTACGACTCCGACTCGGAGACTGCGTTGGAGTCTGTCTGTGGCCTGTCTGTGGCAGAGAGATAGTTTTGCTGCAGTGCAGCGCTTAGATTCAGCAGCAGCAGCAGCATCTACTTGCTGCCGCTGCTTGCTGCTGCTGCTGGCAATGGGTATTTAGTGCACTTAATCTACGCCAAAATACCAACTAAGCGAGATAAATAGCTGCGAAATAAGAATCCATAAAAACTATGCCCAGCCTAGCTAGCCAAGCAGACAGAGAGAGAGAAAGAGAGAGAGAGAGTGGATGGATGGCGCTCCATTCCATTCCATGCGACTGGACTCCAATACCAATGCCCCGACGTTGGCCAGTGAAAATGGCTATAAAATCGGCACGACTTTTCAATAAATGTTGACAACCTGGCTACGGCAAATGCAATGCGCCAAGTTTTATGATATCCTGAAGGAAGTGAAATATGATATTATGAATCGCTTGGCCAGCTGGCGACAGTTTCCAGATGTACGCGGGAGGGTTACTTACCAGCAACAACAACAACAACAACAACAACAACAACAACAACAATAACAACTACGCCTGCGGTTGGGGGCCTGTGGCGGCTACATCTTCGACTCCTCTACTCAACCCGCAGATGCCCCCCTTGCGTTTCTTTTGACCACTTCAGCTACCCCTCATCCACACACAAACTTCTTGTGGCTTGTGACTTTGTGGTTTCTTAACTTGAAACCTGTTGCTTGTTTCATGTTGTTGTTGTTGTTGTTGTTGTTCTTGTTGTTTTTGTATATGTCGCCAATGTTGTATTATGAGTTTGCGGTTTGTCATGTTAAAGTTAAATGCATGCAGCACATGCCCTGCATTCAGCAACTGAGTGCCATTGACAGGCAGCTACAACAACAACAACAACAGAAACAACAGCAACAGAAATAACAGCAACAACAACAAATCTACAATAACAACAAACCACCGAAAACAGCAATAACAACCACAAAACAAAAAACCTGCCGCAATCTGCCCGAGTTTGACTTTTAGCCACTTTCGTGCTAATTCAGGTCACTTAATTACAAAATAAATCAATTACGCATTAAGTAAATAAGCCACTTAACAAAAAAAAAAAAAATAAATAAACTCTGTATTTAAGATTTTTAAAATATTATTATTATTTTTCCTAATAACTATTTGGACTAAAACTATTTTTAGCTACAAAAGTGTTTGCTATTTTTATAGTTGCTTTAATTTTTAATTTGCAGCTGAGTAAAAATAAAACCAATGAAATTAATTCAAGTATTTGTTAATTTGCTAACAACGTAAGTCAATAAATAGTTACAAGAAATTCAACAAATTAACTTAATTACTTAGTGACTCATTTTAAGCGAATGACACATTTCTCAAACATGTTTTAATTAGTGAAATTATAAACGTACCAAAAATTCAAAATAAAATCCATTAATGGGAGATTCGCAATAAAATTGATGACTTGAAGACTGTGGATTAATTAGCAGCGTAATAAAACCTAAATCACATGAATCACATTAGAATATATAACTTTAAATGAAATTCGTAGAAATGCTTTGTGAATTCTTAATTAGTATTATTGATTAGACAAATCGACAGCCTGGTAACAGTGCGCTGGCCGCGCGGCGTATGCGTAATATTTGTGAAAATTATAATCGTCTACAGTGGCGGCCGTTAAGAACTCACATGGCGCATACGCAATATCAACTTGAGGTATACATAAATTTGTTAACAATTGCCAAGTTCCAAAGTTGCTATAAATTTGTAAGTTTTGCTTTTGAAATGCCGAATCGAATTGCAACCTCAGCCTCGAGTCGGATCGTAAATTTGCGTTTTAATGAACTTCGTTGCATAAATATTAAAATAAATTTTCGGCATTGCCAATACCAACTAAACAGCCAACTAATGCCGCATAAACAAACCGTTAACAATAATTATAATTGCCATTTGGGCCGCATTATTTGTGGGCGCACCGGCAGGAAAAGCGCTGATCCAACAAAAACAAATTATGAGCTGACAAAATACAAACAGAGCAATGCGCCATTAACGAGCCACTTGAGCACCCTAAAAGAGCAAGAGAAATTTAGTGAAAACTCAAAAGAGACAGAGAAAGAGAGAGAGAGAAAGAGAGAAAGAGAGAGAGAGAGAGTGATCGAGCGAGAGAGGGAAAGCGAGTGAAAGAAATTGCATATCACTTATTAAATCCAACAATTATATGTGAAATATTTTATTATTCTACGCAGAGAATATTTTACAAAACTAAAAATAAACACTCAAATAAATTGTGAAGAATAAATTTGTTTATTGGCTAATTTAATAGCTTTTGGCCGGAATATTCTTAAATAATTTTTAAAAAATTATAAGCTTTTCTGAAAATTTGTATGCAATAATTTTCAACATTTCGTATATGTAAATAATTTGAATTAAAATTCACCTACTTAAATGAATTTATTCAGCGCTTTATTTGAATTGTTATTTTGATGTGTTATTTTAATGATATTTTATGGGAGGCACCTGTAACCAAATCGCAACAAATAAAAAAAAAAAAGTTTGACTTTATGTGTATGCAAATGAGGTCCCTTTTTTTGAAATCAAAGTAATTAAATGAGGTCTTAACTTTGTCTTAATGGCTGTGACATATTTAAGGTTGACGCCATGGCAGGCAAATTTTTATTAATTTTATGCTGATCGTCGCTGTGGTGGGTGCAAAAAAGTAATTTGTTTTCATTTGTTTAATCGCTTAATCCGGCCCGGCGAGGAGCATGCAGCAAACCGGTTTCGCAAATTAAATGAAGAAGCCCCCAGCAGCAGCAGCAGCAGCAGCAGCAAAAAAACCAGCCACAAACAGACAGCAGACAGCAAATACGAACCGAATGGAATCCGGAATCTTTGGTGGTCCTGCTGCAAGCCAGATATCTTTAGCGGCCTTTTGTTTTTGATCGCCAGCATGGCAGCACTAAGGCCAATTTATGAACAGCTGCCCCACAATTTGCAAATATTCGTATTTGGCTCGGCTTAATTAAACTTTGGCACTTTTCGTCAGTCATGGCTGGCCCTTCTGCACACAAATACCAAAAAAAAAGAGTTGCGTTAATTTATTGTGGCCAGTAAAATTATGTCGAAATCCCATTTCATAGAGTTCAGGCCTGAACTTGAGAGTATCGGAGAGTATCTCCCCAGCCCCAGTCCCAGTCCCAGTCACAGTCCCAATTCCCGTCGACGACTCACTCTCGCTCTCGCTCTGCCTCCAGAGATGAGCAACGTAGTTGACAAAATGAGCATAAATCTCTTTTAGCACGCCGCCGCTGACTGTCTGTTTCAACACGCCTGTCAACACACACACGCAGTCACACAATCACACACACACAGACACAGTTAAACCCTCGTCGAGCTTGAGGGGCACCCGAAATAGCCTCTGACGGGGGCTGCCTAGTAAATCAACTGAATCGCTCATAAAAAGTCGCGCAGTTGTCTTAACTGTTGTTGCTGTTGTTGTTGTTGTTTTTGTTGTTGTTGTTTATTTTTTGTGCTTTTCTGGCTGTATTTTATTTTTTAATTGTTTAAGCAACAATGGGTGCTTAAGAATCTAAATAAATAATAATAAAACGCATGCAAAATCAACGAAGTTTTAATTTTGAATTTGTTTATATCATTTCCTGGGCACTTTCCACATTTCCACGTATAAAAATGATACAAAACGCAATAAAAAATAATACGATTTTATTGTGCAATGAAAACAATTGAATTATGCACAGATAATTACGAAAAAAAAAATTGAATTACGATGAAGGAACATTAACTTTTATTTATTCTATGCATTTTTTTTTTATTACTAATCTGAAATGAATTCTGAGAAAGTTGCTCGAATTTTTCTCGTATAAACTGGAAAATTAAGATTAGCCTACAGCAAATTATCTAATTTGTAGCGACAGCAAAGTGTAGCATATTTAGAGGCTGTCGTAGGATGTGTTCTTGGAATCGATACACAAATTTTAAATATACATAACATAAATTCAATAAAACTTCTTAAAGTATACAAGCTTAGGTATAAAATTGAAAACGAATTTGGAATTTAATCAGCCAAAAGAGACTTCCACGAAGATATAAAAGCTCTCAATTTGAATTTATATCTTTTGTGGAACTTTCTATCGGTTAAACAAAACTAAATTTTGCCTAAGAAATTGTTCAACATTTTTACTCAGAAATACATAATTTGCGAAATCTGTTTATCATAAATTGAACATCTAAAGAAGAAAACTGAATTTGCTGAAGAAAACTGAATATGCTGATTTATACGAATTTCCATCGCTGCAAACTTCAAACACTAAATTTCCAGTAAAATTTAGTTTTGTTTTTTGATAAATTTTAAATATTACCAGAATGGCAAATATTTTAATTTACCAAAAAAAAATCAGTAATATAAATATTTTATGCAATTCGAAAGTATCGATTGCTAAATTTAAAATGCTCTCACATTTAAATAATATCAAATATATATTTATTTTATATTTATTTATATAAATAGCTTTATTGGGTTTATATGTTCAGGCGAGCATATCGATTGCCTGTGACTTAATACGATTATATCTTTTGTATATATATAAACTTCTGTTACTGCCATTTGTGACAATGTTTTTTTCCGTGGAATGGCAAAGAAACCCCTCCAGAATAAGTAGGGCAACTCAAATGCGATTTACTTCGCACTTAACTATTTTCCAATTACGTTAATTGCTCATAACATGACTTTTTTTGTTGTTGTTGTTGTAGTGTTGTTTTTGTTCTTGTTCGCGTTGGAGGAGCTGTGTGGCACAATACACAATCATTTCCCCGAACAAAAACATACACAGAGAAATACACACAGAGAAATACACTCCCACAAACAAACAAACAAACACACTCAAACAGACAGACACATATATACACAGAGCGAAACAGACAAGTGAGGAAGAGATCTCCGTCATGGATCTGTGCGGATTGTTTGTGGCTTATTTTAGCTGACTTCAAGTTTATGAAGAATTACGAGGAAGGCACTTAAACGAATTGTTGCTGCGTATGCTGCGTGTCTGGTCCATAAAACTTTTATGACCCATTGATAGTGCGAACAAATCTACTGAGTCTCCGCGTCCCCGCATCCCACGTCCCACTTTCCACTTGCCACTCGGCACACTCCACGCCTTTCATTTGGCAGTCCACCTTGTTGGTGAAGGTGAAGCAAGTTTGACAGTTGGTTTTGAATTTGATTGAAGCCAAGTGCAATTGTTGGCCCGATCTTTTTGTATGAGTACATTGTTTATGGCATTTCGCAAGCATCGCGTTTGGCATCCATTAATCATGACCAGAAATTGCGCTGCGATGCCCAACGGATTTTTATTGTTTTTTAAGCAACCCACAAGAGGCAGCAGCAGCAGCATTTTCATCTCATTTCTTGTTTCCAGGTTCGTCAGTGTCTATTTTCATTTAATAGACATATTTGCTTGCCACAAAAACTTTTTTCGCTTTGTTTATTTGTGGAATCAGCGCCGTCAAACCCATAACAACAATAGCAACAACAACAACAACAACAACAGCACAGTACAAGTCCAAATCCATATCCAAATCTTCATCTACATCCCACTTCCACGTCAGTGTTGGTAATGTGTTAACAGAGCAGATAAGTCAAGAGCTGAGCACCTGAGACTTGTGCGCAAACATTTTGACAACTTGTGAATTTTAGTACGCCAGCAATATAAAAAAAAAAAACAAAACAAAGAAGAAATAAACCCTGACTAACCGCCCTCATACGCACAGTGGTACAAAAGCAGCACCATAAACCATAAATACAACACACAGTATATAAAAGCAACAACAACAAAAATCTCCGATCACAAAATGATGCCGAAATCATTTAGCCACTCACAGAAATTCAACGAAAAATAACATTGAAATGTTCTATAAACAAACAAAAACCAGAAGAAAAAAAGCGCCAAGCAACGATTAGCCCATATACATAATGCTGGAGAGCAGGAAAGCTGGAGTGCTCAAACGGCTAATCGAGATCACCATTGAGACCGGCTGCAAGTGGGTTGCCATAACAGTTCTGTGATAACTTAATTAATGCCTCAAATTAATTCAATGATTATCTTAAAAGACTGCCGATTGATCATATACAAAAATGTATTTGAGACGACAATTTAACTTTGGAATGGTTTAATTAATTTTTTAAATTAAAAAGTATTTATCCATAATTATTAAATTTTTTTTATTTTATTTTTTATTATAGGCCTGCTTGGAACTCTATTTTTATATATTTAAATTTATCGTTAGCTCTGCGATACATATGGAAATAGTATACAAACTTCGTTCTCTCCCCGAAAAGTTATTAGCCCTGTCACATGCTGAGTTTGGCGTACGGATTCCATCCGCATGCGGAAGCGGGGGCGATGGGCGAGGGCGAGGGCGGGTGGGCGTTTGTTTTGTTGCCGAGGCGCCGTTGACGTCGCCGTCACCGTCACCGTCGTCCGAGCGAACGTCGGCAGCACGAGATTAACACGCAATGCTCTAAATTCTGCTGACTGTTGACTAAGCTTTTGGTAGCAAATGATGCGTCGGCTGCCGCTGACGCTAAAGCTGACGGAGAACGCGCTGGAACTCGACCAAGCGCTATGAAATGAAATCTGTTTTATTGTATTTGAGAATGATTAGACGTCCAGATACGGCGACGAGGCGTTATTATGCGAACGTGTGTGCCCAGCTAAAGATCATCTCAGTATGCAAAGCGATGAAACTATTGTGCTGTGTGAAACTCTTTAACTGTATGTTTGGGCTACAAAGTGGCACAGTTTTATGAGCCTTTGACTTTTGGGTCGACTGTTTGCTACCTGCCCGCTTGTCGTGGCCTAGCCCAACAACGAGAGCAGCAGCAGCAGACGACGACAACGACGAGCAGAGGCAATGTCGGTAACCTTTTTTGGGGTTTTTATCGCCGGAGCAGAGATACACATAAAAAAAAAAAAAACACAACACAGATGACAAGTTTGTCGCGTGTAAACAATTTGCGGCAGCCCCAAAAAAGGCGGTGCGGGTGGCACCTCTACCAAGAGAGAATGTGAGAGCGAGAGAAAGAGTGTTCAAGAGCAGGACGCTTGTGGGGAATGTTGCGATAGCAGTAAGACGGATACGAAGAGAAGCAATGCCTTTGCTAGGTATGCCACGTAGGAGTTAACAGTGTCTGCTAATAAATTGCGAACAGAATGTAAAAGAAAACAAATGCTGATACAAGAAAATCGATCATTGAAAATAATACGATTAAAATATGTAAAAAAAAATCAATTAAATTATAAGTGATAAATCAAATTGTAACAGAATTAAGAGGACTATAAATATAGTAACTTACAAATATGCAAAAATTGTACAAAAAATCGTTTATTTTGATTTAATAAATAAGTGTATTAAAAAAATATAATTAACTCGTTATCAATACGAGTTAAGCTATTAAAAATCTATTTAAAACTTTACTCAGTCACGCACATTTGCACTTGGTACACATACAATTAACGACAACTGTATGCTCTGTGGGCTGAGCACACAGCCAAACGCACGACATTCACATGTCTACAGATACATTAGAAAATATCTCAAAAAATCAACAAAATAACAGCGACGTCGACGTCGATGTTGACGGCAACAGTGACAGCGACTGCGAGCAGAGACAACGCTTCGACGCTTGTTGTTGTTTTCTTGTTGTTGTTGTTGTTGAGCGCACAGAAAGCACATGAGTGAAATACATTTTCACGCTTCTAAACAGAGCAGCAATAAGAAGAAGAAGAAGAGCAACAGCAGCAGCAACAGCAGCAGCAACAGCAGAAGAGACTTTTTGACTACGACAACAACAGGCAGAACAACAACAACAATAATAACAACAATAACAGCAACAACAACAAGAACCATTCATCGCCTACAATTGCCCACAACAGAATTTATGCCGGCATTTGTGCTCCCGTTGCCAAACGCAGACGCAGATCAGTCAAGAGTCAGCGCAGAGCCAGCGTCGATCGCAGTCGCATTCGTAGTCCGGACGGAGACGTAGACGTAAACGGAAGAAGAAACGGCCGATGCGGAGACGATGCCGTAGAATTGCGAAGCGTTTTTCGCCAAACAAAAAAAAAAAACACGAAAAGTGTGCGCCACTATTTTCGAATCCCGCAGAGCGTCGCGAGCTGTGGCCGGCAACGGAACAGAGCGAGAGACTTTCAACAGGCCAGTCCAAAAAAAAATCAACAAAAAAAAATATATAAAAAATAAAATAAAATAAATAAAAAAAAAATTCAAAGCAGCACACATAAGCAACACCAAAGTGAAACAGAACACAAGCAACATCGACAAACAACAATAACAACAACAACAACCAGAAGAAGAAGAAGAAGAAGAAGAGCAACAAACGCGATTCTGTGTTTCAAGTTCGTTCAACGTCGCGAGTTTTAGTTCTGTGCATTCATTTTTTTTTTCTTTAGGTCGGGTTCCCAGGGCCGAAGAGCATGGGAAAAACAGGCTAAGGATACGCCAAAAAGGCAAAAAATCAGCCAGAACAAGAACAACAACAGCAACAACAACAAGAACAACAACAACAACAGCAACAGCAACGAAAATACAAAACGAAAAACTGCAAACTGAAACTGGAAGCTGGCTGAGCTTCATCTTTTAGCCAGAGACTGCGCTTTGATTAAAGCGCGCGTTTAATTTCATTTTTTACGCTACTCCACGAAGAAGAAGTTCTGCAACCCCCCGCCCACCTCTGTCTCCCTCCCCACTCCACAGTTGAACGTCTTAACGCACTACCAGCTCGCATTTTGGTGCGACTCCACCCTTCCAACTATTTTTCAACATTTTGCGCTTTGATTCGCTGTTCACATTTTGGGACCTGGGACCTGGACTGGCCAACTAGCTGACTGGCTGCCTGGCTGACTGGCTGCTTTTGGCCTGGATCCAACTCCTGCGCTGGCTGGCTCCTTGGGCCTTGCTCAGTACGCCGGCAGCTTTCTCCGTGTGCGTACGTACCACACAACGCAGCCGTTGTGCTTCAAGAAAAAAATATAATAAGAACGAATTAAAAATAACAACAACAAAAAACAAACACACACAAATTATATTAAAAATAAAACATAAAAGTGAAAGATCTGTGAGATCAGGCGGCGCATCAACATCATCATCATCATCATTATGATGATGATAATCTACATGTGATTTTGTGATCGCGATGCATCTGTTGTCGCCTGTATTCATCGTATTCATCAAGTGCACTCGTCTCTCACCTCCAGCTTCACTTTGAAGCCAAACTTCAGGCCACGTCGAACTGAAAGTATCTTAACGTTTTCCGTTTGCCGCTTGATTAATTCGCTCGTCACAAAAAAAAAAACACTGAAACCTAATTTTTATTTTGTTCTTTTTTTTTTTTTTGCGAAATATATATTCAAATAAGCACTCACTCGTATTCGCATTTGTACTCGTACTCGCACTCGCTTCGTGGCCGCAATAAAAAAAGCCTTTAACTACCTGCCCAAATACTGAAATAAGTGCAACAACAAAAACAACAATAACAACAACAACAAATACAGCTTGTATATAAACCAATAAAATCATTCGAGACTGGGCCACATTTTATTTGTTGCCGCTGTTGCGGCTTCGGAGCGATATGCGGTTATTCATGGTAATTGCAATTTTAATATTTGCAATGCCAATGACGGGATTCGGCTGGTAAGTTCATCATTTACAGTTAACGGAAACACAGCAGCAGCTAATAATATTTTTAATTTATGTTAATTAGCACATTATGAAATTGATAACTACTAAATAACTAAATAATTGTTTAAGATTAGTTATTTGGTTAATTATTGTAGACAGATTAGATTCTTCGCAAACTAATAATTTAATGTTTATGTAAATATTTCCTACGTATATACTTATTATATTAAGGCATTTATAACCCAACAAAAATAACCAAACTGAACTTTTTACATCTCGCACCGGGAACAGTAATATTCCAATTTTTTTTATAGCTCTCCAACTGATTTACTATTTTCCATTTAGAGTTTTCTTATTCCATTTATTATTTTAGCTAAAAATTGTGTTCACAAAATACTAAAAACTACAAAGAATCGTTATCATCTGATAATTGTTTTTAAAAGTATTTTTACAATTTTGCGACTATTTATATAAACATTTAAAATTTACTTAAATTAACTATGTGACTTAAGATTAGTATAATTTACATAGAAATTGCCAACAAGTAAAATGTGTATGCAATTTCAAATTCAATGCCAAAAAACCCATTACAAACGCTACTCTGTCAGATCTCATCAATACATGAGCTCGAGAGATTGGCGTAACCGTTTCCGGTATCGTCTATGGGTATATGGGTATATGGGTATATGGGTATGGGTATGGGTATGGGTATGGGTAATCTGGGTACGTGTATGCTTTTGCTGACGACAAACAAAACCAGAAAGAAGAAATAGTGCAATAATTGGAAATTGCAAGCGACATAAGCTCTACACACATTTTGAGGTGAGTCAAAGCCAAAGCCAAAGTGAAAATTTCGGCCAGAGCCAATCGAGCGGACGATGTTGCCAGCGCGGGGACCTTCAAAATGTGACGTTTGATTTAGATTTAATTACATGGCAATTTTTGTGGGTATGCAAAACGTAGCCGAAACCAACTAAAAGTGCTTAATACGAGACTGCTCGACTACGAGTTACCCAGTGCATATATCATAACAACATATCAATAAATATGCAACAAATTTCGTTATTAATAGATATATTTGGAATCTACAAAATATCTTATAGGTATCATATTAACTTTCACATCATATTGTGGTTACAGGGTATTTGTGCAAGTGCAGTCAAAAATAAATAGAAGATGAAGCCGCCCAGTCTCTGTTCGAGCAAACGGATGACACTTCGAGCGGGCAGCTTTTGAATTTATGCGCGAAATTGCAGGCCAAGATAAATAAAAAAAAATAAAGAAACCAAATAAATAAAGAGAATGATGGGCAAAGACATCAAATAGAAAGAAAAGTGTCGCACACAGGAAAACAGCATAAGGGTGGGTCGGGGGCCTGAGGAGGGCGTATGCCATAAGTTATGCACTTTGCCAAAAAGTATTTGCCAGCAAAGTGGCATCAATGAATCTAAATCTGCAACTGCATCTGGGCATCTACTGAGTAGAATCTGAGGTAGAAAAATTGTCGCTGTCAGCGGCAACGAAATCAGCAATGTTTCGACTTTTGGCTCAAGCATTTTGTCATATGTGTGCGAGACGGGGGGGCGTGCGGGTCGGGCGTTGCATGTCGTTTATTGGGAGGCGTGGCAGATGGGCTGGGTGGCGTAGGCGTCGCGTGGCGTAGACTGCATGACGATCTGAAGCCCAAAAGTGATCGTTTGCATTAATTTTATTTGACTTGTGTGCAACTGGGCGCGGCAACAGCCACCACCACAGAAGGAGGCCACCTGCAACATTAAAGAGTTCGGGCAACCCGTTGGCAGAGGGGAGTGTGTGTGTGTGTACTTTATATCCATGGACAGTCGACTGAAGCGAACACATTCAATTCAATTGAAAGCGTTCGCAATAAATTAATTAAATAATTAGAGCTCAAGTTCAGTTAGCTGGCTGTCAGCGTTTGATGTCGCCCATGATGATAATGATGTTGCTGTTGCCACCCCCTCCACAAAAAACGTGGGGAGCGAACATATTTGCGCCATTTCAACGCTTCATCTGTGCCGCTCAAGGGCACCAGACAAAAACAGCACCGTGACGAAAAAAAAGGCGGTCAAACTGACAGTCGTAACCCCATTTTGGAAGGAGGAAGAAGCTCAGCTATGGTGGACTGTGGGCGGAGTAGAGTTGCAGCTGTTGAGAATTAATTAAGCATTTTATCATTTACAGAAAAGAAAGAAAGAATAGAGAAAAAAAAGGAATTACTTATATATCAACTAACTATTTCAAATAAGTAATTTTATATATGCCAATAATGTATTTTAACTGACTTAAATGATCTCCAAATGATCTCCCAGAGACCAACAACGATTGCATAATTAGGACATATAATTATGGTAAATAATTAGTGCTTAATTAATTTTAGAAATGCCAATAATGTATTTTAACTAACTTAAATGATCTCCAAATGATCTCCCGACCAACAACGATCTCAGACCAACAACGATTGCATAATTAGCTTAACAATCGTTGTTTATCTCCGCAGTTTGCAACAGTTGCATTTCACATATGGAATAGTTTTCCACGATTCCGTGTTTTGTAAGCCGACAAAAAAAAAACAACTTGGGATACTCAGCTGAATGTGTTATTTTTACAGGCAAATGCACTAAATCAAACGATCATTGTGTGAGCTATTGAGATGATAATCAATGAGTTAAGCAGACTTGCCACTCGATGTGCCGTTAAATGAATGGAAATTCCATTTGACCACAGCAGCCGAAAGCAATTACTGAGAACTAACAATAAATTGTTGCTGATCGACCCAGTCAAATACTGATGTTGATGCTGATGTTGATGTTGATGCTGATGCTTTTGCTGGCGTGTCTGGAATTTAATTAAAAAAAAAAAATGGTGCAGATGCACATGATGAAAATCTCGAATTTATGAACTACTACTACAATTTGATTTCAAATTAAATGAGCTCATTTCCGTCGCTAGATTCGTTGCTTGACATCTGCATGCGTCAAGAACTGGTTCAGTCTATTTTGGGGCCAATTTCCTGCTTTTCATTCAATCGAAAGCCCATTCATTCTTAGGGTTCATTCATAGCCAAGTTTTTTTTTTTTTTTTTTTTTTTTTGGCACTCACAGCATGCGAAATGGTAATTAAAACCCGCTGGGGCATTAATGGGTTAAACAGCACTCGTAACACACATACATAGACACACACACACACACACAGAAAGACAGACAGACACAAGAGTGCCACAATCTGTGGCACTCAGTATCAAGCAGTGTGGCTGGCGGCTGCGTTTGTTATTCCAACAACGTCGCTCTGGGAGGCGCAACAGCAACAACAATGCGCATACGCCGCGTGCTCCGTGTCAGTAGAGCAAAGCCATCCAAAATTTGGCACACTTTAATATGAGATAAAACTAGATAGTATATAGTAGTAGTATATATACATTGAACACCCCCAACATCATTAGGTAAGGCGTTTGGCTAACACAGGCGTACAACTCGGCCAATTGCCAAAATTTAATGTAGATGACTTGATTATGATTATGCCGTGAAAAGAGACTCGGCACTTATCAGAGAGGAAGAGAGAGAGAGAGAGAGTGAGTGGGGGTGAGGGAGAGGGAGACACAGTGAAGATGAGATGAGAGATCAGTGCAATATCGGATCACTCATTCAATAGTGGCTAGTTACCCAATCTGAGTGCTTGTTGCATTTGGCACGGGTTTTGTTCTTTGGGTGGATTTTTAATTACAACTCATGCGATTTGTTTATTTTGTTAATTTGTCTCTGCGCCTCTCATCACGTTGACAGATGCATGCCTCGAACACTGCATCATAATTAAAACGCATGACCAGAGACAAAACCAAGGACAATGACAAAGTGCATGACGACCAAACACAGACATGGGTCAAGTTGAAGGAATGACAACAGGGAAAGGGCCCAAGGCAACTACCAAATGTTCTTGTCATGCAATCAGGGGCAAAAAAAAAAAAAACTGATGGGGCTGTCAACTGCGATAATCTAAGCCAGTTCAGGGAATGGTAATAACAAGCGTTACATAGGAAAAATCTCAATATTAGGCATAATTCAAAAATATAAAAAATATCTGAAAGAGTTTTAAACTGTTTTGGAAAAACTAAATTTTTAACGAGCACATCTCTTATTCATCACATTTATTAAATGTCACATGAGTTTCTGGCACAGCTCACAGAAACATCAGATTTCTCACAGCCTTCAGGCCGCTGCAGCTGGGGATATGTGATTTAGCAAAGTTGCAGCCCGGAACATGGTCATGGTGAGCGTCCATGTGGCAACGCCTATTTGAGCCATAATTAAGTTAAACGTTGTCGCAATTTGCGCGCGTCGGAGACCAAAAGATTGATGTCGTCTTTGTCTTTTGAAAGTCGTGGATCTGCCAGATCCCCCAGCTCACCCTCTCTCAGGTCTCTCTCCTGTCTCCTGTCTCCTGTCTCCTGTCTCACCCAGCTGTCTCTTATAGCTTGTTAAAACCGCTGACAAAGGGCAGCCCAATAGTAAATATGCCTGAATTATTAGCTAGTCTCGCCGGCAATTGGACATGCGCATGCCCGCAGAGCCTGGGAACGAACGTGACGCATTCCACCAGTGTCAAACAGGATGATCGTCAACCAAACCACTCCGTTTTTTCTCTTTTTTTTTTGTAAAAGGCGGCGCCTGTGCACAGTGGTACATGTTAATTTGCTAATTGTTCAATGACAAACACTTTGAGTAACAAAATAAAAATATGAGGTGCCAAAAGGCAGCGTGCAACGCTGACGCCCACACACGTTGTGAGCCACGCCCACCAGAGCTGAGCTGACCAGAGCAGAGCAGAGCAGAGCAGACTCTAACTCATATTGAACACCTCCATTTGGCTTTTGGCAGTAGCCGCTGCTGACTGTGCTGGCTAATCAATTGTCAACGCCGCCGCCCACATCAAACGCCAGCGCTCCCGTTGCCCGCAGCCAAAGTGCCAACAATCCCCCAACTCCTCCAATCTGTTCAGCTGTGCAGCGGTTGCCCCTTGTGTCCAGGTGGCAGCTTGTGTTTTCTTGTGTGTGCACAAGAGATCAGCACTTGCGCTGACGCATTCTGTGTGGACAAATATTTGTGCGCGTAAATTGAAAACTGACCAGCCACAACAGCACTTGACTTGGCCACTGGCCAAATGCGGTCAAAAAAAACGCGGGCCCAAACGATCAGTTGGCCAACTGAGCGGCCATTCATTCACTTGTCAACGCTTTGTTTAAATACTTTGCCACTCGCATGTTGACAAGTGGTTTAAGTCGTTGATTTGTTTACACTGCAACGCACTCGGCGCTGTGCCACCTCAAATCCGAACACGGGGGGTACGAACGAATGGACGGACGGATGGACATAAACGGACAATCGCCAGAGATGCCAACTGGCGACGACCAAGACGACAGCGACTCACGAAAATGAGTCAATCAAACGAAGTTGCATCCATTGTGGCTGTCTATTTACATAGAAAATAAGTGGAAAGAAACTGACGTCGAATTTCAAATACTCTAATCATCTATTCAGAAATCACAGTCATACATGAATAAATATAATATTCCCCGGAACAACAATTTAGTAACTAAAAATATATTTAAAAAATTGATTCTGCAATTCTCTTCTCATTTTATAAATGCAAAATTATAAACACAAAAATAATAATTTAAATTCGATTAAAATTATGTAAAATTTTTAGTTATTAAAAATAAGTTTTAATACAAATAATATAATATTTTTTTTATATATATTTTTAGTAAAATAATAATAATATTTTTAGTAAAATCTATATGACAAACCCAATATGAAAGTGATTAGATGCTTGGAGCAGAGTATGGTACAGCTGAGAGAGCAGTGGACTGAAGATCGGATTGGCGTGGCATGGGTTGGGTATGGGAAATTTCAACCACTTGTCAGTGGCTACCATCAAACCGGGCACTTTGATCAAAGAAAAAAATCACTGAAAATCCATTGAGGCCTATAACGACACCAACACCAGCAAACAACCGAACAACAGCAGCAGCAACAACAACAGCAACAACAACAACAACAATAACAACAACAACAACAAACAGCCATAGGGGCACACTTGGAGTTGGAGTCGCTTCGCTTCTCGGTTGTGTGAAAGCAAAATAAAGATACGTCTCGGCCAAGTGTTGCCTGTTGCCAGTTGCCAGTTGCCAGTTGCCAGTTGCGAGTTGCCAGTTGCGAGTTGCGCTTGTGGACTGGGGAACTGGGACTGAAGTTGTTTAGCTGTTTCAAGTTGCCGACAGCAGCGCTGCTGGCGTTGCTGCCAGCCGGCTGCCTCTGCTGCGGCTGCGACTGCTGCTGCTGCTGCTGCTGTTGCTGCTGCTGTTGCTGCTGCCAAAGCAAACTTCAACTTCAAAAAAAAAAAAAAAAAAAATCGAAAAAAACGAAAAAGTGTCGAACGGACGACTGCGAGTCCGCCACATCGGCAGCATCATCGTCATATCGGCCTCGGCTATTTTCCGCTTAACCAAAAACTCCCCGTGTTTGTTGTTGTTGTTGTTAGTGTTTAGTATTGTTGTTGTTGTTGTTGTCTGTTGGCACTGGCAACTGGCAACTGGCAACTTGTGTGGTTACGCGCTCTGCACGCTTGAAAGGTGTTTGAGTTTGAGTTCTTTAGATCTCTCCAGTCATCAGCGCATCGACTTCGAGATCCGAATCATTGCGATCTCATCATCATCGTTTGCCAGCGAACTTCAATTGTTTTTACTCAATGTTGTTGTTGTTGTTATTGTAGTTGTTATTGTTGTTGTTGTTGTTTTTTACAAGCACGTCTATCATTTATGCTCTTCTTTTGGCGGCCCAGCATTCAGTTCTTGTTGTTGCTATTCATTTTGTTGGTTGTGTGTGTGTGTGTGTGTGTGTGTGGTGTGTCTGCTCTATTTGTTTTTAAAGATTTTGTAGCTATTAAGTTGTCATAATCTCTTAGCTCGCATCGAGATCGAGTGATTGCCAAAGGCCCACTAGATCCTATAGAAAGAAAGAGAGAGAAAGACAGATAGAGAGAAAGGGAAAGCGAGAGAGAGAGAGACAGTGAGAGGGTTGTGGGACAGGGACAAGGGCATGGCCACCAGGAGGGCATTGCTCGATCCAGGTGGGCAAATTGGGGCAACAAAGTGCGTCCAAAATATGTAGAAAATGTGCTAGAATAGAACTAGAAAAAACACAGGTAAAATATAAATATATTTTATGATTGAGATATTAAAATATCAAGTGTAACTTAACTTAACTAATTTAAAAAAAAAACTCTTGCACCATTAGTATTTCTACAGATCTGTTAAATATATTATTTAAATGGGTATAAAAAAAAATTAAGGAAATAATAAATAAATCATTAACTTGCCACTTTTCCAGCACAAAATTATAATTAACTGGTGATTATTCACTACGGCAACACTATGACTCCCTAAGTTAAACTAGTCAACAAAAAAACCGATAAGCAAATGTGTGGAATTGGAAGTTTTGAAAAGTTTTAAGGGTTTGGCCATTCCCCATATCAGTTCTTTGTCATCGATGAATAACTTGGTCTTTGAGGCCACATTTTGAAGTTGCCGATTCTTGGCAATGATTTCTTTGGCTCGTCATTTCGCTGAGTCAGCTGCTATGTTGAGCAATGTAAATTACCACCACATTAATTGCTAAAAATAACGCAAATTCCTTGGAACAGCAATACACACACAAACACACACATACACACACACACATAAACAAAGAGAGAGAGAGAGAGAGGGAGAGTTTGGCGGTCAAGACTGACAGAAATCGATAGACTCGCCGCACATCAATCACAGAACTGAGCCGCGATATTTTGCGGTAGCTGCGTTTTGGGGCCCTATAAAACGCCTCGTCTGCCTCTATTTACCCAGCCCCGGAACATAAACTTGCAATACACTTCAACTTAAATTGCGCAAAGTTCACGAGCAAAGCAAATTTCACGCGAATGTGCAATGTGAAGAGCGTAAAAAAAAGAAAAACAATAACAGCAACAACAACAACAAAAACAGCAACAACAACAACAACAAACTGAGAACTGCGAACGAAAAACAATTGAGCTATTAAAAAGTCATAAATCTGAAATGGAAAAACATAAATCAGCGCCAAAGGCGCGCACACAAAAACAATTTAAACGCCGCCGCCCAGTGGCTGACACATATGTATATATTTCAATATATATATATATATATATATATATATATATATAAGAAGTAGGCAGATAGAGGGAGCAGATGGAACGGGAGAGGGAATCTTTCCCTGCAGCAACGCATGCTCCACGGCTGCACCCACATTGTACGCTGTTGCCCGTAATTATTAATTTTCCAGCTAAATTAAATTTTAACGCTGCTGCTCCGCCAAACGGCATTCAAAATGAAAACGAAAATTGCATCGATTGAGAAAATTGCTAAAAAAAAAAAAAAAAAATCGAAAAAAACAAATTAAGTGGGTGTTGTGTGCAGCAGTGTGTGTAACAACACACTCGACTACACTTGAGTGTTTCGGTTTGTGTGGTGTGCGTTTGTGTGTGTGTGTGTGTGTGTGTGCAGCCAGCCACAATTTTATTGAGCGCCGCCGCAGCCGCCGCCGCCGCTTCGCATAGAACAATAAACAAACCAATTGCCAACTGTCTGGCTTGGTGTGTGTGTGTATGTGTGTATGTGTGTGTGTGTTTTTGTAGGGAATGCATCTGTGTCTATAGACACTCTTTTGGCCACAGATGCACCACATTGCGTATACGCCACAGCGACTGGGCTGCAAAAAGAAATTTAGTTCAACCACCCAAGCAATTTTGATACGCTTTGTTTTCCTTTCGATTCTAACCAAATAAACGCAATTTTCCGCTACTTTGCTGCCAGCATCAATAAATGCAATCGTTTTTTTTTTATGAACTTTCCTGCCGAATGATGCGAGTAAATACTGTATACACTTCGAGGCGCCACACAGCAGCTAACTAAAAACTAAAAAAAAAAAATTATTATAAATAAAATTATTAAAAAGGGTATGCAGATTATCAACACACAAATATTTCAAATATTTCAATATGTTTCAGTTGAATAATTAACTAAAGCTAAAAATAATTTATATAATTTCATGTAGAAATAAATATATCAAATAAATTGTAAGCATTTAAAATACAAATAGTGGCAAATTGCAAATATTAATTAATTTTACACATCTTTTCTATGTTTTAGGGCCGAGGGCACAAATATTTTACTCGATCCAAATCTGATGTGCAAAAAGACACGTCGTCTACGTGGCAAACTGGCCGAAATCTGCCGGCATGATTCGGCCCTGCTCAAAGAGATAATCAATGGGATTAATCTGGGTTTCCGCGAATGCGAATTTCAATTCCGCAATCGCCGCTGGAACTGCACCGTGCTGCGCAAGAGCATGAGGAAAATCTTAATGCGCGGTAAGTGGGTAGCTAACTAAATGCATCCGCTAGATACAAAAAACAAAAAACAAAAAGAAAAACAAAAAAAAAACATATTCTAGCATTTATGCATGCTGCATGCAATGTGGCGACACACAAAGGCCAAACGGTGCAGCTTTATTATGCAGCACAAACTGGCAGCCTGTCAACACTTGCTGACTCAGACTCAGACCGGTGATGGTGATGGAAAGGGGAGCCGCGACATTGGGGCAGGTAAAGACTGCCCCGCAATGCTGCCTAATTACAGCTGAAGTTCAGCGTCTTCGAGGCTGGCCAAACTGTCAGGCGGCAGGCGACCGCATCATCCATCATCGTGTTGCATAATAAAAATGTTTGCGCCCGCTGATGAATAGCGCCTGAAATGAGCCTACAAAGCTGTCAATTTTAATAAATTATTGCCCGAAATGGTCAAAAAGGCACTGGTGTGCATATAAGTATATGTATGAACTGTGTGCTCCTTGGATGGAGCACTTAATGACAACAATGCGCAAACAAAACACATACCAAATTATCTGCAATAAATTCCACGCCAGCGGATTAAAACTGCGCTCCCTGTCAACCTGTCAGCTATCGAGAAAGGAGCCTCTTTTCACTCCAAGGCTGTTGCTGCTGCTGCTGCTGCTGCTGCTGCCATTCCATTCCATTTGGGGTGGTGACTGTCCGAAAAGACATATCACCTGTCCACACCGCTTCCATCCAGTCCATTTCACTGCAGCTACAACTCAGTTTGCCTCGACTCGACTCGACTCGACTTGACTCGACTCGTATTTTTCGCATTACAAGCATATGCAAATTGTGGTGCGATTACAACTGCGATTTCGATTTCATTAAAAACGTGACTGCAATGCGATGCAGTCGCTGACAGGGCAAATCGAGTCACTCCGAGATTTGCATAGAGATCGCACAGAGTAATCAGCGATCGGTTATCGAAGCACCAATAAATCATTTTGTCACCAAAACTGACAAATTGACATCAATCATGCGACGACGCATGTTGACAACCCAATTCCGCATTATCACCATACGATGCGATAATAATAAAACTGACTAATTATCGATGTTGCCATCGATATGATAATCGTTACCTAAATCAGCACTTAAATGATAAATTAAATCTCATTAATTGCTAGAGTTTTGTAATGCCCACATACGAACAAACTTTAGATTATATTTGTAAGTGTTCAGGAATAAAGATCAACTGCGAGTAGAGATTAAAATAATATGTTGCATGACATTTTCATATCATATTATTACAATTATACCATTTACGATATACTCACACTCCATGAGCAATCTTAAAGACCCATTAAATTGCAATTATTTTATAATATATACTAATTTGCCTGCACATCTTTTCATTTTCTGCGCAGACTCCCGGGAAACGGCCTTTGTGAATGCCATTACTGCGGCGGGCGTTACCTATGCGGTGACCAAGGCGTGCACCATGGGTCAACTGGTGGAATGCTCTTGCGACAAGTCGCACATGCGACGCAATGGCGGACAGCCCCAAATGGTGAATGCGGCCACCGCGGAGGCAGCGCTCGAGCGTCAGCAGCAGGCAGCGCTGCTGCGTCAACAATCGCTGCAACAGCAACGCAACAACAGCAACAACAACAACAACAACAGCAACAGCATGACGGACATTTCACTTGGCAGGCAGCACAACAATCGCCGGGCGGGGGGCAGGCGAGGACGTCGCAAGTTCTGGGACAACATTAAGTTTCCGCAGGGCGAATGGGAGTGGGGCGGCTGCAGCGACAATGTGAACTTCGGGCTGCGACATTCGCGTGCCTTTCTGGATGCCAAGCAGCGACAGCGTCGCAGCGATCTGGGCACACTGGTCAAGAGCCACAACAACAATGCCGGGCGACTGGTAAGCAAATAAGATGACAAACTGTGTTGGGAATACAAAAAGTTATTAGAAATGAGAAGAAATCCAACTAAGAAAATAATCTAGTTGAGCATCAATTCGCTCCTAGCAGGAGTCGCCACACAGATGCAACATTTCTTAATTTGCCAAATCTTGAAAATGATTTTGGTTTTTGCTTACACACTTTCAGGCGATACGCGATGCGATGCGTTTGGAGTGCAAATGCCATGGATTGTCCGGGTCGTGCACGGTGAAAACCTGTTGGTTGAAGATGCCGCCGTTTCGTGAGATATCGTCAAAGTTGCGCGATAAATACGATGGGGCACGCAAGGTGGCGCTACGCAACGATGGCAACAGTTTCATGCCAGAGACGCCACACACGAAGCCGCCAAATAAATACCAATTGGTCTATGCCGATGATTCCGCCGACTTTTGCACAGCGAATTCGAAGACCGGAGCGTTGGGCACCCAGGATAGGGAATGCAATGCCACATCGATGGGGGCAGACAGCTGCGATCTGTTGTGCTGCAGTCGGGGGCACAAGCATCGTGTGGTTAAGGAGTGGACCAACTGTAACTGTGTCTTCAAATGGTGCTGTGAGGTGACGTGCGAGAAGTGCCTGGAGCATCGTGAGGTCAACACCTGTCTATAGATTGGTGGATGGGGGCTGCACTGAGAAAGTCACTTCACTTGGGGGGAGGGGTACTTGGGGGTGTTTTGGGATTTTGATTTCGGCATAGTCATGAACATATTTGAAAGCTTTCCATTTCGCGTGATAAACAACAGTTTGAAACACACAACGTTTTGCTGCAGTCCACTTTTAAGTATTAACTAACACTAGTGAAGTAACACACACACACACACACACAGTAAACGAGATGATTTTAGCCAGGCTCTAGGCCGATCTAGCTGTAAATACTACTACTACTACTAAAGTAACAACAATTATACGAACCATTTAAGCTTGTAAATAGTCATAATAAAAACACAAAAAAGAAAAATGAAATCTTTAAATTATTTCAATTAGAGCTGGAAAATAAATGTTTAAGCAGGTTGTTCATTTTTGATTAAAATAAATTAATATGAAAATCCAATTTACTTTAAATTATCTCGATTTGTAGCAGATAGACCAGTCAGTTGTAGTAGCTTCAATTAATTGCAACAAATTCAATTTCAAAACAGTTAAAATGAAACAATCGTTGACTTTATGCTAAACGGAAATGTATCTCAAATCGCTTCGACCATTGATTGAAATCTGCATAAATGATTAAGCGTAATTTAATAAAGACTACAAAAAAAAAAATCCAATGAAAAACAAGTTATACATTTGTCGCTGCGAAAGCTATATTTGTATCCGTATCTGTAGCTGTATCTATATCTATACCTGTAGCTGTATCTGTAGCTGTATCTGTATCTATATCTGTAGCTGTATCTGTATCTGTGCCATTCACGAGTATTGTCAAGCAACAGTAGCCAGTATCTGTATCTGTATCTGCTAGCTGCTGATTCGCTATATCCACTGACTTTCCCATAAATTAAAAAAATTTTATTGTTGTCGACACGAGATAAAAAATCGACAAAAATTTGCCTAAACAGCAACAACAGCAACAAAAATCGCGTTCGAACAAAACAGAAAATTGATTTGCCTTCATGCATAAATTATTATCGTGCGATTGTTGTTCAATGATTTGAGTGTATAAATTAAAAAATCAAATAGATGTCGCCAAAATGCATTCAATTAAAAATAACCAAACAATGATCTTAAAAAAAAAAAACAAAACCCAACAGAAGCCAATAAAGCGCTTAAATTACCTTAAAGTTAAATAGCTTTTATCGAAAGCTAATAAATAAAATGAGAAATAATATTTATTTACTTATTTGGAATATACATAAATATTTAAAGAACAACAACTTTAGTTAAAGCTAAAGTAGTAATGAATGTTATTTACAAATGGTTTTAATTTTAATTTCGAGTTTGATAATTCACCTCACTAAATCTTGGCAAATTGACCATTTTTTTGGATACTGATATCAAATATATAATTTCCGCCCAAGCGATTTTGATATACAACAATTAAAGTTTGTTTTTTTACATATCTAAAGTCTAGCACACAGTTGCATCCACATTCCGAGCCCAAATGGATAATCTCAGCTTAGCATCCTCAGCAATCTGGGCTTAAATTTTGATATTCCAACAACGCAATGAGATGCTCAAGCAGATGCTCAAAATACCCGAATTCCATTCCATTTGCCTACTGCTGCTGCTGCTGCTGCTGACTACTGGACTGGGCCAGGTCAATCTCAGTGGAAACAAGCCCATGCCAGCGATAAGATACAACAACAACAACAACAACAATCGAGCAACAGCAGCATTTTCTACAGTTCTACAGCAACAACTAATTAACAATCGCATTCATTTTATTTATCGTATAAATGCAAACCGCTCGACTTCCAAAACTGTATCTGCATGCATTTATAAGGCTCAGTTTGGATCTGTACCGAGTTGAGCATCTCTCTCACTCACTCTCTCTCTCTCTCTCTCTATCTCTCTCTCGCTCTATCTCTTTCTCTGTTGTACAGATCGACACAACGTCGATCGCATCGCATCGCATCGCATCGCAAGGCAGCATCGCGTTCTACACTTGACTGAACAAAATGTATGGTGAGATACTTGTCGCTGGGTATGGTGAATGGGGAGGGGGGAAAAGAGTGCTGCAAGGTTTCAGATTCAGTGGCTTTATCTTGGGCGCGTTAATGAGATTTGCTTGTATCTGGAGCCATTCGGTAGATGCATATCAGTGGGTTTCAATTAATTGTGGCGACGCTTATTAGTCATCCATCTAACAAACTAAACTGATGCTGCTGGATGGCACTGTCACTGGCACTGGCGCTGGCACTGGCGCTCTAAAGATCTCCATATCTCCATATCTCCACCACATTTATACATAAATGTATATAAGTAAACGCGGTTTCTCACTCACCTAGTGTTATGCCATTGACCCCAAACTGACCTTGGTCAGTTGGTAACATCTCTCTCTCTCTCTCTTTCTCTCTCTCTCTCTCTCTCTTTCTCTCTCTCTCTCTCTTTCTTTTCCTCCTCTCTTTTTTTTTTTTGGAATTTTTCAGCTGCGCAATTTATGTTAATAAAAAATGCATTTTAATGCCGTTTCTAGATCAAAGTTCTTTTCGTCGGCTTTTTGTTTCAAGTGGCGCCTAAAATGGCGCCAGATATATCACAAAAAGCGCTCAATTCAATACTTATTTTTTATTTTTTTTTTTAAACTAATGGCTTAATTTTTAAACTGTTACACCTACTGCATTTTAGCGAAGGACTGCCTATCCCAGATATCAGACACTGTTGATCACTGCAAACAATTTTAGCCAAATTACATTCAATGTCCGAACAGAGAGTGAGTGAGCGAGTGAGTGATATGAAGAGGGACGAAAAGAGAGAGAGAGAGAGAGGGAGAGATGGAGAGGGAGAGAGGGAGAGAGAAGAACAGACGGGGCGCTAAAAGAACAACTATTAAGACTGCTCGAGCGACGTCTCCGGGTCTCGGGGCCGCAAACAAAACCTGAAACATGAAATTCCTGCGTAATTTGTAAGGAAAGGCGTGAAGAACACCAACGAAGGCAACACCTTAATTAATGTTATTAAAATGGAACGAACGACCGACGGACCAGCGATTGGACCTGCACCTCAAACTCAAACTCAAACTCATACTCAAAAGCAAACTAAAAACCGAACCTCAGTCCGAAACCCATTGAAGTGCAGGTCCAGAAGCAAAAAAAAAAAAAAAAAAAAGATGAAGGCAGACACACACACAAACACACACACACACACACTCGGACTCACAGCGGCTAAGAAGAATGTGGCAGAAAAGGGAAAAAGGTTTTGGACTGTGGTCCGCTTGATCGATTTTTTTTTTCGTTTTTTTTTTTTTGGTTGCTTTCTTGCGCTGACTCCTCTCGATCGTTTTGGCCATGCACGTTCCGGTCGCTGCTCGAGCACAGTGGGAATGGGAATGGGAATGGTTGATTGCGAAATGACCTGTTGTCTCTATTTGGTGCTTGATGCAGCCTAAACGTTTGCCAAAAGATATTTGGAAAGTGGTCAAAACTGTTGCTCCTCCGCCGGGACAATTAAGAGCAGCTTTAATGTTCTTAGTTAATAGACAAGTAATTTGAAACGTTAATAAATTGTTAATTATGCCAAACAATTTAATTATATAATCCTTTTTCATATTAGAACTCCTAGCAATACTTTCTAGAGATCTATATGTGTTTCCAAAATGAAACTCGATCTGTACAATCAGCTAATAGGGAATCTACCAGAGAACGTCTTTCAAGCAGCAAATATTTTTTGGCTTACACTCAAACAAAAGTTCTCACATTTTCACAATGCAAACACAATGAGGTATTTATTCTAAAGCATAAAGAATAGTGTCTACAACAAACTCTCTTCAAGAGGAGGAGGAGACTGTTGCAACAACTGATGTTTGCTGTTTGCTGCTGCTTCCCAGCATTCAGAGCCGCCAACAGATTTATCACTGGGCACTGAGCACTGAGCGTTGAGCGTTGAGCGTTGAGCGGCTGACCACATGACATATTCATTAAATTTGCCACATTATTGCAGTAACACAGATGGGGCAGACAACAAAGAGCTGCCTGGATGGAGATGGTCATCTTTTTGACACATTAATGCGGTAATTAGGGTTTTCTCAGCATTAAGTCGCAGACTGCGGCAACACCCGGGCCATGCCCTCGGCCCCCGTCAACGGACCATCCTTAAAAGGCGATCATCATGAGCAAATATTAACACGGCGCAAAGACCAAAGAGGCGATAGCATCTGTGGAAACTCACTTCACGGCATAGGAGCAAGCAGCGTGCAATGGGCAAATGGTCAACGCCTGTGTGTTGTGGCCGTTAACGGTTTATGCCAAATTGGCTTAAATTATTAAAAGATTACAGCCAAAGATCATTAACGCCAACACGGCGATCTCGCAGCCACAAGAGAGAGAGCGAGAGCGAGAGATCCTTGCGATTTGGGTGTGAAGATTATGACACAGCACAAAATAAAACACCAGCCCGATATGCGGCAGAGGCATCAAAGGCAGGGTCAGATCCAGGTCCCGCAACGGCAAACGTGGTAAACTCGTTGGCGCAGGGGTATGCCAGGGGGAAGGGAACAACTTCGAGGAGCAGCAGGCGCTGCAATTAATTTCAAATTTTTTAACATCTCACGAATGAAGGAACAATCGCAGCAGCAGCCATAGCAGACAGCTGGACAAGCAAAAGACAGAGACAGCAACAGTGGAAGAAAGAGTCAGAGAGAGAGGGAGGTAGAGAAGGGGAATTTTAAAGAAAAATTGCAGACAAATTAAGATAAATGAATTGTTTAATTGTTGCATGTGGCGTTCACTTATATTGTGGAACTGCTAATTTATCTTGTAAAATATAGAATTTCAGATGTGAATACAATTTTATTTTACACATATTGCAAATATCATAAAAAATATGCAATCAATAAAAAACAACATAAACAAATTAATATCACAATTTACAATTTAATATTATTAGAGAAAATATACTTTAGCCAAGCATTTTAAAGTGAACTTCTTCAATTGATTAATTATAATTTTATTGAAATTTTGTGAACTTCTTCTTCTGTGGCAAACATAAAAAAAAATTATAGAGTGTAAAAATATCAAAGGGGTCAAAGGGTAACCAATTCGATAGGCGCTTGACACTTGACCCCATTGAATAGAAGAATTACAATTAATTTGAGCTCAGCTTGAAGTGCTATTAGGAGGGGCATTAACACCCGTTTGTCTACATTGTATACATAAATGTTTGCGGGTCTCATCAATCAACGTCCTGATGTCTAAATAATGCAACACACACAAACACACACAAAAAGCCACTGTCTATCTTTGTGTCTGTTAGCTTGCCACAAAGGACTACCGCACTAATTAATACTGCCGCCCTGCCTGACTGATGGCACACAACAGATTCGTGTTGCAACAACACACACACACACACTCATACGCAAAAAAAAACCAAGAAGAGCAACACCATTCTAAGCTAAATAAAGTTATTAAGCTGAGCCAAGGGCCAAAAGGAAAATATTGCCAAAAAAAAAAAAAAAAAAAGAATAAAAAAAAAACACATAACCAAAAATGAAATACGCAAAAAGGCAGAGGAAAAGAAACGAAGCGAAAGGCCCAAAACGCAGCATGTGTTAAAATTATATAGAGAGTGCGTGTGCGCAGCGGACCCCCCTAATGGAGGCAGCAGACCCACACAGGGTTGGGGCACACGGACACTGGCCATGGACACGAGAAGTTCGCCAGAGTTAATAAAAAACACATAATTGCGTATGTTTGGACCAGGCACATACGTTTCGTGCCAACTCAAGTCCCAGGTACCGCTTCGAGATGCCTTCAATTCCGCAACGTTACTGCCCACACTCCATCTGTTCCAAAAACCGTTCCTCCCCATCCCCAACAGCACACACAGTATCCTCCAGTTCAGCCGCGTGCTCAAGTGCGAAGTTCTGCGCAAACGCCAAGCGCCTGTGAAAATATGATTTTTGTTGCCATTTCGTGTTTTGCCACTTTGGAGGTCTTCATCATTTTTTTCGTTGTCTCTCCCCGTCTCTTGTATGTGTGTGTGCTTTTTGTGTTTCCATAAAACTGACCCCATAGGCAGTGAAATTAAGTTGATTTTTAATGCAGTCATGGTGGGTAAACTGCAAGGTGGCTTCGAGCAGCTTACAAAACAACCAAAATTTGAATTATTGGCGATTGTAAAATATATAAAATCCAAACTGAGTTATGATTGTTATATATGGACTTAAATCAGCTAATTATTTTTTATCAACTTGCTGCACTGAATATAATTTTTATAATAACCAAAGATTTTACTTGATATTTTAACTACTGTTTAATATTTTACTATTTTGCTGCTTATTCTGCTATAATTAATAATGTCTTACAATCACTTTTTATTTGGTTATCATCCCTAGCAGGCCAATAAATAATTTTTAAAAAAAAACTTATCAAAAATTTAATTAAAATGTATATACAGAATATATCTCTCAAATAAATAATAAATTATCAATAAATAAATAAATTACTCGGCAAATGCATTTTTGCTTTATTCGTTACTGGCACAAGTATATTAATTTACTTTCATCGTTCATCTTTTATGATCCACAGTTATTAGCTGAAATGCCTTTCATGTGGCCAACCCACACGCTTGCCATATCGAGCTGCTCATCTCTTGTCCAAAACTATCCAATACTTCCGCGCTTGCTCACTGCCCACGTTCCCAGAACGTTGCCATAATAAATTTCAACTTGTCTACACCTATTTTTGCAAACATTTAAAAATCATTACACTGACTTTTTCATTATGCTTCGTAACCGACCAGACCGGAATACCGGAGACCAAGGAATGGAGACCCTTCGTCGGCCACAGAGTCATTCCGCGTACAGCGTACAGCGTACAGCAGACCGGCCTGATGACCTTAAATTAAATGTGCAGCACATGAATTATGTAAGCTGTTTAATAAAGTGATTCCATTTGCATGCAAGAGCCCCGCACGCATGCGCAGCGGGCAGTCAGTCGTCCAGTGCCGATCCGCACATGGACCCGAGGAACAACAACTTACTCACAGAACTGGACCCCGGAGCGGAGGCATCGCGCAGCGCGCGCTGATTGTCGCTTAATAAAAATGGTTATTGTGTTTCTGCAAGAGGAGCAAAGAGATGGTTAGAGCAAAAAAAAAAAAAAAAAAGAGCAGAGAGTGAGAGAGAAGGGACAGGGACAGGGGCAGACGTAGAGGCAGAGGCAGATTGCAGCGGCTATTTATGTGTGGCTTTTGTAAGAATTATTAATGTAAATCTTTCATAATTTTCTTAAGCGGTGCGCGTGCGCGTCCAGAAAAGCAAAGAACTCAGCGGAGGAACTCTGAGATACTTGGAAACTGGACGGGAATTACAATGATTTATGGCGCCATCTGGCAATGCTGTGTGGCATCCTGTGTGCTGTGAGCTTTAAAGTTTAAGCTGTAACACGTGTACAGCTTTAAAGCTTTAAGCTCCCCATGCCTCCATCTCTACCCATCTCTCTCTCTCTCACACTCACGCGCGCGTTCATTTGGTATTTGGCTCCACCCACACACGGAGCGTTCATTTTGTGTGCTGACGCATGCGTCGTCCACAAAAGGGGGATGCGAACAAAATGAAGTTGCAAGGAAGCCAAAATGCACACAGTGTGTGAGTCAGTGTGTGTGTGTGTATGTGTGTATGTATGTGCAACAAGAATTGCTGCGAGCTGCGAATACAAACACACACAAGTGATTGCAGCTGACAGCAAATCAAAGTCATTGCCACATTGGGCCGCGGGGCAAGTTGACGTTGCCTGCCGCATCTGGGCGCCGTATGGCGGGGCAGCAGCAGCAACAGCAGCACCGTTTACTCCAATGAGAATGTGCCCAGCTCCTTGTCGCCGCGACAAAGGCAATGGTAATGGCAATTCCATACCAAAAAGGTACACCAACTGTTGCCGCCAGCTGCAACTTGTTGGTGGCTCTTTACTTGCCTTCTGCATTCGTCATCTGCTGCCAGCGTCACATCAACATCATAAACAAGCAACAGACGAGCCAATCAACCAGCCAGAACATGAACCGTACAGCTCCATCTCCATTTACATCTCCATCTGTAGATCATGACTCCAATTCTTCTGGTTGGCTGGCAACCACTTGAAATCCAAGATGGCCGTTTGACCCAACGACTCTTCTGCACTTTAACTTTAATTTTGATATTAAGGTGCACGAATGCATTAAGTTGCAATTTGCAATTATGCAGACAGTATTCATATTTTAATGAATTTGAAGTTGTTAGTTTTTTATTAAACTGTAAAATACGATTTATACAAAAATGTATGAGAAAATCATCGTACTAGTTTTCTATGCAAGAAGTTTAGACTTAAACTATTCAATAAAAGCACTTTGAGCCAAAAAAAAAACTATTATTTTTACATATGTCTGAATGAATCACCAATGATTGTTGGTAAGTAGTATTTGGAATTATTTAAAACAAATAATTATAATTTAACTGGTATTATAATTTGCTTAATATTTATATAATTGCAGAATGATTCTTACTAAGAATAAATTTCGATTGCAGAATGAATCTAATTTATAATTTACTTTTTTTGTTTTATTTGAATACAGAATGCTAAGAAATTAATTCTCGAAATTAAATAAAATAGATTATATAAATAATTATTAACTGGTATTATAAATTTTTTAATATTTCCATAATTGCAGAATTATTCTTACTAAGAATACATTTTGATTGCAGAATGAATCCAATTTATAATTTAGTTTTGGTGTTTTATTTGAATACAGAATGGTAAGAAATAAATTCTAAATATTAAATAAAATAGAGATTTATACTGAAAGTTATAAGATCTCGATAAAAAGATATACATTAATGACTTTTTACCTAGAGTATAGAAATTAAAAGAAGACATTTTCAAAGTTCACATTAAATAAGACAAGCTTAAAGTTTTTTGATAATATTTTAATCTTTGAATAAAGCTTCGAGATAATAATTGGGAATTTAAGACAGATTTAGTCAACGTATAGAAAACAAAAATCAATTTAAAAATCTATGCAAAGTTTGGGAATAATGCCACGAATTCTCAGTTAACAGTTAGTACAAAATTTTCGTGCAACCCTCAAAGTTTTTGAGTTCTTTGCTTTGTTTTTGTTTATTCGCTATTTGCGTGCTGTGGTTTGTAAACCACTTGAAACAATTTTTAATTGTTATTTGCGCAAAGCAACGCCCACCGACGGCCCTAGACCTGTTAGCTGGAGATAGTCGAGTGCTGCCGGGTTTGGAGTACTTGCATAGTTTAGGGCGAAGGCATTGCTGGGATGCCAGTCGAGGCTGCGACGTTGCAAGGAATTTTCATAGAATTTCGCGTCCGGCATGCAGACGCTTTGTGCCAAAACAGCTGGGCGAGATTTGTAGGTGGGCCAAGAACGGGCCAAACAGAGAAGCCACTCAGCAGCAGCAGAAGCAGGAGCAGCAGCAGGAGCAGCAGCAGCAGCCCCTTTAATGCACAGGCGCAGACGCTTTAAATTTTCGGCCAGACATCGGACATTGCGGGTCGGGCTAACCAAGTGCAATTAAAAATGAAAAATTTTCCCACACATTCGGTCAACTGTTGACTGGTCAGCGACGATAAGCGAGGACAGAGACAGAGTGAACAAGAGAGATAGAGAGGCAGAGTGTGCCCAGCCCAGCAGTCCAGCAGCCCAACCCATCCCATCTCATCCCATCCCGAAATCATACTACATATAGCATCCCAGCCAATTCCGAACGTTGCACTGATTTCTTTTTCATGTCAGAGCAATGCAAACTGCGTGCACTGATTGGAGGCCAACGGAATTTTTCCCATACACACGGGCCTCGATGCTCTGGTAGTAGCCCTTTTAGCTTTAAGTTTGGCTTTAACTTTAGCCTTACCTTGTGCCACTTTGCCAACAGTGGAATGCGTCGAGTTATGTTTGTTATGTCGTATGTCGGTTGCTGCTGCATTCGCCAGGCCAGGCATCAGCAGCAGCAGCAACAGCAGCAACAACAGCAGCAACAACAACAGCAGCAACATCAGCACCAGGAGGAGAAGCCTTTCCTCCGAAATTACTTTGATTAATTTTCGCTTAATTTTTATTTTTATTTCTTACTTGTGCAACATATTTCAGCGCAAAATTTGCGTCGTTTTGAAATGTTTGTCGGGATTTATGAACGTCGTCGTTGAGTTAATTAAATTCAGCAAAAGTGCAACAAAAAAAAAAAACCGAAAATTAACTAAATTATGGGTTCTTTTTCTGCCTCTGTCTTAGTTTGTTTGTCTTTGATTTTTTTTTTCAGTGTGTGTAACCCTGGGCAACGACATTAAAATTGGCGTTTTTCTTTATTCATGTTTATTTTTCCTTTTAATGAGCTCAAATTGTTTTGGACTCTAAGGCGCACCTTCAAATCGCAATGTGAAGCACTGAAAATTTTTGAAATCAATGAACATTTCCCAAAAGAAAACAATCCCAATCTCGGTGGGCGTGGGAATTGACATATCATGAAAATCATTAAGACAAATCTGTTGTTATATCCATCAACTCATGGGCACAACAAGGCAACATACAACCCTCAACCCTGACACTAATTGAGGGTTTAGTAAAATGCAAATGTTATCGCTGTAGTCGACTATTTAAATACCTTGTTAGATTAAAAAAAAAAAAAACTTTCATTACGTTTGTAAAAAATCAAATGACAGGCAGATAAAAAGTGAGAAATTTAAATGCAAAATATTTATTTCTCTGCAGTTCTTGGCTTGATGGCTTATATACCCTAAATACTCTAACGGGTAACGGGTATAACGGCACAGCTGAAACAAAAGCAACCCCAAAACGTTAGGGGCTACAACAAAATGAGATATCAACACTTGCCCTGTGCAATAATATGTTAATATCTGTGAAATTGATCTGATTTTAATTTCAATGGCGTCCCCTCTACCCTCGATGAGATGATGAGAGCTGAGAATCCCTTACAGTTCACTGCACATTTTTCATGTTGAACAGCAACAACAGCAAAAACAGCAACAACAGCAAATACAACAACAACATGAACGAAAACAATAGCAGACAGACAGAGAAAACAACAACAACAACAACAACAGCGACAACCCTTTGCGATTGCGATTGCAGTTCCAGTTCCATTTTCAGCTGTCTGGGTCTGGTTGGTTAATCCTTTTGGTAATTTATGCGCACTCCTCTTGCCACTTACCAAACTAATCATCATCATGCTGCTGCTGTTGCCTACTCCTGCCCCGCCATGTCACGTGACCGCGTCCATCCTTCCCATCCACTATCAATATTCCTTGTGGCTCTGTTGTTGTTGTTGTTGCTGTTGTTGCTGTTGTTGTTGTTGCTGCTGCTGCTGCTTGTCGTCGTTGTATTGTTTATTGTGACAATTCTTGTCAACAGCGCAGCAAATGTCAACGGCACATTGATGGATGTGCCGCCAGAGCCAGAGGCCTGAGCCAGTAGAAAGCCTCAAGCCTAAAGCTGAAGCCTCAGACACAACCACACAGCCAGGTGATGGTGATTCATGGCAATTGCATGCGGTAAAGAGATCCTCAAATTTTTTTTGTTGTTTTGTTGTTGTTGTTGCGGTTGTGGTCACTGGTCAAAGAGTTTGTTGTGTGTGTGTGTGTGTGTGTATGGGAAAACATAATATGTTCTGTTTGTTAACGGATGTGTCTAATGAGAATTAACTGGACAAAGTCTAGTTTGCAATTGTAGAAATTGTAATTTATCTGTTTTAATTATTATTGTCAAGAAACAACATTTCTGGAATTTTATTATTTATGGCTATTAATAAATTTAATTACTAGTTTGTTTAGATATTTATATAAAGTATTAATTTTAAATATTAGAATAACATTAAATCAGTCAGAAATTATGCTTTTAATTGCGTTGCCACATCAGCTTTGTGGCAAACAACGCATATGTTGCAGTTGATGTTGCATGATGCGCTGCCACAATTAGCAGCTCGAACAGCTGGCAACAAGTGTCACTTGGCCGCAGTCGGATCCTTTGAAGTGTAACAAGTAGCAAGTGAAAAGTCAAATGGGGGTTAAGTTCACACACACACACACACCCATAAATACTTATACACACACACACCACATACACGCTTGCCACTCCTATTCAAGCGACCCACATTTGAGGTCCTTTCGCTTCTAAGCTGAGAAACTAGGAAGTAGACGCGAATCAATTGCTTGATGCTCGACACTTTGTTGTTCTAAGGTTAAACACCCATCAGCCGACATGACACCCCCCCCCCCCCCCCTACACAATACCCCTTGCTAAATTAGCATATTTCAAAGACAACAACAACGAATGCAATAATTGGAGTCCTTGACAAGGATATGAAGGGAACTGCGGCTGCTGCGAGCTGCTTTCACTTTTGTTGTTGCAGTCGCTTAAATTCTTTGATGTTCAGCAGAAGTGGCACTCGGCCGTGTGTCCTTGCATCGTTGCCCCAGCAACAACAATGCCACTTAATCATTGTGTTGTTTTTTATAGGTCCTTAAGGCACATCCTTTAACAAACAAAAATTGGGTTTGTACATCAGGTGTCAATGGGGGGTGGCAGCTGCCGGAAGTGGGTAATGACAAAATCCTAATTCATTGAATTTGTATATTGTGTTAATTAGGCCGCGAGTGCAACATAAGTCAATGGCGCAATATCCTTGAGGGGAATCTGCAAAAAAATCGCATGCGATAAATGCGCGAATCGGCTGGGAAAAGCATTTCGGCTGGCAGCCCTGCCTCAATGTGGCTACATGTGTCCTTTGATGTATGCTACTTACGCCAGCCAGTCATTGAGCAGCCAGCAGGCACACACACATACACACACGGACACATGCACACACATGCACACATACACTGTCAGCGAGTGTAGCAGAGCCACCCCAAGGATGGGCGCACGTTAGTCAAGGCACGCGCATAGCGGCATCATCTTCATCTCCATCAACATCAGCGTTAACATCATCAACATCATCAGCAGCAGCATCATCATCGTTAGCATCGGAGGCATGCCACACGACGCAGGCAACGTCATTTCTCTGGCGCTGCAAGAATATCAAGCAACACGCACACTGCGACGCACAGGACGAGGCAGCTCGCTGTTTCTGTTTCTGTTTCTGTTTCAAATTTTGATTTTAATTTGCATTTAGAGCCTGTCGCACTCGGCTCTTGCCTCATAGTCGAACGGCGCGTTTCGGTGGCAGGACGTTGCGAGTCCTGTGTCTGGTGTGTTGTGCGTGGCATCCGTCAAATATATATTAACGCATTTCATCATTTCCTAGATCGCATTATGGTGAAATAAATATTATTTTAAAAAGAATACATATTTTGAAAATAAAATAATTAAATTTTATTATTAAGTGTTCAATACAGTTTAAAGTGTGTAAATTGTAAGAGTTTAACATTCGAGAAATAGTTGTATTCAACCTTAAAAAAATACAAATATTTAAAATACATTTGCAACTTTCTTTAAAATTTACTCGATTTAAATATTATTAACATTTAAATTGTGAAAAAAATCATATCTTATCATAATGAAAATCACAAAGAAAAATCTAAAAATTTCAATAAAAATAAATGAATTGAGCAAAGAGTTCAGCATGCTATTAAATAATTTTATCATTTAACTAACTTACTTTATTCATTAAAAGTCGAAACAAATATTTAAATATATAAAACTTAGGATATAATTCAATTTTCACGCATTAACAGTGCATAGCATTATTGCCAGCAAAAAGATAGAGAAAAACGAAACCTCAACAAAAAGTGCAACGAATCAGACTCAATTCTCAGATCCGAGAAAGAAACCCACCCAGAAGCAAAGCTGAAGTTCGTTGAAAATAAAAATGAAGAGAATTAAAGTGCGCCAATTCGTAGAGCAAACCAATCCCACAACTCCAAGCGCCAAAGCGCTGTAAAAAACGATTGTAAATAAACAAAAAACGACAAGAACAAAAAAAAACAAAAAAAAAATAAGAAGAAAAAGAAGGTAACAAACAAATATTACAAGAAAAAAGGTGTTCCAGTTGGCCAGTAGCCGGCGAGCTGAGCTCCAAGCCAAATCTTTGAACGGTCAATGTTTGGCTGACTCTTTGGTCACGATCAGCGCTTCGGAATTCGAGTTGGCCATAAAAAATGTAATGACCAAAAAGTTAGTGCAAAAATATGTGAAAAAATAGGAGAATAAATTATTTGGAAATGAAATAATTATTATAATTTTTTAATAGGGCAGCAAATTCAATAAAAAATGCGTGGAAAATGTAGAGTGTCGAGCGAGGAGAGTTGCCGAGCTAATTCAATGTGTACTACAAAATGTTTGCTGTTACATGGCCAATGCAAAAAAACTCAGCAACAACAACAAACAAAAAAGCAGCAAAACAGACAACTAACCAACTAACTTGTATGGACAACAGCAACAACATAAGAAACAACAATGTGTTGCAACTAAAATTTAGGCTTCAATTGTATGAAAATTTATGCAAATCAAAGTCGAGCGATGATTGCGTGGCAAGCAACAACAAGAACAACCGCAACCACAACAACAGCAACAAGAACAGCAACTGCAACAACAACAACAACAACAACAACAACAACAACAGCACGAGCATGCAACAACAGCAACGCAGGAAACAACTTGGTTGCCGCACAGTCGCCGTCGCGTCATTCCCATTTGCATTTAATTGTTGTGATTATCTTGGCCTGCTGCACACGCTGGTAAGTCCGAGTATCCCCAACTCAACCCAACCAAGTGTATCTATCTATCTGTGTATGTAAGTAGGTGTCCAGCGAATCCATCAACACTTTGGCGAGTATGTAAAGCAAAACTCAAATGTGTAAATGGCCTGTCAACAAATTAACCCAAGCATTACACAAGCTCCAAGTTGATGTTGCTGTTGCTGTTGGTGTTGGTGTTACTGTTGTCGTTGTCGGTGGCAAGTTAATTAATTAAACGACAACCATAACAACAGCAACAACAACAACAGCAGCAACAACAACAACAGCAACAATAAGGCAAACAGAGCCAACAGCACTTTATGTCGTTGAGTTAACAGATTAATCAATTCGAGTCTTACATGTCTGTTCGGCTCGTAGACCCGCTCCGGAAAACTGTCAGCCAAAGGTGTTGCCATAATTAATATTGATCTAGCATTAAGAGCGATCCAATGCCAATGCTACCTGCTTAATTACTTATGGTTGTTGTTGTTGTTGTTGTTGTTGTGTTTGGATTCATTCGATATGGCAACAATTATGGGAATTTGATTTAAGTTAGCTTTTAAGCTTATGTTTGAAATGAATATGGATAAGTTTCTCATTAATTCTTTTAAAGCTGTTGAAATACATTAATTTATGTGTTATTACTTATTAGTTTACTTAAAGATATATTTATTATTTACACTATTACTAATAATCAGTTACGATTCCTTAAATATTTTTATTCTCCTTCAATCGATGATAAATATCAAAACTTATAGATTAATTTCGTTTCTTTAGATATGTCTTTCTGGCCATGTTTGTATCTCTACTTTGATTTGAAATCTAGTTTTTATTTTCTCCTTTTTTAGTATTTTATACTTAGTAATTATATACTGGAAAAAAAGAAGATAATTTGCCTAGTTAATTTGCTAGTCAACTCAAACATCTCCCCACAATTCTCTGTACACAGAGCTGTGCAGCCATTTCTATGCATTTGGCTTAAACCAAGCAACGAATAGTTGGCAAAGAGTCAACGCCATTTTGAATGGTTCATGGCCACTCCTGGACATGGTATGGTATCAACTCAGTTCCAACAGCCAACTACCAACTGGCAATTGCTCAGCCTCAACTTGAGCTGCAACTTCAGCTCCCTTTTTTTTTTTTGCTGCTGCTGTGGCTGCTGTGTATCTCTTGTTGCCTTTGCTGCATGTCCCCGCATCAACTGTGTGGACCAACCTACACAATTGAGTGGATTTCAATTGCAGGGTGGTCTGTGGCACTCAGGCCTTATAATGTGCCTAGCGCTGTCAATCGGTCTCCATCTCCGTCTCCTTCTCCGTCTCCATCTCTGTCTCCTTCTCCGTCTTCGAAGCCGGAGCGCTGTGCGCAATCAGGCGGACGAGAGGCAGTGTCTGTCCAGATTCCAGGTGCGGCTGACTGACTGCCTGACTGGCTGACTGGTTGCCTCGCCTAGTAGTTGCAGCTTGTTAATCTCGTTGTGGTTGTTGCTGTTGTTGAATGGGGTTGTCAACATACTTTTTTGCTTGTTGACAACACAGCCGCAGCAGCAGCAACAACAGCATCTGAACGTTGCAGTCAACTCGAGAGTGCAGCAATGCAGCAAACTGAAGAGCAGCCTGCAATTCGTCGTCTTCCTCGTAGTTGCAACGTCATAATTGCAGCGCATAATGAGGCACACACACACACACACAAGCACACACACACCTGCCAGTGCAACTGCATCTGCCACAAAATTTCGTTTGAAATGCAAATAAGGTGCACACGACCACGCCCCCCAATGTAGCCCAAGTACGCCCCCAGCATAGGAGTGCAGCAAGTGCAATGCATAATGTGCAGCAGCCAAATCCTAATTGGGTGCATCAGCACACAACTACACACACAGACACACACACACACGCACACACACAATCTCAAGTGTTTTAGCCTGCATCACATGGCGTATGCGCAACGGAATGCAACTTGATTATATATATGTGTGTGTGTGTGTGTGTTGCAAGTGTATGAGTCGCTGCCACGTTGGCTGCCTCAGGTGTACGAGGCAGCTTATTTAATTGCTTGTTAAATTTTGCATTTCCTTATCGCTTGCCAGTGCGATAAACTCGCCACGATTGGTAGTCAAATGGAGTTTGGCGATCTGCGAGAAAGTCGTCGCCCCAGCAAAAACTTCGATTCTTGGCTTAAAAATTACAGCTCATTGTCGACTGAGATATGTTGCAGACAAGCAAATAAAACTGATAACTGAGTATCATTATCGACTCTAAAAGGTTGTACAAAATTATGAGATCAGCTTAGAGAATGATCATCTAGACCATTTTGTAGATAACGCTATGAAATATAAAAAATGGATTACAATTTAATGAATGTATACAAACTATTTTAAATTATACTTAAATATAAATTGGAATGGTACAATGGGCAAATCCTTACTTTTATCTGCCCATTGAAGCTTCTCTATCAACAACTACAAATCAAGCAAACAAAACTGCAATTTAAAAAGCCGCAACAAGAAACAAAACTAAAAATGTTACAAAACAAAAAAGGAAAGAAATGAAAAAATAAATAAAAGTAAAATAAAGTTTCTTGGCAAAATGCATTTTAATTGGTTGCCAGATATGCAATGCAGAGCATCTCCCAGAGCCATCTGCCAGACGTCTTTTCGATAAAGAATTTAAACTGATGCACATTTTGTTAACAGCTTTATAAAGCGTATGGCTTTTAGTCGTCGTCATCGTGGTTGTTGTTGTTGCTGTTGTTGTTGCTGTTGTTGTTGCTGTTGTTGTTGTTGCTGTTGGCTTTTTCCATTGGCATTGCTGACTTTGCCAGTGAATTCAATAAAACTGATAAGGCAACAAAGTCAAGGAACCGACACTGACTCATGCAGCATCAGCTTCAGCACGCGCAGATCTGTGTGTCGATCCCAGGCTTCGATCCCATCCGATTTGTTGTCGATCCGATGTGGATGTGAACGTCGACGCCGACGCCGACGCCGACGTCGCCGTCGCCGTCGTTGCTCTGCGCGTATTTCACGCGATGCGATAGCAGCGCAATTGATTCGCTTATAAAATTTATCGATCTGTTAGCCGTGGCTTAAAATGTTGCCAGCTTGCTTAATTTGAGTTTAAGGACGTGGATGTTGCTTATCAGGCGTGTAAAGTGTTGCCACGATAACCAAGCAAAACAAAAAAAAATACAAAAATAAAAGAAGAAGAACTAAAATTAAGGCAATTTAAAAAAGGCAGCAAAGTTTATTTCATTTTCATAATTTTAGTTTCTCACGCTCGACTGCAAAGTTGAGAGTTGAGTTCTATTGAAATGCCATAAAAAGATTGAAATGTGTGGCAAGTCTTTAATAGGCGCCGCCAAAAGTCTTGAGTTGAGTTGAGTTTTTGGCCGTTTCGTCTGTCAAACGGTAGCCCATGCATAAATCAAGGATTTTTGTCGGTTTATGCCCCTCCACGAACTATATCAAATCAGTTAGCTATCTAAGCCAGTTAGGCATAAACATTGTTTCCCACACACACACACACACACACACACACACACACAAATACACACTGCCAGACTCAACTGAAGGCAGACTTAGCCGGGCAGATAACTTTGCCCCGGTCGAGACGAGACATTCCAGGCAACCGGGCTGCCGGAGCCACAGCAACAGCTAGGAATGCTTTTGATCTAAAGGCGACTATTCAAATACAGGGTGCCCAACTGCCAGCCAGTTTTTGAAGCATTCAATTTCCATAGCTCTATGAGAAATGCCGCTGTAATTAAATGAATTTATCACATTTTTTTACGTTTAAACCATGAAATGTGCAAAAGCGAAAGCCTCAAAATCTGAATTTGCAGCTTAAACGAAAGGAAATGCCTCAAACTTGGTCAAGCAGAGCGCTCACAAATGCTATATTTGGTAAAATATTTATTTATGCTTTTAATTTAGCTATTTATTTTATTTATTTATTTACAATTATTTTTGAATCGCTGAATTATATTTAGTAATTTTTGTGGGGCGGAAAGGGAATTATTAAATAATTAAATATGAATATAAATTGTTGTTTTATTTATTTATTTAGTCAGCGAAATCTCATCGTCTATCTGCTCCACAATCCATTTCCATTTATCCATTTCTTTAAATCAGAGAGTAGAAATATAATTTATTTATATAATTATAAAAAATCATTTAATTTTTTTGCAAAAGCAAATCTTTGGGCAAGCTCCTATGCCTAAATATAATAATAGAGGAACTTAGACCAGTTGACATAGGTTTAACTCTCTGAAAAGTCCAGCATGCTGGCACATACATATATATATATATACATATATATATATATACATATACAAATAACCAGCATTTGACCAGCAAAACTTGCAACTCATTAACATGGCTAAACTGTGTCGCCACAACGCGCACTGCGTCTGCAACTGCACAGACGACGTCAAGTTGGTGGACGGCGTGCAGCGAGACGGAGCAAGTGAAGCAAAGGCTCTCTGCGGAGAGCAGCGTGAATGGCATACCAAATGATGGTAGATCCTCAGATCAGTTGCAGTTGAGGACGTGTGTGAAAATGGCACGTTTCAACATTTGAGTATTTTTTACATGCGCTACGTGCTACAATTAATACTTCTCCCCCCTTCCCGCCCTTCCCACTCTTCCAACCCCTTTGAGTGGCGTACGCAAGAAACTACATTGGAGACGCCATCGCTGAGCGCATCACGTATACGCGTGGTATGCCAGGCTGTGGCAACTGCTCGATGCGTGTCGTAGATCAACGCGATGCGATGGTGATGACGATGGCGATGGCGTTTTGTGAATCTGGAAGTAAATGTTGTTGTGGATGTGGATGTGTAGCAATGGCCCGATGAAGTTGTTTCAACGTCAACTGGCACTCGCATTCTGTATCAGTGGCTCAAGATCAAAACACCTCTCCGCTGACCTTGAATGCCACAGCTCGCTCTAAATGAGTTCAATGAGAGTCTCAGCGAGTTCTTGGACAACCCTCCCTTTATTCGTCTCCCTCTCTTTTTGAAGCTTCTGTTGACGTGAGTCATAGACGAAAGATTTGACACAAGATTTATGACATGGCTGGAATTTAATTTAGCTACTGTCCGTCCGTCGAATTTTTGGGCTGAGCTTTGTTTTCGCATTTGCTGATTAAATCTGCCACAAAGTCAAATTAAATTTCACATAAGCAAATAAAATGTAATTAAATTAAATTTGTTGCCAAGCATTTTTATATTTTATCTCTTTAGTTGGTTTTTTTCCCTCTTCTTTTTTTTTTTGTCTGCGGTTTTTTACGTTCAAGGTTAATGGCGAATTTCGGTTGCGGTCTGTGTGGCCTCTGAAATTGGGTTTTGTGCTTGGGTTGGGGATTCAGATTTAATTGTCAGCTGCGGTTGTTGTAATCAAATTTCTATTAGACCAAAAATTCAAACACAAATCCAAATTGATGGCCTCAAACATGAAATATTACGAGTAAATATAAAATATTTATTTCTCTATATAAATTTAAGCAATTTGAAAATATTAAATTAATAACTATTTATATTAATAAGACATAACTATGTAACCATTAAAAATATTTAAACTTAAAATATTTAAATATTTACAGGCTATATGGCTTGCCAGACGGACGCGCCACATGCCGCTCTGTGCCTGGTCTGACCAAGGATCAGGTGGAGCTATGCTACAAGGCAAGTGATGTAACAGCTGCTGCACTGGAGGGCCTGGATATGGCCATCCGTGAATGTCAGATACAGGTATATATATTGAATATCTAATACAAAGCAACTGCTTTTATCGAAATATGAGCGTTTTTTAATTTGCTTAAATATTTTCAAAATATAAATAAAAAATTATCAAATTGATATTTAAATTATCAGCGAACACTATTAATATTTTGTAACATTATGTGCCTTGATAAGCATACATTATAATAACCACACACTTCACCAGATTTTTATGAGATGAGAAATAAAATCTTATCTCAAAACGCAAATTATCATTTGTTGCTTATTAAATTCTTACAAGTTTTCAATAGTTTCCTTAGCTGCATTTTTATTTCCACTATTGCAAAATTATTCATTAAATTTTTATATATGTAAATTTGTTGCATAATTAGCTAATCATTTGATGTGAATGTAGTTTCAGTGGCATCGCTGGAACTGCTCGTCGCTGAGCACGAAGAGTCGCAATCCGCATGCATCCAATCTGCTAACGAAAGGTGAGTGTGTGTATTGAGTGGAATGGTGGTGAGACCAGGCTGAGATTCCCAAGTAGTCCGGCCAAAAGCCATTAAGCTGACACTAAAATGTGCCGTAAGTGTGGCTCAGCTTTCACGCAAACAAAATCGCTTTATGACCAACAAACGACAACAAACGGCAACAACAAACTGTCAACGAGTTTGCGGTTAACCATAGAGCAACGGCCCACACGCAAACCGCTAGGCAAAATAAAAAAAAATGCAAAAAAAAAAAAGTCTAATTAAATGTGCCCAGCATTGAGTTCTGGTCCCTGGTCAGTCAGCCAGTGTCCGAGGCTATTAGCCGTCGCATTATTAGACACGCTATGGCAGAAAACCACAGCAGGCAGAGCTGAAGCTGGAGCTAGTTCTCTAATGCCTTGGTTCAGTTGCTCTGCGTGGCTAGATCATGTTTCTAAGCTTTACCAGCTGGTAGTAAGAGTGTCGCTTGGGGCTTGTTCTGGGCGCACCTTTGTCACAGCCTAGTGCATCCCAGCAGCGGCAGTGCGAACTTTGACTTTGATATCTTAATCTGTTGTCCAGGCATTATATTACACACACACACACACACACACGATACCCGATGAGGACGGCGTGTGCCTTATGATCATCTTGATGACCATGATGACCATCTACAAAGTTGTCGCCGCTTTCTTTACCGCTTTTGTTTGCCAAGTAGCAAATAGCGGTAACTTTGTGATCACAAGCGCCGATCTTAAATCACAAAACTGTATCACTTGACTACTGTTATGATTCACCTCAACAAAAAAAATACCACACAAAAAGGCTAAAAGTGTAAGCTTCTTAGAAAACACAGAATATATTTTATAATATTATATTAAGAAACTTAAATTGGCTTCCCTGTGATTTATACAGATACAAGCAAAAAAATAATAATAGGCCATTTCTCAGGTGACAATGAGGCAAGTAAATTGCTGATTGCTGTTTGGGGTTACCTAAAGGTATGTTCCAAGTGCGTTCCCAAGCGCTTCATTAGTTAAATTATGCATCAAACAATTGCTGTAAAAATGCCAAGACAATGGAAGCAAATGGTCAATGATCAAAATGGCGGCATGCAATGCAGATGCAAACGATATACTCCCAGTAGCAATGTTGAAAAGATTTCTCACAAATTTCAATGTGCCTCAAAAAAAAAAAAAAAAAAAAAAAAACAAAATACAAAATAAAATAAATAAATAAGAGAAACAAGCAACAAGAAGAGTTGGCTGGGACGAGCAGACGAGTAAAAGCGAAAGGCTCACAGCCAAGTCGAAGGAGACGACTCGACTCGAGTCCGGCGTAATTTATTTGCATTCATCGTATAAATTATATTGTAAGCAAACCACTTCATTCAATTTCAATTTAAAAAATTGTTATCTCTGTTGACGGATGCTGCCGCGGCCACTGACAACGTACAGCAAAACGACAGCCAGACATTTTAAGAGACAAACGAACCAACAAACCAACAAACCAACAAACAAAACCAGCCAACGAACGATCAAGCGGCATGGGAGCGGACATGGACATGGATCTGGATGTGGATCTGGATGTGAATTTGGTTATGGTCATGAAAATGCTGAGCAGCAGCAGCAGCAGCAGCAGCTACAGCAAAGCCATATGCAAGTTTTTTGATCAGTAGAGCAATAACTGAGGCAGCATAGTTTTCGATATATGTTGAAATTATTTACTTATTACCAGAAATGTAGTAGGCAGTTTTAATGATAAGTTTAGTAATTTAAACATTACTATTTGTTAGAAAATATAAACTGTTAATTTGAACTCTTAATGAAGAAATTAATATTCCCAACTAAATCGCGCAGTGCTCTTATAGAAGATAACATTCAGAACAAATACATATTGGTTTAGATATGGTCCTTTTTCTGATAATCATCTTAACTATTCTTAAGGTAGTTCGAGTAAGCCATCTACATTTTTTTATATTAGGCGTTGTTGTGTATAAATTTATGTGTAAAATTTAATTAAACAAAAAAATAATAATCAAAATAATGCACTCTCTATTTCCATAAAAGCAGCAACAACATATACATTTTTCAAAGCTTGCAATTTTCGCTAGAATAGAAAAAAAATTAAATAATAATGTGGAAAATTTAATATAAAATTTTCAATATATTAATGAAAGATTTAAACATAGTACCACAGCTGTGCGATTGTTGTACATTTGGTAATTCCGACAAAGCCAAAAAAAAAAACAAAAAAAAAAAAAAACAATGTCATTACAGCATATCTACATATAATTTGCATTTAGCAATAATCTTGAGACGGCCATCAAGTGCAGAAAAAACTTGATCGGGCCAAATACCAAAATAAGCCCGGGTTAAAGTTAACAACACTGCCCAATATAACAATGCCAAACCATAAATCTCCAAATGCATGCCACACCAGCAGCACTTCCAAGTAACTCTCGACTAGCCTTCAACGGGGCGAGCAGTGTTCCAATATGGTAAACCCAAGCTTATGTCAGTGACATGTCTGCCGATCTGTCCCGCCGCCCGTCTGTCCCTCTGTCTGTCTGTCTGCCTGTCTGTCTGTCTGTCTGCCAGTCCGTCTGTCTGTTTGTCAAGCCGACCCGTTCGTGTGTCCATTAAATAAGGAAGGAAACACCGAACTGAACTGCATATAACGAGAGTCAATATTGACAGGCAACAGCAACGCGTGCAACGATTGCGACTTGGTGAGAGACTTATAAGGGCAGAGGCATAGCCCGGTCGAGCGCAGCCCAACAACCTGAGGCAACCTGTGGCAACCCGATCAGCCAGCCCCAAACGAGGCGAGGGATCGACGATCGGCCAAGTGAAACGAAACAAATCAAGTCGGAGAGGCACAATGACTGACAATCGACCGGCGCACGGACAGGTCAACTATTTTGCATACATCTACTATAACTTATGGAACTGCTCGAATCGCTGATCGTCGACGCAGATCGCAAGATCGTTGCTGCTGCTGCTGCTGCTGCTGCTACTTCGCCATGCATTATTGTCAATCAAGTGGGGCTGGGACTGAGACTGAGACTGGGATTGGGACTGAGACTGGGACTGGAACTTTAGCGGCAGCAGGCATGTACAAAAGTAGTAAAAGGATTACGTACGACGACGGCGACGATCGACGATCGACCTTTATCTTGGTCTCAGTTCAGCCAAATGCATGTGACAACAAGCGAGCGACGTATGTCGCAAACAATTACTTGGGATTGCAACATAAGAGACAGGGAGACAGAGACGGAGACAGAGAAAGAGAACGAGACAGGGACAGAGACAGGGACAGGGACAGAGACAGGTCGTTGTTAGGGGCCAGTGGAGCGATCGAGCTTGGTCGATTGCCAATTTATGCGCAGTAAGAAGCACGTCAGAGGCCCCAAGGCATTGTCAAATGTAACTCGCTGGCAATGATGTGATTTGGATTTGCAAATGGCCTGGGGAGGTGGGGTGGTGGGGTAGGGGGAAAGACAAAGCGTGCATAAATCAAGAGCCAATCGACCGATCACCCGATCAGCCGATCAGCGATCACACAGATCACAGATTGCAAACGATTCAACAAATCCAAAAGTGGCAGCGAGAGAGAGAGAGAGAGAGAGAGAGAGAGAGAGAGGGGGTGCAAGAGGTTGCAAGCTGCAAGTCGTGGCTGTGTGGCTACTGTGTGTGCATTGATGCATTGATTGATGGCGTCTTAATCGTCAATCAAATGCGCGCTACACTTTTGCATTACACCAAGCAACCATTGACATTGCCGGCTTGTGTGTGCGTGTGTGTGTGTGTGTGTGTGTGTCTGTGTGTGTGTGTGGAATCAAATCGATGAATTGTGTATGGAATGGAACGGAACGATCGACGATGCGACGATGCGACAGCGACAACTTGTCACAACATTGACATTTGCATTCGTGCGCATCCTGAGTGACGGACTCTCGATTCTGTTGGCCATCTGACTGATTGTTTGACAGCTATGGTGGGTTCCCCCTTTGCAGCACCTTGCAATTGATACCAGTTACCACTGACCACCAGTTACGTGCATCTTCTTGATGCACGCCTGTCACATTGACATATGTACTGTCGCCGGTGCATTGGATTTGGTTTTTGATTTCGTTTCGTTTTATGCAAAGTGGCGCTGACAATTTGCATGTCAATCGATTGACAAATGTTGCCAACTTTGGTACGCTCAATGACGGCACATGTCGGTCATGATTAACGTCAATTTTGACAGCCGTTTGACAGTCGTTGCATAAGCCGTCAACTAACCTCACCCGCCTGGGTGGGTGTGCTCTGTCCACAACTGTTGCTGTTTGCTGTTGCTGTTTGCTGTGGCTGCTGGGATTGTATCCACAATTTTGCATCATTAAATCTTGTCTGATCGATCGCTGGCATCGATGCAATTGCCCAGGCTCTAGTGGGCTTTTGGGGTTTGGCCACTAAAAAAAAAAAAAAGCAAAATCAAACGCTTGAACGCTTGTCCGGCTCATGTCAAAGCCAAATGCCGCACAATTCCCTGGGCGATGGCCAAAGACAACGACAACGACAACAACTACTTGTGCATTCAGTGTTAAAAATAACGCCGCATAACTTGCGATAGTTTGCAATGAATCCCATGGGACAACTGCCCAGCAACAATTTCAAATTGTAGTTCTCAGTTCTCAATTGTCAATTCTCAATTCTCAATTGTAAATTCTTCTCTTTACTCTACTCAATGCAGGTTATCGGGAAAGCGCTTTTGCCTTTGCCATTTCAGCGGCCGGGGTGGCCCACAGTGTGGCGCGCGCCTGCAGCCAAGGCCGTTTGGTGTCCTGCGGCTGTGATCCGACCATCAATCGCAAGACACTCAACAAGAATCTGCGCCAGTCGCTCGACAAGGAGAAGAAACAATTTCTTCAGTATCTCGAAACGAACCAAATCCTAACGCCCGAGGAGGAAAAGAAATATGAACGCTCCAAAATCGCCAGTCGCTGGAAATGGGGCGGCTGCTCCCACAACATGGACTTTGGTGTGGAGTACTCCAAGTTGTTTCTCGATTGCCGCGAAAAGGCCGGCGATATACAATCCAAAATTAATCTGCACAACAATCATGCTGGTCGAATGGTAAGAAGAAAAATATTTATATTTCTTTAGAAAGAAAAACAGGATTCAAAACTGTAGAAAATATGTTAAAAATTATATAGTCTTTTTGGAACTGATTTTACTTTGTAAAAACTTAAATGATTTTCAACTAGATTAGTTCTTGATACATTTACCTAGTTTTTTATTTTTATTTTCCTATTTTCTATCTTAACTTTGGCTAAAATTAATATGATATGATTTAATATATAATAATAATAATAATAATAATAATAATAATAATAATAATAGTAATAATAATAATAATAATAATAATAATAATAATAATAATAATAATAATAATAATAATAATAATAATAATAATAATAAAAATAATAATAATAATAATAATAATAATAATAATAATAATAATAATAATAATAATAATAGTAATAATAATAATAATAATAATAATAATAATAATAATAGTAATAATAATAATAATAATAATAATAATAATAATAATAATAATAATAATAATAATAATAATAATAATAATAATATATATAATAATATATAATAAATAATGAATATAATTTGGCAGGCCGTATCGAACAATATGGAGTTCCGTTGTAAGTGCCATGGAATGTCCGGCAGTTGCCAGTTGAAGACCTGCTGGAAATCAGCGCCCGATTTTCACATTGTGGGCAAAGTGCTGAAGCATCAATTTCGCAAAGCCATCCTGGTGGATCAGTCCAATCTGGGCAACGGTGAGCCAGTCGTGGTGCTCAAGCGATCACGCAATAAGAAATCAAATGGAGGCAATGGCAACGGTGGCTCTTCCGATATCGCCGCCTCCGATGGTTCGGGCACGATGTCGGGTAGTGATAACCATCGGGATCGGGACACCGATCGAGACACACGCCAACCCAATTCTGATAAGAATGCGGCTCGCATGGCCCGCAAGCTGGAAACTTCACTCTTCTATTATCAGCGATCGCCAAACTTTTGTGAACGTGATCTGAGTGCAGATATACAGGGTAAGTTGAAAGATTTTGTCTATCTATCAGGATCGATAATTATCGCTTAGAAGAATGTGGAACCGTAAAGCGACGCAAATTTAAATAACTTATATTTATTCATACAAATGTTCTGTCATCTACATAATTATACAAATTACGTAAATTTCGATTAGTTTGTTTATCAAAAACATAAAAAGGAAATACCGTTATAATTTATAGATTTTGTAAAAAAAAAATTGCAAAAATTCGGTCACACTCAGAGAAACGGGCAACTAATTAAAAATGATTTATAGACATTGCGCTGGCGATAAATTTGATTTGCCTCTAATAAATAAATCAGAAATGCAAATTAACAGCAGCCAACAGCCAACAACAACTGCATAAAAAACCATTTATTAACGGAGCTACCAAACATGCCACATAACTCAAAATGCGCCACGACAAAGTCGAGAGCTGCGCAGGCGCACGGCACGTACTCAACAACTCAACAACCAACAACCAACAACAAAAAACAACAACAACAACCATCAACAACAACAACCAACAACAACAACCACAAGTTGATCGTCTAACTGCCACTTGCAATTTTTGTTAGCCATTTTGTGGCCACTTCTGTTGTTGCTGTTGACACATTTGCAAATTATTAAAAGCGACTGCGACTACGGGCCAGTTTAAAGTGTTAATTACGACGCAAATTTATAATTAATCGTTGATGGCGGGGGACTACAGGGGTTTGTCCGCTCCGCCGACCTCCCTCCCCATCGTCCGACAACTTTTGATTCATATGCCGTGTCTAGCCAAATGATGGCAATTAACGTTGGCAATTAACATCTAACAATTATGATACTTTGCTTAGCCTAGCAGTTAATTGTTTATTTATGGCTTTTTAATGGCCAAGACGTGAAGTGGGCAGATTGGCTAATATCGATAGCGTTTGTCACTTGACTAAACTAAATAATAACTAATAATATTAATTGATTAATGTGTTTATATAAAAAATATAAAACATTTTATGGTATAGATCAAAATATTTGTCAATGCAATCAAAATTTGAATTTTTTTTGCAATTTTAGGTACAGTGGGTCGCAGATGTAATCGCAACACGACAACTAGCGATGGTTGCACCTCCCTGTGCTGTGGGCGTGGCTACAGCCAAGTCAAGGAACGACGCGCCGAACGATGTCGCTGTAAATTTCAATGGTGCTGCAGTGTCGAGTGCGAGGAATGCCACGTGGAGGAATGGATAAGCGTGTGCAATTGAGAATGAGGATGCCACCCACTCGTCCGCTAAAAGACTTCTCTTCAATTAGCGACAGCAGCTAAAACAAAAAAAAAAAACAAAATAACAACAGTATTAAAATACACTTAATTTATGCAAATTTATATATATAAATATATATATATATATATAAATATAAATATAATATAGATACTAGATTAAAATACTTAATATTGATAATAGGGCTACTATCGATCGATTCCATAATGTGAGTGTGTACATTTTATGCCTAGTTTTCATTTACGAACACTTGTAAATACTTACGAATAATAAGATACACAATTTAGAGTCTGTCAATCAGCTGACTTTCATTCACTTCTGTCCATCTCCAAATCCAAGCAATTCTGTCGCTTTTCTGGTTTTCCGCTGCACGTGAATATCGCTCGGTTTGCAGCTAAACAACTAATTCAATTAGTTGGCTAAATACATTGTTGCCCAAGGTGGGTCTGGCCAAGTGGAATAGGCAATTGGCCAACATGCCCAATTGCCGTTGCGGGGCTTCCCTGGCTCAGTGGTAAAAAGCCGATGAATCCATTTGAACAACTTTCAGTTGGCTTTCTGCAGCGCAACGTGCTGCAAGCGTGCGGTCGGTTCGGGGAAATATCAAAAAACGCAAGGATATTAACAACATTTGTGGAGTGACACATAACTGAGCACAGGACAGAGGTCTGTACCAAAGGATACTCGATTGTTGTTGCTGTTAAATCCAAGTTAACATTGCTTACCGAAAAAGTTAACTGAAAGTTTACCACAAAAATTGTTACGTAATCAAGTCAATGGGAAAAAATGCGAAAGAAGGAATCAAGTTTGAGTTCCATTTTGATCCCAAATTGCCTGTTAAAAAAAAACCTAATTTTATACCAAGATAAAATACAATTTTAAGATAAAATTAAATTAAATAACTTGACCAAATTGTACAATTTATTTTATCAATTGGTATAAAAATAATATACGAATAAATTAATTGGTATCCTTTAAGGGAGAAGTTCAACAACTGATAGATCTGAGACTGATTAAGAATAGGTTAACTATGCAGATTTAATCTTAGCCAATTGAGACCTTTTACGGTCTCGTAAGTCATCCCAAGTCGCCCTCGTTGAAACCATTTCAATGCAGTTATGCAACGCCAAAGTCTAATGCAATTTGGAGCAACAACACATCGAGTAGAAACCTCATTTGATCTTTGCGTAACCCAAGCACAATTAAACCATTTAGGTAATTTTGTATCCTGTGAGTGAGTCCTGGTCAACTGAAAGTGAAAATGTATTTACCGTACTCGCAATTGCCGGATCCGACGGATAAATTTGAGATCTATGAGGAGATTGCACAGGGTGTCAATGCAAAGGTTTTCCGTGCCAAGGAGCTGGACAATGATCGCATTGTTGCACTGAAGATACAGCACTATGATGAGGAGCACCAGGTGTCCATTGAGGAGGAGTATCGCACTCTGCGCGACTATTGCGCCCATCCCAATCTGCCCGAGTTCTATGGCGTCTACAAGCTATCGAAACCCAATGGACCCGATGAAATTTGGTTCGTTATGGAGGTAAATATTTAGATGAAAGGGCTACGCAGACCAGAGACCAACTAACAATGCGTTCATCCTTTTAAGTACTGCTCTGGTGGTACCGCCGTGGACATGGTCAATAAGCTGCTAAAATTGGACCGACGCATGCGGGAGGAGCACATTGCGTACATCATCAGGGAAACATGTCGCGCTGCCATCGAACTCAATCGCAATCATGTTCTGCATCGCGACATCCGAGGCGACAACATTCTGCTGACCAAGAATGGCCGGGTTAAGCTCTGTGACTTTGGGCTCTCGCGTCAGGTGGAGTCGACGTTGGGGAAACGAGGCACCTGCATTGGTTCGCCCTGCTGGATGGCGCCCGAGGTGGTTAAGGCCATGGAGTCCCGTGAACCGGATATTACGGTGCGTGCCGATGTCTGGGCATTGGGCATCAGCACCATTGAGCTGGCCGATGGTAAGCCTCCATTTGCGGACATGCATCCGACGAGGGCAATGTTTGCCATTGTGCGCAATCCACCGCCCACATTGACGCGACCCACAAACTGGTCGCAGCAGATCAATGACTTTGTTTCCGAGTGCTTGGAAAAGAATCCCGAGAATCGACCAATGATGGTGGAAATGGTGGAGCATCCGTTTCTAACGGAGCTCATTGAGAACGAGGAGGAAATGCGTTCGGATCTAGCCGAGATGTTGGAGCTGGCACGTGATGTAAAGTCGTTGTTCAAGGAACCCGAACTGTTTGTGGATCGTGGCTACATCAAGCGATTCGATGAGAAACCGGAGCGAATGTACCCCGAGGATCTGGCTGCTCTCGAGAATCCAGTGGACGAGAGCATTCTCGACTCGCTGCGCAATCGCATGGAAATGGGCGAATCCTACAGCTTCATTGGTGACATCTTGCTATCACTGAACTCCAATGAGCTCCAGCATGAATTCAGCAATGAGGTGGGTTAAAATATAATTTTTATTTGCAATTTATTTTCTATGAATATATTTTACAGTTTCATGCCAAGTACAGATTCAAGTCACGCTCGGAGAATCAGCCGCACATCTTTTCGGTGGCTGATATTGCCTATCAGGACATGCTGCACCACCGTGAACCGCAGCACATTGTGTTCTCCGGCGAGAGCTATTCGGGCAAATCCACCAATGCCCATCTGCTAATCAAGCATCTGTGCTTCCTGGGCGATGGCAATCGTGGGGCAACTGGTCGGGTCGAGAGCTCCATTAAGGCGATACTGATGATGGTTAATGCTGGCACACCCGTTAACAACGACTCCACCCGGTGTGTGCTGCAGTACTGCCTCACATTTGGCAAGACGGGCAAGATGAGTGGCGCCGTCTTCAACATGTATATGCTGGAGAAGCTCCGTGTGGCGACCACCGATGGCAGCCAGCACAATTTTCACATCTTTTACTATTTCTATGATTTTATCAATCAGCAGAATCAGTTGAAGGATTACAATTTGAAGACGGATCGCAATTATCGCTATCTTCGCATACCCCCAGATGTGCTCCCGTCCAAGCTCAAGTATCGTCGGGACGATCCCGAGGGCAATGTGGAGCGTTTCCGTGATTTCGAGAACATTCTGCGCGACTTGGACTTCAATCACAAGCAGCTGGAAACCGTACGAAAAATGCTTGCTGCCATTCTCAATATTGGCAACATCAGATTCCGCCAGTCGGGCAAGTATGCCGATGTGGAGAACACCGACATGGTCTCACGCATTGCGGATCTACTCCGTGTCGACGAAAAGAAGTTCATGTGGTCCCTGACCAACTTCATAATGGTCAAGGGTGGCATAGCCGAGCGACGCCAATACACGACAGAGGAGGCAAGAGATGCACGCGATGCTGTTGCCTCCACACTCTACTCCCGTCTGGTTGACTTCATCATCAACAGGATCAACATGAACATGTCATTTCCACGCGCCGTCTTGTAAGTAGTTGCCCCAGAAGATCATAGCTTATCCAAATCTTATGAATTCTTAACTTTATAGCGGTGATACAAATGCCATCATCGTCCACGACATGTTCGGCTTTGAGTGCTTCAATCGCAATGGATTGGAGCAGCTGATCATCAACACTTTGAATGAGCAGATGCAGTATCATTATAATCAGCGCATTTTCATTAGCGAAATGCTGGAAATGGAAGCGGAGGACATTGATACCATTAATCTTAACTTTTACGATAACAAGACAGCTCTGGATAACCTCCTTACCAAGCCCGATGGCCTGTTCTATATCATTGACGATGCTTCGCGCTCCTGTCAAGATCAGGACTTGATTATGGGTAGGTCGCGAAGACATACTCATTGGACTTTCCTCTATATTTGATGGCATATTTTTTGTTATATAGATCGCGTGTCGGAAAAGCACAGCCAGTTCGTGAAGAAGCACACTGCCACTGAGCTATCTGTGGCCCATTATACGGGTAGGATCATCTACGATACGCGCGCCTTCACCGACATCAATCGCGACTTTGTGCCGCCCGAGATGATCGAGACGTTCCGCTCCTCGCTGGACGAGAGCATCATGCTCATGTTTACCAATCAGCTTACCAAAGCTGGCAATTTAACCATGCCCTTTGAGACCGTACAGCATAAGGATGAAACAGAGCGCAAATCATACGTGAGTTGCAGTTAAAATTCTATTTAAATTCCCCGATTCACATTTGATGTTTCCCCAAAGAATCTCAACACGCTGAGCACTGGTTGCATCTCGCAAGTGAATAATCTTCGCACCATGTCCGCCAATTTCCGTTTCACCTGTTTGACGCTGCTCAAAATGCTTAGCCAAAACTCAAATTTGGGTGTTCACTTTGTGCGCTGCATACGCGCCGATCTCGAGTATAAGCCACGTGCCTTCCACTCGGACGTGGTGCAGCAACAGATGAAGGCACTGGGTGTTCTGGACACAGTTATCGCTAGACAGCGTGGCTACTCCACACGTTTACCCTTCGAAGAGTTTCTCAAGCGGTAAGGCACTTGGGCACTAACTGAAAGAGTCTTTGACTAAAGTCCTTTTGTCCTTTTCCATCGACAGTTATCAGTTTTTGGCCTTTGACTTTGATGAACCCGTTGAGATGACCAAGGAAAATTGTCGTCTATTGTTTTTGCGCCTGAAAATGGAGGGTTGGACTCTAGGCAAGACCAAGGTCTTCTTGCGCTACTACAATGATGAGTTTATGGCCAGGTGAGCTCTGCTCTGGACCAGCTCATACTTTTCACTTAACATCTATTTAATCCTTTAGACAATATGAGCAGCAGGTAAAGAAGGTCATCAAGGTGCAGTCAATGATGCGCGCCTTGCTCGCACGGAAGCGCGTCAAAGGCGGCAAGGTCTTTAAATGTAAGTCTGCCCAACTTACACTATATATATATATATATGGGTTATTGACTTGAACATGTCCTTAACACTCTTGTCTATCATATACACAGTGGGCAAGAAAGGACCTGGACAGCATGATGAGGCCGCGTCCAAAATACAAAAAGGTAAAAAAACTGCACTTGATAAGCTTAGAGATTACGAGGAGGAACATATCGATATAAGTGAGACCCAATCGGAGGCTGACGAATTGTTTCTGGAAACGCGCAAGGATGAGGCTCTCGCCGCGGTGCGCATCTCCAAAATCGAACAAACCTCATTCGATGAATAGTTCCAATTACAAATTACATAATCAAGCAATGCCCATGTGGGCACTATAACCCTCGGGTGGGAATAGCACTACCAATACTACATACTAATACTACTAATAAAATATCAAAGTAACCAAGCCACAAGTTTCCATTAGGGGATTAGGGTATCTGCTTGATGTTGTGTTGAATTTAAGCCGCTTATTGCGGTTTCTTTGGTGTTACCACCCACAAATGCAACAGCACCACCCAATTCATGCTGATGCAACCAATCGGCTTAGACACCATCGACTTGGCCCCCATCATAGATGAATTATAAGTGCTGCATAGAAAATAAATGAAAATTTAATTAAATTAAGGAGACTCCCCACAATGACCGCAATTCTAACTGGCCACTAACCTGACACTCTCTCTCTCTCTCTCTCTCTCTTTCTCTCTCCATCTCTCTCTTGCTCTATTCACCTTTTCTGTATAGCTTTTCGCGGTTTCCAAAACCGCTCTCGCATGCCCCCGCTGGTCAACGAGAAGTCCGGACAGCTCAATGAGACCACAGCGGAATTCATTCGACCCTATGCGAAGAAGTGGCGAGAGAAATCCATCTTCCAGGTGCTGTTACATTATCGCTCCGCACGCTTCCAGGACTTGGTCAATCTATCGCAGCAGGTAAGCTCCGGCTTGGTTCGATCATCCTTGGCTTTTGTCAAACGAACTTCATTCCACAGGTGCACATCTACAATCAACGGATGGTGGCTGGTTTGAACAAATGCACTCGTGCGGTGCCTTTCGAGCGGATTAATATGCGAGAGGTGAACTCATCGCAACTGGGACCGCTGCCCGTGCCCATCAAGAAGATGCCCTTCCGCTTGGATCAGATACCCTTCTACGATACACAATATATGGTCGATCCAGCCAATTCCATTTCACGTCAATCGTTTCCCGACCACTTGCTGAACCACCAGGCGGAGGACGACGAACCGTGGGACAGTCCCTTGCAGCGCAATCCTTCGATGACCTCATGTCTGCTCACCTACAATGCATACAAGAAGGAGCAGGCATGTCAGACCAACTGGGATCGCATGGGCGAGAGCGATAACATCTACAATCAAGGCTTCTTTCGGGATCCCCAGCAGTTAAGGAGGTTAGCACAAATCCCCTAATCCCATCTGGGTTATCATCAATAGTTTCCTCTTTCCAGAAATCAAATGCAACAGAATATGAATGCCTACAACAATGCTTACAACAGCTACAACAGCAACTACCAAAGTAACAACATGAGTGGCAATTGGGGCATGCATCGGTCGGGATCTCGTCGCAATTCCTTAAAGGGATATGCGGCGCCGCCACCACCACCGCCACCCCAGCCCTCATCCAACTACTATCGCAATAATGCCAATCAGCCGCAACAGCGCAACTATCAGCAACGCTCCTCGTATCCCCCATCAGATCCGATCCGTGAACTGCAGAATATGGCGCGACGCAATGAGGGTGATGTAAGTAACGAATGATTTGGTTTCTGAAATATGTCCAGGTTATCATTAATTATTCATGGCATTGTTTACCTTACAGAATTCTGAGGATCCCCCATTCAATTTCAAGGCCATGTTGCGCAAGACAAATTATCCGCGCGGCTCCGAAACGAACACCTATGATTTCAACAATCGCCACGACTCGGACAACGATCAGCAGCACACATTCCAGGCGCCCAAGTTGCGCTCAACGGGACGCCGCTACGATGATGAGGGTGGCCAATACTCCAATCAAAGTAACGGCAATTACGGCGTGGCCCGCAACTTTGGGCAACGTGCACCGGCACTGCGTCAGACGCCGGCAAGCGTAGGACGCAGCTTTGAGGATAGCAATGCACGCTCCTTCGAAGAGGCGGGCTCCTACGTGGAGGAGGAGATTGCACCAGGCGTGACGCTCTCGGGTTATGCAGTGGATATTTAAAACATAAAAACAGAATTATATTTAATTATAAATGGAACAAGTAGCAGTTTTAGAAACAATTATAATTGCCATGGAAAATAAATAATTATATTAAGGAAACCCACCATAAGCACTCATACATATATATGTATATATATATATCAACATATATATATATTAATCCATTGATAGTTTAAAAATTGTAGTAATAAATTTTGAGTTCAGCAAACAATTTGCGATTTATTTGAACGCGGAAAAAGAGGTTGACGACAATTTTATATTGCTTTTGAAATGTTCACTCATTTGTAATCCTAAAACGCAACAACAATACTCTCAGTATTACATAGACACTATGCATAATACAATTTATATACGTATATATCTCTATATATATTAACATTAATCGCTTAACAAAAGTTCGTAGGAATGGATTGAACAAATACAGTTTTGTTCGCCGAATTTGTTCGGATTTTCTCTGTGTCTAAGAAGGTTTTTAAGGCTAAAGTAAATATGTATAGGATTTAAGCGCACATCCAATAGAGAAAAAGTGCTATAAATTCTTAAACATGATAAGACAAAGCCTTCACTCAACGCCGTATACAGCGACCGCCATCAATCATCCATGCCCGGCTCACGTAGTCCATCCGAATGCATTGTCTTGCCAGCGATTTCCAGCATGGCACGATCCTCCATATTACCGTCCAGAATTGAACGTTTCTACAGTTTAAATAAATGTAATTAGTACTCTGCTTGTAGTGTGCTAATCATTTTCGATTCAAGGCAATTGAAAATGTGAAACGTCTTTTGCAAAACAGTTTACCTGTCCATCGCCCTCTCCATCGTCCTTGACAGGCAAATCGCCCACAGCCCAAACCTCTATATTACGTATCTTAAATTGCTTGCGTTTGCTGCAAGGAAATGTAAATGTGATATATTAAAAGAGCATTAAAATTAAGTTGCTACAACGCACCTCAGCTGCACATAGTCGCCATATGTGGTACAACTCTCGACACTCTGCCCCTCGCCAAACATGCAGTCCAGCCATAGTCCTACATAAGAAAGTTTATTTATGCATTTATTTAAATTGTAGGTTGAAAATTTATTTGTACTTACCCCAGAATTCAAATTGTCCGCCCATGCCCTGTAAATTTGGCATAAGTTAATATAATCTTATATATATGAGATTAGGCATATATACTCACCAGCCCATTGGGCATTGTCTGCTGATTCAAGTTGAGATACTGATAGTGATCATTGAAGCCAGTGGAGCTGAAGCAGCGCATGGCCGGGCTGAGCGTGTAGAGCAACGATGTGTTATCGCCACCGAATTGGGGCTTGAGTGACCATGATTCAGATGCATAGCCGCCAAATATGTATTGATCCTCATCCTCGATAAAGAACAACGTTGGTCCCTTATCTATAAACTTGCCAAGCATGGTGGAGAAGCTTTCGCCATGAATTTTAGATGAGAATAGGAAACGCCATTTATGACGCATCTCGCGAGGCAGCTGTGCATTGATATACAGCACATGTGGCAGCTCGATTATCGGCCGGTAATTACTGTTGAGCGGTGCATCTGCAAAGTGGGAAAAGTGAGTTGATTAAGTTTCTCATTTCAATTGACACCAGCAATACGGTTGAATATATTGAGTACGCATACCGCACAGTTGGGGCAGAATGGCAATTTCCACCTCCTTGATGATTGTGCGCTTGCTGCCACCGTGGCGGGTGTAAAGCTGAGCAAAAACCTCGCGCCACAGCTGCAGGAACTGTGGTGTCACATGCAACCAACGTTCCAATGCCTCAGTGGACAATGTGTGTTCCATATCTTTGGTGATATTACGCATCAGACCCTTGGCAAAGCTGCAGGCCGACCGTTCTGTGGTAATGAATCCCATCTCCTGCCAGTCCTTAATATTGGACGTTTTCGCAGTGCTCTCCAGGTGCACATAGCTCTTAATGATCGAGTGTATGTACTGTAAAAAGAATATATATATATAATAAGTAAGGAATTAATCCACAACTAAGAATTTGCATCTGCTCACCTGTTCCAGATGCTTAATGTTAAAGCTGTCGTTGCTACTGCGTTCCATCGATGATAGCAGCATTTGCATCTTCATTTCAATGGTGCCACGTTCCACAATATAGTAGGGTTCGCCAAATTTTCTTAAGGGTATATTGATGCATTGTTGACCCGGCTTCGTTGGCATAAACAGAAACTGAGCCGTACTCTCCGCTAGAGAACGCTCAATTGTCTGAGACCATGCTTCCTGTTTATCGCAAAATAAACCAAAACACGTCATGGAAAAAAACAAATCACAATTGTCAGTCACGTGGTATCGAAGATTAGATACCCTCGAATATTTCACAATTTACGTCTAAAATTTCAGTCTAAAAATATGTTCATTTTAACAAAATATAAAATAGGCAAGTTTGTAAAAAATTATAAAATAAATTGATTATCAAAACATTGCTTGTAAGGCAGCCCCAGATCTGCACGTCATTTTTTATACATATGAATTTATATTATTAATAAATAACAAAGTGTTGCATGTCATGTGGCATGCATTGTGGCATCGCCCAGCAAGAGCATGCTTAATAAACAAAATTATGCGATCGTTGTGAAATATGGGGGGGAAAGCACGAGAACACGAGAACTCGAACATATGAAAATACGATGCTGACATTTCCTGTATTCGCCATATTCGCATTCATTGTTTATTTTAAATTCAATTTCGTTGACATAATTATGAGTAGCCCCATCAGAATCACGGGTAATTCGTTAGCAAGCAAATCAAACAATTGAACAAAAAAAAAAACAAAAGCAAACAAATAAGTTGAAAGCGCTTAGCAAACAAATTAGATAAACCAAACGGCACTATCAACTTAACGGGGCATTTAGTAATAAATGCAAATTCACTTTGATAATATTGATGACGTCGGCATTACCCGTATTTCAATATATGTATGAATTTGCATGCGTGTGTGTGTGTGTGTGTGTGTGTTTGGCTGTATCTTTTACGGAGTCGCATGACAGTCGAAGCGGAGTAGTTGCGACTGCTGCCGCAGTAAACCTTGAACTTGTGACCGTTGCAGCGCACTGCAGGCAACTGCGTTTAATTGATTTTTGGCTAGTTGAAGTGCAACGACCTAGTGGGAAAACAAAAGAAAATTAATACATACCACAAGTCGATCTGAGGTTAATTTCTCTAATGCACCGCCGGAGGCGTTGCGATATGCTGTCTCTAGAAAGCGCAGCTCCTCGTTTGTGTACACGTTGTCCGAATCCTTTTTACTACTCGTATTTCCCATGATAATGCGTCTGTTTTTAATAGAAAGTAAACACGATACTGATGGCTTGACTTTTAAATTGAGGAGAAAGAAAACACAACACACACAATGCACAGCTGTTTAATAGTGTGACCGTGTGGCAGTGCCACTCAAGCACTGCTTGCTCAATTCGCCGCAACGCAGCAGCATTACAGTACTACCATCGCTGCTATTTAAAAAAGCATTGCACTGCTTTGGCGCGCACTTTAAATTCCAGTTTGCATTTTTCAGCGAATGGTAATTAATAACAGAGTAATTGTTAACATAAATAAACTAAAAACAGTCTAGATAAGATAAGAGAGCTATTAATTGTAGTATTTACCATAATCTACATATATAAATATTAACCATTTACTATACGAAACTGACACTGACACTGTCAAATACGTTAACATTGTAAACGTCGCCACAGCAACAAATGTTATTAAATCGATATTTTTACTAACATTTGAAATTCCTTAACGTAATCTACACAAAAATTTCTGAACATCGAAGTTGTGCGCCAACAAAAAGCCATCATCACCAAGTAGATTAAATATATATATATAATAATTGACAATGATTGTTGCTGCTACAACTCGAAAGCCCCGCAAGATTCGGGAACAATGCGGTTCTTGTCCAGATCGCTTCTCTAAGGACAAACGTCCTGTTGTACTTGATGATTCCGATACCACTGAAGAGGAGTCCTCGACGGATGAGGAGGAACGCTGGAAGGATGTGGCACGTGCTGCCGAAATTCCCGCCGAATACTACAACATCCAGAAGCTGGTAAAATACATCAAGGCGGGTAATCAGACGGCAACAATAGTGTCCCTGTGCTGCCTGCAGGACTACGATCTGCGCACACAAATCAATCAGTTCGCCATCCAGGATATCGGTGGCCTCGATGTCCTGGTCAACATACTCGAGTGCAGCGACACCAAGTGCTGCCTGGGTGCCCTCACCGTCCTCTCCGACATCACTCTCAACATTGACATACGCAAGACGATTGTGGATCTGGATGGAATACCACTGATTGTCGACATACTCAGCTCGTCCATGAGGGATCTGAAGACGATGGCAGCCGAGACGCTGGCCAATGTCAGCAAAGTGCGTCTGGCCCGCAAATATGTTCGACAGTGTGGCGGCATCTCCAAGCTGGTCGATCTGCTGGACATCAAGATGAGGTGAGCCTAAAAATTTTAATCTTAAATAATAAAATATTACAAATCTGTTGCAGCATTTTGCAAACGCCCCGAGATCAGCTCTCCGTTGAGGAAATCGAATGCTTGGACATGGCAAGAGCCGGATCGCGTGCTCTGTGGACGCTGGCAGACTCCAAGCACAATATGGAACAGATGCGAAAGAGCGGCATTGTTCCACTGATGGCCAATCTGCTCAAGTCGATTCACATCGATGTGGTCATACCCATAATGGGCACTGTCCAGAAATGCTCGTCGCAGCCAAAGTTCCAGCTGGCGATTACCACAGAGGGCATGATTGAAGACATTGTGCAGCACCTGAGCTCGGAGAGCGTAGATCTTAAGGTGGAGGGCAGCACGGCGCTGTACAAGTGTGCCTTTGATGTGACCACCAGAGAATTGGTGCGCGAAGCGGGTGGATTGGAGCCACTGGTCATCATTATCAAGGACAAGACGATACGGGATAATAAACCGTTGCTTAAGGGTGCAACGGGTGCCATCTGGATGTGTGCCATGTCGGATGAGAATGTGAAGCAATTGAATGATATGAATGTGGTGCATCATCTGGTTGCCCTGCTCGGCGATGAAAGTGATGAGGTTCTGACCAATGTCACCGGCGCCCTATCTGAGTGTGTGCGCTTCCAGAATAATCGTGTTGCCGTCCGCAATTCTGGTGGTCTGCCTGCGATGGTGTCGCTGCTCAACTCATCGCATTCACCGCTGCTCGAGAATTTGGCCAAGACGATCAAGGAGTGCGCCGAGGATGCAGATAGTATGCGCATTCTGGAGCAACTGGATGCGGTGCGTCTGGTGTGGTCACTGCTCAAGAACAGCACACCCGAAGTCCAGGCACATGCTGCATATGCGATTTGTCCATGTGTGAGGAATGCCACCGACTCGGCGGAGCTGGTGCGCAGCCTGGTCGGTGCCATGGAGCTGGTGGTGGGTCTGCTCAAGTCTAAGGAAATCATGGTGCTGTCGGCAGTCTGTGCAGCGATCGCTACCATTGCCTTGGATCAGACCAATCTGGCCATACTGACGGATCTTCGTGTCATTTATAAGTTGGCCGATCTGGTGAACACGACGGATGACATGCTGCGCATGAATCTCGCTGCGGCCGTCGCTGCCTGCGCCTGCTTTGGCAACAACACCGAGGAGCTGGGACGACTGCGCACCGTGACGCCCATTGTCACCTACATGACCAGCGAGAATCCCATGGTGCATCGCACCACAGCGATGGCACTGGAGAAACTATCAATGGATCCACAGAACTGCATCACTATGCACCAGGTTAGAGCTCCACACGCCATTGATCTGATCCCCAGCTAATTATCTCTGTTTTGTTCCTTCCTTTTGATTACAGAGCGGTGTGGTGCCCTTCCTGCTGGAGTGCATTGGCTCTACCAACAAGGAGCTGCAACTTGCTGCCGCTGGCTGCCTGCGCAACATACGCGAACTTGCCCTACGCGCCGAGGAATATATGCTCAAGATTGACGATGACTAAGCCATGGACCAGGCACATTTCCTAATCTTCATATTTATAATCTGATTCGTTGTTTAAATTGTTTCGAGTGCTAAAAAATTTAACTCAAAAAATATATCTGCGAAAAACCTGATTATTATTAGCAGATTACAGCTGAAGTTTTCTTTCAAGAAATTTGAGAGAGATTTGTCAAAACCTTTTGAAACCCTAATTTTGGTTGGTTTTTTTCTTAGTAATACCCATTTTACCACTTACCCCAATTTAAAGAATTTGTCTAAAATAAATCTGCTTAAAAATCATAATCAACATTTAGCTATAAATATATTTGGCGCAATAATTGGACTAACTAAATAAGCACTTGTTTTAGTAGCTGGCATTGCTGCCTCTGGTCGAGATGCTCATGCGACGCTCGACACGATTCGTGTGCGGCATCAGGCAACCGGGCGGCGGAAAGCGCCAGCGTCTGGGCCTGGAGAGCAGAGTGCCGTCGGTGGAGGCGCGATTACGGAATGGAGCATCGATATTGCTGCGTGAGCTATCCAAGCTGCTGCTGGCAATGTCGTCCGTGGACTCGGTGTGATCGCCGCTGCTCTCCTCCTGGCAGGCGCTGCCAATGAATAAAAACGATCGCCGCGCCACGCCCAGTGGCGTCGAATCGTAGAAGGAACAGGAACCGGAATCGGGTGTCAAGTTGCCATCGGCTGCATGCGCCACATCGCTGGTGGAACGTTTGAGCTTTGGAAATTTAGTGAATACCCGCCAAAAACGGAACACATCGCGGAATACATTTTGCACCTGGAAGAAGATCAGGTTAAGCAAAAATATACCCATAAAAATTAATAATCTTTGTTGCACCTGGTCAATGCTCTCCCTAACGGAAATCTCATGGAAACAGGCGCAGGAAAGCTCCCGAAAGCGACGCTGTCCCTCCTCCAGACTGACCATGCGGTCGCCATTCTGATCTGTCTTATTGCCAACCAGTATGCAAGGGATGTCCAGTCCACAGTCCTGCAAAAGATTCCCTTTAGTTGCACCATCCGTTTTGATCCATTTAAGTTTAAATCTTACCTTGCTGGCTGAGCCCAATTTGCGTCTTCGCTTGTTGTAGTTGATCAGGAACTTGAGTCGGCTGCACTCGTCGAAGGAGCACTTGTCCGTGATGGAATAGCAGAGTATAAACGCATCCGCCCAGCGTATATTGGACTCCAGTGTAACTCCATCCAGCTCCTACAAGAACTGTATCGAATGCGGCTTGAAGAATTATAGCAATTCACTCACATGCAATTGCCCGGTGGCATCGAGTATATCAAACTGGATCATCTCATTGTCCAGCGTCGTTTGGCACGTATAGATTTTCTCCAAATTTGGATCATATTCGCCAATGAAGCGACGGGTTATAAACCGAACAACCATAGCTGTGAATGGTGAAATGTTAGTGTGTGTGTTTGTGTGTGTGGACCTTGTCTGGTTCATTGCTTTAAGGATGACACCCACCTGTTTTACCTACGCCGCTCTGGCCGAGCACCATGACCTTTAGTGTCTTTTGTTTGCTGGAATGCAGGCCCAGTTTGGCCAGCGACGACTTTGGCGAAGTCGCATTCATTTCAATGGATTAAGAGAATAGCCTAGGGAGAAATGGGTCTCAGCGGAGACAATGCGTCTGCTCTGGATAAGTAAAGGAATCCTTTTTTATTACCCTGGAAATAGATTGATAAGATAGGTTATGTTACAGATTAATGTTTATACTGGGGTAAACCAAGAAAATTCCCATTATAAAGTGTCACATTTAGTCAGATTATGTTAGTCTTATTATATTCGCCATAAACTACTTAATTTCAATTTTTAATACATTCTACTTAAAGGGTAATCTATAGTCTGTCATTTTGGACTGTAGTTAGCTTATTTGTGGATGCATAGTTTGGCTATCTTAAATCCATATTAGAACTAACCCACCTAAACCAGATGAAACCTGTCCGCATACTTTTGGCTCAACTTCAAAGAATATTGCATACTTTTCAGCGTTGGCAGTTCTAACAAAAGGCCGCAAATATTTTAAGTATACGCCAAGACGCATGAATGTTTGTGTGTGTGTGTGTGTGTGCAGCTACAACTATTTTGTAAACGAATGTGTGAGTGTGTGTGCTTAATTGCGCCGCCGATAAGGTCAACAATGTGAGCAACGACAACTGTGCAACATTTATTGGACACTTTTTGCGTTGTCGTCGCCGACCCTGGCCATTTGCCAGACCAAAAGGCTATCCCAGTTTCAGTTCCAGTCCCAGTCCCAGGGACATTGCCACAGACATATACATCATCATCAGCATTATCATGATTATCGCACCACGCCCGAACAATTATCAGTCGATTACTTGGAAGCAATACACTGCAAAATAAATTCAATAAAATATCAATCATCACTCGAGTTGCACAAGTGTCGCTTGACATTGGGGACAAGTACATGTCTGGTAGGAGCAGTCATTACTGTTTGCCCAGCCAGTCTTGTAAACAATGGAAATGGTCATCATTGTCACCCAATCGATGCTTCATTTCCCTTACACAACTAACTAAAAATTAATGTATTATTCACTTTAGTTTACCAAGTAAATGAATTATTACATATAATTAAGGAATTAACTAATTACAAGTTATAAGATTTGTTTTGGACTTTGCTTTAATGCCTATGCCAAAACATTGATTGCTTAATTATATTAAGAATTTGTGAGCCCAGAATTAACAAAAATTGATATACAGAAAATATTAATATTATAATTGTTTCTCAATTTTATTTGATGCAGTGTTCTGCATTAATTAATTACTTCTGCATTGTGTTCGTGTTTCCGAATGTGTCACATGCATATATAAAAGTATTAAGTTTGACTCAGCTAATAAATATTTATCAGGCGCGGTATTCAGGAGTTCGCTCACCTTTAGTCAAGTGGCAGCAACATGAATGCTGATTATGCCACGGCTAGCAAACTAGACTGGGTCTACAAATGATGAGACTCCTACCTTTTGCGCCTTAAAACACATCCTTGCGTACATTTTAATTAGGTGAATTTGATGCGCAAGCAAAACCAAAGCCAATAGAGCCATGGAGACAAAGCGCGTGCTTGATGAGCCGATACAAGGACGGGCTTAATGGCGTATACGTAACGCATTAAGTGCTTGTAACTATGAAGGAAGAAGAGTGTCTGCATCAAGTGGCCGTCCGTTGTCACGGGCTTAAAGAATTCCTAAAGTTAACCGTTCAGCGCTGACCAGCCACCCAGCATAGGTCAATTAGTTGGCCTCCAAAATGTCTGGGCGACGTCTGCTTGTAGAAAGAAACTTTTGTTTCGATTTTGATTTCGTTTTAATTACTGCAATAACTTCTAATTATTCAAAACAAATACCCAGCAACACGTGGATATTTACCAACCCAGTGGCAGTCGTATCCCTAATCGGTCCTCAGGTGTAGCTGCTGGTGCTCTGGTCGAGTAAGGTGTAAGCAATTCCAACAACTGTTATGCACACTAATGAGAAACATAATCTACTATCTACAAACAATAGGGGTACTCGAGTGGGTGTATTTTTATTAAATTCTAATTTACTGATGTTAAAGCAAAAAAAAGCTAACTTGTCTTCCTTTGATTGCAAATTAATTAAAATCTGTTATAAAATAATATTTTGTGTTGAAATTTGATTTAATTGAGAAATTAATTTAAATTGTTTTACGTTGCATCTAAGAACAGATATATTCGCCATGAACTTCTACAAATTCACAATATGTGTATAAATATATAAATAGATTTTGCGTGAACCACCCTAATGTCAACTGACAACACCTAACGAGCATAAATTAAGCGCCATTGACCGAAGCCGTGGCGACCTTGGCAAAGAAAAGATATTGAATTCAAAACTTATTCACTCCTGTGAAAGTCGAGTCGCGAGGGAGCAGATAGTTCGGAATGGGTATGCCCGTGCCAGGTTTTTTTTATTTCAATTGGAAGAGGGTCTGACATCGGGTTGACGACCTGTTTATGTTTATCAAAACTTATTGCGTGCTAAAATTGATACGAATTGGTTGGGTTTCCCCGGGAAATGAAGTTCACCCCCGGATTACGTGTCGTTGCCTAGCACGTGCCGAACTGAACTGATCCGCCAACATTGATTATTATGCTACTCAAAATTCCATAGAAAATAAATCAACCAAACCACTGACCAATAACAAAAATATCAATGGCCCAAACAATTGCGCGTGCATTTTGTCAACGGGAGCAATGGTTGTTGTTGTTGTTGTTGTTGTCGTTGTTGTTGTTGTTGTTGTCGTTGTTGTTCTAGTTGTTGTTGTTGTGTGGGTTGCCGTGGTTCGAAAGCAATTCCGCTTTCCACTTTGTCGAAGGTCATGGGAAGCGCGGCAGTTGCGACAACGCTTGTTGATGACTCTTGGAGTTACCTTCAAAAACCCCCAACACTCCCTCCGTTCCCCTCCATCTGCTCATTCCCCCGGCGTGTTCAACGCATTTGTGCTTGTCATTTCGCTTCATTACCAGCCATCGACAATCGACACTCGAGTTTAACATTAACAACATAAAAATTAAGAGTGAACCACTTTAGTGGGAACGACTTGCAGATACCCTGTAGCTAAGTCTACTCTAATCTAATAAGTGTTATTTTTGCTTATAATATTAAACTGTCTATACTACTCTATAAATAAGTAAATGGTCTTTAATATTTTGAAATACTTTTATAACTTTTTAGAATTTTGGAAAACATATTGAAAAAATAAGGAAATTACAAATGACTTCCCCTTCTGTGTTATGTAACCATTATATAGACTTTAATACGGGTTCCGGTTAATTCATAAAATACATGACGAACATCATTATTTAAAAATTCATTAATTTTGCAAATAGCACATTTAGATTTTAATTTTGTGCAAAATATGAAGATGTGTCAAATTATTACTAATTCGTTTGCAGGACTTTAATATACCCATTTATAACTGCGATTACAGGGTATAAAAACAGTTCATACGCAACTGTTGCCAATGGCTACTGTTGTTGGCCCTGAAATTGGAAATTGTTACACCCAGTGTCCCGCCGAAGAGTTGGCGGACAACACCCCCTTGTCGACAAGCGGGATTGCCCACATTATTGAACAACCCAAAAGCATTTGTTTTGTCGCGCATTTCCATGTGGCATGCGAAAGTAAACACAAACCGTCTGCTTCAAATAGCCTTCAACAAAGTATTAGCCATGGCAATAAATTCCTGTGTGCAGTTGCCGAGCGTCAGACCAAAAAAAAAATAAAGTAGGGTACAAAGGCAAATTCATGATTTAAGACTTACAGATGTAAATTGATCAGTTTTCAATACAAACTATGAAAAAAGTGCAATGATTTTTGTTAATTGCAGCCATTTCATTAATGTGCTAAAAAAAAAGGAATATAAAAATTAGTGAAAGCTAAAATGTAAAACAAAGGAAATGAATGTGACAAAATTAGGACAAGCTTGTTTGTTATCCTCCATAAAGTTCACAGTGGACTCCAATCTGTCACTTAGCCACATAAATTTGTTATGTAAGCATCATAAATACAATTTAGACGTCATAAATGTCATTTTGAACTGCTCATCAAAATTGCGACCGAGCTCTGTCGAATGTGGCAGCCAAAACCATAGAGGAAGCAGCGAAGGGGCAGCCGGGAGGATCACAGAAATAGAACGTGAATGATAAGCAACGTTTAACTAAAAATAGCGGTCATGGCGCAAAAAACTCAGACTCATTGCCAGTGTTGGCGAACAATGTAAATAATATGACACAAAAACCGCAAGTACACACATTTTATAGAAACCAACACACACAAATAAAAATAAGAGCACATTTTTGAATAGGTTTGGGTCTTTGTAAGCTATTCCAAGTGTCTTATTTGGTTAGCTGTTTAATGTGGCCAAGACGTGCCTAAGCTGGCTAGCGGGCAAGTTAGATAGATAACTTTTGGTAAAAGCTTTAGGACAAGCCTGAAGATATATTTATAAGCTTATCCCTTCTTTAGTGTCCTTATTTCATTTGTTTGCTTAAATTGTATTCACAACTTTATTTTAGTCAACATATATATATTTTTTGCACTTGCTAAAAATAGGTATTTTCGCACTTTTCAGATAAAATCAAATCAAATGCTTTTATTTTTGGCTTCTTTTTTTTTTGTCTACTCAATCAAACTCCTCGAGCAGTGTCATCAATCAATGGAGCTGCACACAGGATAATATTTAACATTGCCGGTGCTAATAATAAACATTATCACTATACAAAATCTCACTTGTAATGTTGATATATATATCGATTTCAATTATGCTTAGTCAGAGTTATAAAAGTATTTCAGTATACTCCAGTTGGCATTAGTCATCATAAGCCGGGCATCTTCATGAACTTATCACAACATAACATTTTAATAACTGAAGTCAGATGAAATTCGCATTCATTGATTTCTACAATGCTATTTGGGAGCATTCATTTCAATTGTATGCTGAGGCTTATGACTTACCCCATTGAACAGACCTTAACAACTTGGGATTTAATGCCTGACCCGTCGCATTGTTGAGGTACTTTGCGCAAAGCTGTAATGCCTTTACGATAGGCACGAAAATAACACCGACACTCAATCCCAATGAACAAGGAATTATGATACGGGAGATTCTCACCAGTGGTGCTATCAACCCCATTCAATTCTCACTGGCTTCTGGCTTCTGGCTTCTGGCTGACGCCGTCGTCGTCGTCTGCGGTTTAATGGCAATAAAATTGTTTAGCGCTTTTGCTTGTGGCTTTTCAAGTAAAAGCCGGCAGTCGGTCGGTGTGGGTGTCATTGGCGGTTGGTGCCATTAACAAATGTGTTGCTTTATGTCAGATTGTCTCTTGACAAACAATCTGCCACATTCCCAAACCGCCAAAACTGTGCAACAAATTCGCTTTTCATCATTTTTATTTATGGCCTTGCTGCCAAATTTAAAACATATCAAACAAATCAAATGTGAAGGCGCACGCATTACAGACAACCAACAATTTTGCTTAATTTTATATATTTTAAATATTTTTCAAAGTCAGCGCCGCAAATCATACCGGAAATGTACACATCTATCTAAAGCTAATAATAATGATTAGCAAGTATAAAAATATATATTCTTTCTCTGCGCGTTGAACTTTTAATACACTTCTAACACTTTATAAGATTGAAAATATATTATTATTTAAAAACATAAAAAGAAAAAGTTGAAACTGTTTTCTTTGTAGTTTTTTTTTTTTTATTATGTTGCAAACATTTTCTGAAATTTAAATACCTTTTGTGCAGGGCATAGAAACATGAATAAAAAATATCTAATAATGTGTGCATGTACCACAAAAATTATGAGAATGTAAAATGTATTTGGTTAATTTATGATCGCGGCAAAATTCAACAATCGAGGTCACTGGAAGTGCTTAAATCTAAACAGATATAGCAGACAGAGACGAGAAGATTTAAATTCACTTCATTTTCAGTGGAACTTTCAAATAAAGCCCAACACTGACCCCTTCTGGGAACTGACCTTGTGGACACCGCTGAGCAGATTTTGATTGTTTACAAATAGAGGAAAAAACCGATTCGAATAATTTTTAATTACGTCTCGTTCAAGTGTTTCTCATTTTACCAAATTTTAAAATATATTTATTTTTCTATTTTAGGGCTCACACACGCACATGAGCAATAATTTAGTATACGCACCGTCACAGAAAATTATTTCTATATTTACACTTTACAAATGTTTTAGTTGTTTTTTGTTTGATTATTTATTTAGATTTATTTGTATTTTTCATTTGGTTCTTGATCAGTTGAAATACCTTCACGCTGAAGTTCCCGTCGCGTATTAAGTCAAAGGCATACAGCAATTTTGCTTTTATATGGACATGTTTAAACTACCCCCGCCAAGTAGCTCCGATGCCGATGCCTGCTTATTGCGACGTGGCCAGGAGGCCATTGTAGAACAATAATGAAAATCCGCAACAGGCCGCCAACAACAACCACATCAGCAGTTGCAAAAGCGGCAGCACCAATAACAACAAAAAAAAATAAAGGAAACCGCGTGGCGACTGCGCGACGTTGTCAACCAGAGAGCCAAAAATACACCGCCCCCTCTCATGCAGTTGTAAAATGTAAAAGAGTTCTGACACGGAAGTGCACAACACGCCCACAACAACACGTCAAACGGTGGCAGCAACACGAATATTTTTGCAACGAGGAGTTTGGCGGCAAGCGACGACGCGTCCGTTGCGCTGGCGTTGAAACTGGCGAATAAACGAATAAACAACAGCAGCACCAACAAAAACAAACCAAACAACGCCGGCAGCAGCAAAAGTAGCAGCAGCAGCAGCAGCAGAAGCAGCAGCAGCAGCAACAGTTAGCCTCAGCACGCCTATAAATAAATGCATGTATAAGCAAATATCTGTTGTACAAATGCATTTAAATAAAGTAATATTTTACTTAATAAATCAAAAAATGTTTAATCTTACTACAGTTGAAGTATATTTTATTAATTTAAAACAATAAGCAATAATTTCCAGCTGATTTCCAGCTAAACAGTGCGCACCTCTAAAACGCTAACAGAATGTTATAAGCATTGAGTAGTTAACAGCTGTTATGCTGCTGTGCAACTGTTACCTAGACATTGCCAGCGTCTAACGCAAAAACAAAATAATTAGGAAAGTAATTCAATAAACATAAGCAAATAATTTTTTTAAAAAACTGAGTGGGTATACTAATATTTATAAAGAGCTCTGATTGCTTTTTTTTTTTAATACTTAGCACGTTGAACTGACCGCTGCGGGAGTTGTTTTGCTTTGCTGACCTTCGTCACATGTTTGGTGCCCCACACGTGTTTTATACTAATTTTTGGCCAAAACGCATAAGTTGTGCCAGCAATACAAATTACATACACGTGCACACGCAAAGGCACGCGCACATACAGTGTAAATACGTACAACAGATGAAAGTACATTTTAACTGGCAACCTGTTGACATCGGGAGGTAGCAAGTCCGTGGGGCACATGGGCTGCCACATAGCATATGTGTGCATAATTTAGCTTGCATCTTTTAGAAGCAAACAACGCTGACCTTAATTATCATAATCGCTTAAATATATATATATGTTCATATATATTATGATCAAATATTCGGTTTGACGGACTAAATCAATACTATGCAGAAAGGTTTTTCGGTCTATATGTATATATATATTATGCTAACGTCTGTTTAAATTATTTTCGGGATAACTTAACTGTCACTTAAGATAAATATTATTTTATATTTTTACTATATTTGGTCTGAATGGTCTGAAGTTAACAATGATTTAAAGGGTATTTCAGACAGTGGACTCAGTGTGAGGTTTGCACATAATCAGCAGTCGCTGCGGTGTCTCAGTCACTAATTGGTTTTGACAAGCGCCTGTGCGAGCGGGTCTCAATTGGCAACAGGTTAGCAAGGGGGGTAGGGGGATAGCATTAATTTTGGCAGGCACTGCGTGTGTGCATTCATTACGCTTGACTGCCTGAGGATGTGCACCAGACCCGTGCCTTAACCCTATCAATCGTAGTGATAGTCGCCTGCGTCAATGTGCTTACCTTTGCCACTTAAACTTTAACCCTCCTACAGGTCAAATGCTATCCTCGTCATAGCTACTGTCACTTTGCATTCCTGTTGTTTACGCACCAGCAGCAACAAGAAGGTGTTCAACACCACTCACCCACCCCGCCACACTTGCTTCATTCAACAACAACTCCTCTAACCTGTCTTCAACAAGTAATTTACAAAAGGAAACTTTTTTAGTACGTTAACGTTGTGCGAGATGTTGAAAGTGTGTAAAGCAAAGTTGCCCCTTAATCTATTAATCTTGTACACAGTTTCCGTCGTAGTTGCCCCCCCGAAGGCCAAAAGCTTGAGTGAAACATTCGTATCAAAGTCAAGGCTGCTCAGCTCTTTAATCATTTTCCACAATTTTCATTGTTAAACTACTGTTTAAGAAAGCTGCAGCAATAAATTTGAATCTGATATTTTGGGATCATTAGGCTGAAAATGTCAACGACTCAGATTAATCAATTTTTATATATATTTCAAATATTCATTTTAATTGAATGTTTCCTTTGGCTAAGCACTCGATGCCTCATCCGCTGACTGAATTGTTTTTGTTACTGCGCTGTCTATTTATGGCTGCCGCAAATTGTATTTAAACGCGAAAAACATTACTAAAAAGCTTTCGGCGTAAAAGAACAAATGGTGGAATTTACTCATATTTTCACATCTAAGAGCACTTATTGTATCTGTTAAATCTCATTTAGATCTCAAGCAAGTGATTACTCTTATATTCTGCCAGGACATTGAAAACTTATCCACTTATCTAAATCATGCAACGAGTTGCTTTTTACATGTCCGCAAAAGCACTAAATTAAATAATTAAATCTTCAATTTTGAGCTGACTCTTTAATTTTAAGGAATTGAAGTAAAATCTTATAAGTGGGTCACTCCCATAAAATGTTTTATTTATTTACATTTTAAATTCTGTAAAATCAACATTATACGGACAAACTAGGTTATTTCCCTCTGTGTAACTTTATTGTATCCTTGCATGCTCATTTTCAATGAGTGCAGAGTATTAAACAATTTTAAGTACATATATTTTGAGGCAAAGTTTGTGCGGTCAGTTGTGCCCCATCCCAGTACACATTAGCACCTCGACGAGAACGGAACGTGAATATCGGTTGATGCCTTGCGGAAGAATATTCGGCACAGAACACAGAGAGTGGACAGCAGCAGGGATCGACGACGCAGAGGCGAAGGTGTAACAATTAGCACGAACATCGTGTTGCGGCTTGGAAAACAATTAAAAAATTTTTCGATATTTCAAAATAAACAACCGATAGACATCCAATTATTTACGTGCAAAATCTAGAAAAACAGAGCACGCCACATTGAGATTCGGCGAGTATATTTGTTGTGCCACAAATGACAGCAACATCAAAAGATTGCACGGAATTTGCATATATATTTATGTGTCATGAGCTGGAAAATTGCATGAATGAGTTTGGGGCGGATAAATGATGTTAATGCTGAAGCAATATTCCTTATGGTCAACCAATTAGTTTATTTTATAGGCCACACAAAAGTGTAAACAAATCAACAGTATGGAAAATGTGCGATTCTCCATCATCGTAAGTGCCCACAACCACTCCCCACTCCCCACCCACCCATCACCACACTCAGGCGTAATTCTGTTTGGATTCGGTTTATTTGTCTTGGCAGGAGAACGATCTGAAATGGCAGTCGGAGAGCGAGGCGGCCGATATGGATCTGCTGTATGATAAGCACAGCATTTCCAGTGAGGTCAACAGCGATGCCGTCTTCAGTAATGAGGCACATGAGATTTTCGCACGTCAACAACAGAATCAGATTCTCTGGCAGCCCCAAGAGATCGAGGAGACGCTGTGCGCATTGCCCAATGGCAGGCATATATTGGATGTGGTCAAATCGGGCGGCATTTTGGGTGAGCCACCAGCTGCCACCAGTTGGCAATTCATTTATTGTTTATTGTTTTTTTTTTTGGTTTTGGTTCTGCAGAGTTAATGATCGAGCCAAGCGATTGCAACCTGGCGCTCTTATGCTGTTCGCTCTATGGCACCGTTGAGAATGTTATGTATCTGCTGACCCACTACAATGCGGATCCCAACACCTCCGATAGCCGCGGACGCACTCCTCTCCACTTTGCCTGCTGTCGGGCCAATGCACCCATTGCTAAGGTAATCCTTGATCGCGGATCGGATCCAAATCAATATGATAGTAAAATGGAAGTGACAGCGCTCCATTGCGCTGCCAGGTGAGTCACTTATTAGGCTGCTCCAAATATCGATTTCTGGATTTCTCCACTTCAGCCAAAGTTTGTCAAAACTGAATGAAATCGATTTTTAAACACGTTTTGACTTCTAGAATAATTCTGTATTTTAATAATAAAATTAAAATTAAATTAATAATAACTTTATCGGCATTAAAATTGGGAAACTCCATTTTATTTTCCCAAACGATTCTTTTTTTTTATTCAAATCTTTTTCAGTTCGAAAAGTGTTGAATGTATTTTGCTTTTACTGCGTCGCAAGGCGAATATTAATATTGGCATTAATCGGCGATCTGCACTGCATTATGCCATTGATGGCAATGCGATGGACTGCGTTGAGATTCTATTGAAGTATGGAGCCGATCCCAATACACCGCAAGTGTACACTGAAACACCGCTGCACACCGCCTGCGCATCCGGGTTTTCCAAATGCGTACAGCTGCTGCTGAATCACAATGCCGATGTGCGATCCCAATTCGGGGAAGGCAAAGTGACCGCACTACATTTGGGTAAGATTTGCAATCGCTTTGAAGTATATACTATACTGCTATACGGCTAAGATTGTGCTCGGCCATTGCAGCAGCGGAGAATGACTATGCGGAATGTGTGCGTTTGCTGTTGGAGCATCGGGCGGATGTCAACTGTCGCAATGCCAGCCAACAGACGCCATTGCATTTGGCCTGCCTCTCCCAGTCGATTGGCAGCGTGGAGATTCTACTGAAGTACGGAGCAAATGTGAATGCCATTTATCGGGACGGACGCACCGCTCTCCATGCGGCCATAGTGAAACAGTCACGTTGCCTGGACTGTTGCAATGCACTCCTCAAGGCTGGCGCCGATGTCAACAAATCCGATGATTACGGTTATACTCCACTCCACATTGCAGCGCTCAATGAATTCAGCAGCTGTGTCTATCTATTTATAGGTGAGTGACATCTGATTGATCTTTCGAATTTCTAACGAAAAATTGCCTTATTCACAAAACATATATTTAAACATTGAAAAAATACTTTGTTGCCTTGCCGAAGCTATTATTTTTTCGTCGTAAAATTTATAACCCATTAAAGACGTCTCCCATCCCAACCCGCAGAAAATGGTGCAGATCTTACAGCTCGCACCGATGGACACACTTCTGCTTTGACGTTCATTGTGCGCCGCTGTCCAGAGATTATACCCAAACTAATGCAAAAACTGGACAGCTCCATCAAGGCGAATGATCACGAGATTGGCGATGTCGACTGCCAGATTAAGCTGGACTTTAGATTGCTGGTGCCCAGCCCGTCGGCGGAGAAGGGCGAGGCGGAGCTAATGCTGAGCCTCATCGAGGTGGGCCAGAAGCGTATACTGATGCATCCGTTGTGCGAGACCTTTCTATTCCTCAAGTGGCGCCGCATTCGCAAATTCTTCCTCATGAGCCTCGCCTACCACACCTTTTTCGTGATGCTCTTCACGTTCTACGTCATTGGTGTTTATGTGCGCCTGTGCAAGGAGGGCGAGATATGTCAGGCACCGGGCTATGTGATGACTATGGGCTACTTTGTGATTATCCTCAATATCATGCTGCTGGGCAAGGAGCTCTTCCAAATGGCGCACGGCCTGCATGGCTATGCCAAGTACTGGGAAAACTGGCTGCAATGGCTAATCGTCTTCGGCGTGCTCCTATGTGTGGTATGTATTTAATAATGAATAAATCAGATTACTATATAGAAAAATACTTAAAACATTTTGTGAAATTATTTTGTATGCATTATAAAATATTTGTGCATAATCTGAGCACTATGTAAATGTGGGTTTCATGGAATAAATTGTTTAAATTATAATAGGGGAAAAATTCATCATTTCAATTTTGTCCCATCGAAATTGAAGTTATCAAATGAAGAATTTTTTATATCTCTTTTATGCTCAATATTTTTTCAACTTTATTAACAGCTAATTTCAGTTATAGCCAAGTTTCAAAAACTATATAGTACATCTAAATATTAAGGGAAAATTTCATCGCTTAAATTTTGTCCCATCGAAATTTAAGTTTTCAAATGAACAATATTTTTAACTCTTTTCTGTTTGTATAAAGAACTTTGTAATATTTTTGCTACTTTGTTAACCGCAATTTTCTGTAATAGCTAAGATTTAAAAACTATCAAGTACATCTATCAGATTTCTACAATATTATATTATTTCTCTTTCTTTGTAGACGCCGGAAATATTGTGGACTGGTGATTTGTTGGCAGTGCCAATGTGGCAGCATCATGTGGCAGCTGTTGTCATTCTGCTGGTGTGGCTGGAGCTGATGATGCTGGTGGGCCGCTTTCCCATTTTCGGCGTGTATGTGCAAATGTTCACCAAGGGTAATGAGTTATAACTGAGTCACTTTAGCAAACATAATTACATAACAAATACCATTATTAGTGGCTGTTAACTTTGGCAAATTCTTGTTGGCCTACATCTGTTTGCTGATTGCATTTGGCTTGAGTTTTGCTGTGCTCTTTAATGATTACCCCGCCTTTGAGAATATTACGTGGGCTCTGCTCAAGTCATTTACCATGATGTCTGGGGAGCTGGAATTCGAGGATATCTTTTATGGCGATTATGCAGTTAAGTTTCCCGTTACGTCTCACATTATCTTTCTGGCCTTTGTGCTATTGGTTACAGTGATATTGACCAACCTGATGCTGGGCCTGGCCGTGAGCGATATCCAGGGCCTGCAGGTATCCGCCACGCTGGATCGTCTGGTGCGACAGGCAGAGTTGATATCACGTCTGGAGAGCCTCTTCTTCTCCCGCCTGCTTCGCAATGCGCCCCTCGTCCATTACTGCAAGCGCAAAGCGCTGCTGCGCACCTCGCGCGACATGCTGCAGTTCACTGTGCGTCCCAATGATCCACGGGATCGCTCCCAGCTGCCCGAGGACATTAAGCTGAACATCTACAAGCTGGTGGCAGAGAGGCGTGATCGCAATATGAGCTTGCGACGTCGCCACTTCGAACAGAACTATCACATGTTCAGTCGAAGTCTGCAACGCCAGCAACAGAATCCCACCGAGCCCAAGACGCAGCCCCATCAACCACATCAGCAACAGCAGCCGCAGCCCACATATGCCACGCAGACACAGCACTTTCAAGCGCATGAGCTTCTGCGTCCGCGTTCGGCAACAAATGTGCCACAACAGTTGCGGCAAGAGCAGGAACTGAAACAACAGGCGAACGATTGGCGGGCCGAGCTGCAATTGCTAAGAGAACAAGTAAATCAGCTCACTGCCAAGCTGGACAGATTCTCGGAGAATGCGATGCGAAAGCTGAACTACAGCGCCACCGAGCTGTGCCGCATGAGGCAGCAGCAAACGCCTACGTCAGCATCCACAACAGGCACATTAAGTAATCATCGTTGATATATATATATTTAAATATATATATATATATATGTATGTATATGCCTGCAAACTCAAGTATTAATTATAGTATGTTTTTTCGCGAGAAGATTCTTTAATTATTTAATTGATATGTTTATAATCCACTTACACGATTTTGGAAGCAATACTCCTAAAATATATTATAAAATATATATTGAAACAAAAAGTCATTTAACAATTTATTTTAGCTGTGATTAAAATAATAACGTTGTGCAACATATTCTTCAGGAACCCGCCACATTGGTTAGCCATTTGTCGTTGCTTTGATTCCAGATGAAAGTATCCTCATCCGGCTTAGGATCCTGACGTCCAATTTGTGTCCAAGTCTTCGATGTCGGATCGTATGCAAAATTCTTAGAGTTATGCGGCGGCGGTGGTGGTGTTAGATTGAGCAAAGGAGGCCGAGTTATGGGCACAATAAGAGGCTTCTCGGCACTTGGTTGCACACTTATGTACTCCACCTGCGACTTGGGATTGGAATTGTCAATGGCAAGTGCACCACACAGCAGCACCAAAAACACTACAGATATATATAAAAAAGTATATTTGTTTTTATATATACCCCACAAACACACTCTGAGAATTTCCCACTTACAGCATATGTGAGAAAACCCAGGCCTCATCTTGTTGTTTAAAATATCTCTCGCTAGAATCTCTCCGTTAAAACACCAAAAGGCAAAGCGTTCTGACAGCGACTGAATTTGAATTTTGCACATTAGACAAGCTGCGAATTAAGCGAGACGACAAAACAGCGAAATCTGTGTTGATTAATCTGTTTGTAACACCCCGTAGCCATAATCCGGATAAGAAGAGCTTGTCATTTTGGAGTAAATATATCATTTTTACATAGAGTATGATTCATTCGAATTTAATTCAAGTAAAAAAACACTTGATACTTAAAAAAAAAATATATAAAAATTTCCCATTATTCAAAACACTTGTTGTTTTTTGACTGTGTACATAATTATAATTATATAATTACAATAAGATCAGAACAATAACGGCATTAATATGTCTCATACAATAATTGTTGTATGTAGATTGAAAAATATGCGAAAATATCAAGATATTAAGTCTACTTTAAATACAGAGTATTACTTAGTCGACACCACTCGACTAACCCATTCTTACTTGTTTTTATTCAGATTTTGTTTAAGGTCATTAATTGAGCATTGAACTGTAGATTGTAAGACTTTTAACATTTCCATTCAATTCTGATCTAGGTAGTGCTGCAGATTCCCAAATGTACATTCCGAACATCTATGAAAGAAAATATATAAAAATCAGTAAAAATCGATTAAATTTGAATATGAGAAAAACCATACTTCGACCACAGTCAACGGCACAATTGAAACGTCCTCTATTATAATAGTTGATATTGTCACTGCCACAGATGGGATTATATTCACTGGTTGCTGGACAGGATTGGATGCAGGCCAGGTATCGAGGCGATGCTGTGGTGGGTTGAGGCGTCGTTGTAGACCCTGTGGATCTAATCGGCTGTCCACTGATGAATGTATTTGAATTCTGATTATTCCAATCCTGTGGAGTGTTCCACGAAGAGAATTGCGGATATGCGGCTGCTCCAGCAATCAACATGATCAAAGCTACAAACCGAATTCAATTTAGTTATACGTTTGTTTTCTTCATTATATATATATATATATATATTATATATATTCTAATCACTTCAACGCATACCGAAAATATGGGAAGCTTCCATTTTTTCGTATAAGCGAGACCCACAAGTTTGTCCAACTGACTGTGAAACTGAATCGCGTCTGAGACCGTCAAGCGTCCCGTCTCTCGCTTATAAACGAAGGTCAGGCAGATATTTTTGTATTGATTGCTTTTGTTTATACACTAAAACGTCATAATTAAACTCACACTTGGACGTATATATATATATATATATATATATACATATATTTCGGGGGAGAATGCTCAGAATTTATTTGAAAGTAGAACTGGTTACAATGTACAAAACACGTAAATCTGGAGTGATTCATTTCAAGAGCCCATTGCAAGTAAAATTAAATGGATTTTCAGTTGGGATTAAAATAGTTTTACCTCTCATAAAGTAGTTGGATATGCAAGGCACATCCAATGTCGATTCAATGCAATGCTATATATAGTTCCAACATGTAATTACTTTAATGCGCACATCCAGAGTTGAGTAGCTCCTGTATCTTTTGCCTTTTAATAAATCAACAAAGAACGAATAATAAATTATTTTCATAGCATACTTTTAGGATGGCCTAAAAAATAGTCTCTTTTATTCACTCTCCGAGTGTTTACATTATTTTGTTTATATATATGATGCTCATTAGATTAAAAACAAAAATAACCATACAGAAAGCTTTCAGAACAAATCAAGAACAAGTAGACTGATTGTAAAATATTTTCCAATTGATCAGATAGAAATTAGCTTGTTACTCAACAATATTAAACATACGATTTTCTAAAGATACAATTTAGCAACAACTAATCAAAACAATTATATCAAAAGTGAGTGAAAAATATTTGAATAGTTCAAGATCAATTGATGAGCGGAATTCTATGGTGATCAATGGAAAAATATATATCAACAACTTTATGAAATACTTGTGTCAATATTTTGAAAGAGCTTGTCGAACATTTGATGCCAAACACTTGTTGAGAACGTGAATCTGTAATTAATTGCAGACTATTAGCACGCTGAGATTTGGTCGGAAGCTCTTAAGATTAGGGCTCTTAAATAGGGCTATGACGAAGTTCTATTCACCATAGTTCTAATATATATATATATCGTATATATATATGAACTGCAGGTTGTTTAATTTAGATTAGGCGCTTTACTGTCTGCTGCCATTCGCAAACAGCTGCAATTACCTATTGCTTTTTTATGGCAAATATCGTGAGTAAACTCTTTGGCTCTGGTCTGGCCACTTCTGGGAATTGTGGGCAAGAGCATGCGTCTATGTCATGATCCCAGCTATTATAATTTGGCAACTATAATCCGACTACGTCATTCATTTTTTCAGCCAATTCGATTCATAAGCGAAAAAGCCTGTGCTGAGTTTTAGTAGACAATTTTATTCATAAAGTCTGAATTTTAATGTATATAATTTGATTTGAATTCTGCGAATCTTTTTGTTCGTTGCAACTGGTTATAAATCTAGTTCAAATGGGGGCAAATTAATGGGCGAAATATATAGCTGTGACTGTGACATATTTTCTTGTCTGCATAACATTTAAGTTTACTTTTTAATTGGAATAGCAATTATTTATTTATTTATTTATTATATTTTAATCTGAACAGACTTTGAAAATAAGAAGCCAATTAGCAATAAACAAAATTACTAATTTTGTATTTCGTGTGGAAATAATGTTTACCTCTTGTCAGACAATAATATTTTTCTTACTTTTAGGGCGACACAATTCTGTTGAATATTTTCCCAAACAGATTTCGATGCGTAGTTTCATACCCTTAAAAATTCTACGGAAAAGTTTGTTGTTTTTGTTTTGTCATTATTATTTTAATAGATGGCGCCTGTCCAATCAAATCAGTGCAAGTAGCAAATATTTATGAAAACAAATAATTCGGAGTAAAACCAATAAACCACGATTGGGTTCGTTGCCACCTGCTGTGTATTATAGACAAAGATTAAAGAAAAAGTATGTCATTTATTACCTTTCTTGAAATTTATTTCTTCTTTAGTTCAATAAATGTCTTTGCTAAAATGCATTGTTTGAGGAGATGAACTTGGGGCGAGGGCGCAATGCCTCATTGCATGGGGATCATGCAACAAGCACGCATCCAACGCATGATGCATTGCCATGGAGGGAGGGTGTCAGAAATATCGCCTTTGTTTTCCCGATAATAAAACAATTTACGAAACTGTTTGAGGAAATGGCGACAACGAATTATTATAAAAACTCTGGGAAACGACTACAGAAGCCATAACCGTTTGTATCACTTGACAGAGCACAGTGTCCAGTGGAGAATTCATTTCAAGTGGTAAATGCCTTTAATTGATCACAATAAACTGGTTTTTGCATCGTTGCATTGAAAGCTGATAAATTTCTAATCTGCTCGAGCGACCCATTAAGCCCACCGAAAATCAAACAGTAATAATCCAGCACTCATAATAAAACATAATAAAACCCGTACAGATAACATCTAGACAAATTTAGCTTCAATGAAATAAATTGAATAGTGCCTATTTGGTTGAAGTGCGCGATCTATAAATAATCAGGTTCCACATTGCATAATATGCTATATATTATATGATATAGGTTAAAAAATTAGCTTATCATATCTTTGCGATTCCTACACGAAGCTATGGATGATCGATTCTGGTCTAAACCCTCTCTAATAATTCCTAATTGCAGTGCAATTGTTACTTCAATACCAAATCCTACATCTTATTTTGGGACTGGCTTGGAATTCAGCAGCTGACATAATGCCCGAAAAACAAACTGTACCTGTTATCAGTCGTTTGAAGGAATTCGAACTGAATTTACCTGGGTAAGAGATTAAATCATCAATATTTTCCTTATAATAACATGTCTTATATCAAGCTAAAAATCTGGAAGTATTGCTAATTTAAAGAAAACATAATTTCAAAGAAAATCTTTAACAATCCACTATTCACTTTTATATAGATATCTGAGTAATCAATCAAAGCTAGCAGTTTTGCTGGACTACGATGGCACCTTGGCCCCCATTGCGGACCATCCCAACAACACAATAATGTCCGTAGAAGTGAGAGACATATTGCGCAATTTGGCCAAGCATCCTCAAATTTTTTTGTGTGTAATTTCTGGGCGTGGACTGAAAAATGTGCAGGCTCGTGTAAGCATCGATGGTATTACTTACTCGGGCAACCATGGGCTTGAAATTGAGTATCCAGATGGTTCGCGTCACGATTACGAGTTGCCCGCCGACATAAAGCAGAACTACACAGCCATGGCTGAGGAGCTGAAGGAGCGAGTGGAGAAGAATGGCGCCTGGGTGGAAGATAAGCGTGTCTCACTCACGTATCACTATCGAGACACGCCTATTGCTCTTAAGAATGAGCAAAAGAAGCTGGCAACAGAGATCTCACAACGTTATGGATTCCGTGTCAGTCAGGCACATGATGCCATCGAAGTGAAGCCACCAGTCAATTGGAATAAGGGCGACGCAGCTCTCTATATTCTAAAGAGCAAATTCGGCGACGACTGGTCAAAGGAGGTTCACGTTGTGTTTGCGGGCGATGATAACACCGATGAAGATGCCATGAAGGTAAGTCGCATAATTTCTCAAATTTAAATTTAATTCAAATCAAACTTTCTTTCTATTTAGGTTCTCAGGGGTTTTGGGCGCTCCTTTCGCATCGCAGCTGATGCTCAGATTGAAACCTTTGCAGACTTCCGATTGCCCAAACAAGATGTGATGATGGATCTGTTCAAGTGGATTTCATCTGTTTATGTCTCTTAGAATTTTTAGATAGTTAATTGTTGTTATTTTTATACCTAATCATAGATTTCTAATTATTACAAAAACTGACTATTACAAAAATTTTACCTAAATTAGTTAATAAATAAATAACTTTCATTCACGACTTTTGTATGGACTTTTCTTCTTAAGCACGCTTATCAGGCAACGCATGCTGGGGGAGAGATCATGGAGAGCATTTAGAAAATTCAATGACGTCACACAAACTTATTTTTTGCGTCGCAACGATTACAAACTGAGCGAGAGGGTTGTTATCAGCTCAAACGAACTATCGAACCCAGAAATTGAACAACTAATCTGCTCTATTCTACTTACTCACAGTACAAGCTGAGCAGTCGCACAAACGACATCTAAAACTATTCTCACTTGCTGAGATTTGCTAAAATCGTATTAGCTAATAAATCTTACATTAAACCTGGCTTGGCATTCAACAGCTGACAAAATGCCGGAAAGACAAATTCCACCAGTTATCAGTCGATTGGAGGAGTTTGAGCAGCAATTGCCAGGGTAAGAGATTAAAACAACTTTATTCATTTTCTGACCTTGTTAATGAAAAGAAAGTCATGAAAAGAGCATTCAAGATAAGACAGAGTAGCTAGAAAATATATTATAATGTAGCTGCAAGTCTATTTTCAAAAAGATAATTTGTGAACATTTTAAAGAAAAATATTTAGTTGCAAAAAATATGTAGTAAATACTTAATACCAAAATTAGTTTTCAATATGGTAATATTATACACATTTTTTAAAATTAAAAATAGTTAAAATCTATATTAATTAAATTTAAAACTTTAAATACTAATTGCTTTAAAAAATAATTCCTTAATAATTACTTTTCATTTTTATATCGTCACTTTTAATTTTTTTAACTGCCATATTTGTTCTAAATATTTTTTCTATATACCCCTAGATATTTGAGCAAGCACTTAAAGCTGGCAATTTTACTGGACTACGATGGCACCTTGGCGCCCATTGCGGATAATCCTAACAACACCAAAATACCTTTGGAATTGGAAGCCATATTGCACAAGTTGGCAAAGCATCCACAGATCTTTTTGTCTGTGATTTCTGGTCGTGCTCTGAAGGACGTAAAGGCGCAAGTAAATATCGATGGTATAACCTACGCGGGCAATCATGGACTCGAAATTGAGCATCCAGATGGATCACGTCACGATTACGAGTTGCCTGCCGACATAAAGAAGAACTACGTGGACATGATCGAGGAGCTAAAGCAGCGAGTGGAGAAGAATGGCGCCTGGGTGGAGGATAAGCGTGTCTCACTCACGTATCACTATCGGGACACGCCCGTTGCACTCAAGGATGAGCAAAAGAAGTTGGCAACAGAGATCTGTAAACGTTATGGTTTCTATGCCAATCAGGCGCATGAGGCCATCGAGGCCAAACCACCAGTCAATTGGAATAAGGGCGAGGCAGCTCTCCATATCCTGAACAGAAAATTCGGCAACAACTGGTCAAAGGATGTTCTCGTTGTATTTGCGGGCGATGATACCACCGATGAGGATGCCATGAGAGTAAGTCGCTTCGACTAAACATTCTTGAAAAGCAATTAAAATCTTTGAGTTTAGGTGCTGAAGGGTTTGGGTCGCTCCTTTCGCATTGCAGCTGATGCTCAGCTAGAAACATTTGCTGACTTCCGATTGCCTAAACAGGATCTGATGACGGATTTGCTCCGATGGATCGCTTCTACTTACGTATCTCAAATCTAGATCTAATTTGAATTTCTAATGATGCTTGTTTTTATAGAAAAAATTGATTACTATTTCGCTGCTGAAATTGTTGAGTTTTAATGCCTTATATTCAACATCAAAATTAATAAACTTATATTTTTTCGGAATTTGTTTGCAAAATGGATCAAATGAATGGATAAACTGAACACAACGATGCACAATATTTAAGAAATAGTTATTCACTTCATTTGGCTCTCATAAATAATGAACTTTATTATAAACAATCCAACGAGCTGTAATTTTAATAATGCTTATTGAACGATCGTAAAATTGTTTACAGTAGTTCAAAATCAGCTAATAACACTTGGACAATGATTAAAATTTTGCAAGTCAAGTCAGAAGCAATATATTCCTGGTGAGATGTGTGTCAACCAAGATCAAAAGAGCAAGAAAAGAAAACAAAATTGACCCGAGAGGAAAGTGCTCCAAGTCATCATTGACGGACGGCAACCACTCGCTGTGCTCCAACAAAATAAAAATACGCAGATTGTGTATATAACAGTGACGCTATATATAAAGCCCAAACACACACACACACACATACACACCATTAGGTGAGGTTCCAATATGGTATGCATGACTTTTTTATGCGCAAATGCCTCATAAATAACGTGCCACATTACTTGGCCAAGAGTCGAGCGACCGAGAGTTGCCAGAGTTGCCATACTCGAGAGCGAGCGTGAGAATTGCTGAGAGACTATATTCAATTGGCTTTCTTCTATATATGTGATACATATAGATCTGCAGCGTGGGGCTGGCGTTGGCGCTGCTTAGGCATTAGTATTAAGTCGGTCGTCCAGCACGTCACACAGTTTCCGGAGGATACAGCTTAAATTATCATATTAAATATATATATATATATAGTCAACTAGTCTCAGTATGGCTGAACAAAAGAAGGCACCGCTCTTGAAAAAGGAGGAGGATTACGTCAAGGCTCTGGATGGGTAAGTCGAGTGTTGGCTTTGTAAATCCAACATAATGTGGCTAATTGTGCGCGAACAGTTTTATCACAGCCGAGACGGATCAGGTTGTCCTGTTGTTGGACTACGATGGCACATTGGCTCCTCTCACCGAGGAACTGTCCGTCATGCCCAAGGACACTGAGATCAACATTAAGAAATTGGCTGGCAACGAGAAGATCTTCATGGTTGTGTTCTCTGGTCGCGAACTGAGCGAGATCAAGAACCATCTGAAATTCCCCAATGTGACCTATGCAGGCAATCATGGTCTGGAAGTTGAGTACCCATCTGGCAAGAAGTTCAAGATCGAAATGCCCGAGGAACTGCTCGAAAAGCACAACAAGCTGGTCGCTGAGCTGAAGGAGAAGGTATATAGCAAAAGAATGAAACTCTAAAATGAAGGATTATTTATTGAAAATTTTCCATTTGAAAGGTCGTGTTGTCTGGCGCCTGGGTTGAGGACAAGAAGATCTCGGTGACCTATCACTATAAGGGTGTCACCGACAAATTGAAGGCCAAGCTGATTACCGAGGCCAAGGGTCTGATTCAGGCCCATGGCTTCCAGCTGATCGAGACGCCATATGCCCTGGAGGGCAAACCACGCGTCAACTGGGACAAAGGTTAGTCACATAAACAGATGCAACTAACCATCAATCAATTATTTACCAAACCAATACATATATACTATATAACAATATATAAATCATTGATCACGACCAACTGTTGTCGCCCATTTGCTGTCTTCTGCCCCGTCGTCGGCACCTGTTCGAAACAATTCGATTTTGAACGCAACGATTCGATGATTTAATTATTGCCGAATTTTCTATGAAAGAACGGGCGCAAAAATAAATATATTTTTCCGCCCCAGGCATGTGGGCGGTTGTTTTCTCAGATATATATTTTAGAAAAAAAATATATTCCCACATAGATACAAAAAACCGAAGAGAAGCAAATTTCGAAAATGAAATACAAATCTTCAAATTTATGTCGACAGAAGTGGCGGCAGTGTCGAAAAAATTTTTTAAACTTTTTCTTGCGCCTCTTGACAAACAACCAGACCGAAATCTGATGTCAAAAGCGCGCCACTATATAAATACTATCTATATATATATTTTTATGACTATACTTAAAACAATTCACTTGCCGGATGATAAATTATTAATTTTGTGTAGTTTCTCATAGAAATTTTCGATTTTACTTAAAATGAAATTGTAAAAATATATTCTATATATTGTTTTTATTTGTACTCAAATTTGTCATATGACTATAAATTGTTTCTATTTTGAAAGTATGTTATACAGGAAAACATAATTATGAGATCACTTGCAATTAAAAAAACCATAGCGTAGTTTTTTAATAATTTGAAACTAAGCGCATCTAATTCGAAACGTTTTTAGCAAATGATGCGATGCTTCAAAAAGATTTTTATATATTTAGATACATGTTTCCATCAGAAAACGTAGCATTCACAATGCTTATAAAGAGGAGACAGTTCTGATTGCATCAAAAGGTAAATGTTTTGAGGAAACTATATTTTAATAAACACATTTCTATAATCATAAATTGTATATATCTGAATTATTGGCAATATTTAGAGTACCCCGTGTAATTTTTAGTTGTCCGAATTATTGGAAATTTTAATAATCTTGTTCGTTTCAAAATCGAATTCGTAGCGGAATACATAAATAGAACTCAAAACAAATCCAATTGCAACTGGCGCATAATAAGTCAAATTCCAAAATGAACCACAATTCACATCTATATAAAATAAAATCAGACATTTTCAATGAGCTGCGACAAATGTGCATATTTCAAAAGACAACAAATTTTTGTGTATGGCAAATAAATTTTAATTATGATTGTCCCGCCTTCGGGAGCAATAAATTCTGTTCAAGAAAATATTGCAAGTAAGACAAAAAACAGCATTTAAACAGACACAGAAAAACGATGCTCAAATATTTATTTTCTAGCTATTTTGTGAAATATGAAAGCCTGCCAAGCGCATGCTATGAAATACCAACAAAAGACCAAGAATTGTTGGTGCCGTCTGAAAAAAAAATGCAATACTTGGGACGGAAAAAAGGCAGGAGACGAATACTAATGCGTCATCAATTAAACAAAAATGTAGCGTTAATAGGTGGTAAGAAAAAAGAACAAAAACAAATAACGAATAACAAACAAAAGAACAAAAATCAGCATAATTAAAATAATCAAAAAGGCAGCTCTTTGGATGATGTACACACATATGTAGAGTACAGACAGACATATGGATGTGGTTTGCCTACATTTACTTGACGAGTGGCAGTCGCACGCCCACACAGACAACTAAAAATAACGCCTAGAATATATTGAGAGTATATATAGATAAGTCTCTGGTTCGTTTACCGCTGCAGGCGATTTTAACTTTATATATATATATAGCAAGTGAACGCTTTAAAATATTTGAGAAAACCGACGAAAAACAAAACTTTTTTTTGTATCTATACTTATTGGCAAGAAATCAAATTCTCCAGAATGCAAAAACACCAATGGTGTTCCAAATCTGACAAAAAATTCACAAACAATTTTGATTGAATGGAACAACAGCTAAAATGAATTGGGGATCTGTTTACCCAAAGTAAGAGATGTAAAGCAGGTCAACTGTATTAATAATAAGCAAACATTATTAGTTTTAATAAAAAGTTTTTCAAATGAGCACCAAGTTTCGAATATGGAAAAGTGAATTGGAGCACATCTAAATATTTGTATTAATTATTGTTATTATTGATAAGAAATCGTTTCAAATTAAAAATTAGAAATGCTCTTCTCAACAACGTAAAATCCTTTTCTAAAAAAAAGTCTTTATGTAATTTTGCAGGAGAGGGCGCCAAGATGATTTTGGAGAAGCACTTCGATGCCGACTGGGCCAAGAACTTGAAGATTATCTATGTGGGTGATGATACCACCGATGAGGATGCCATTAAGGTGCTGCATGGCATTGGCAAGACGTTCCGTGTGTCGGAGCTGCCAACGCTGAAGACCTATGCCAACTACCAGATCAAGACAGTTGAGGAGGTTGGCTGGTTGCTGAAAGCCATTCAGGCCAATTACGAGAAGAAGAAGAAGGCATAAACGTTGCGGCTAGCTCTAGCTTAAGCTAATTCCACACACACACACACACACACTCTCTAACACACGCATACACACACCTATATAAACATTATTAGTTGCTGTCTTAAAAAAATACAATATTTATTTCTCATTTTTATGTGTGTATGCATGTAATTCTTACAGATACAAAAAAAAAAGAATTTCCTACAAACTTTTCAAAATGTTCACTACTATTCGCAATAAAAATTTCACTTAATTTAATAATTCGTTTGCCTCTTAGCTTAATTTCCAATTCTATCTGCGTTCCGATTTCAGGCCACCAGAACGAGCTCCTCCGGAGCGTCCTCCGCGCCCGCCTGCTTGTTTTACGATGGTGGGTGGCACTGTCACTGCCGGCGCCGTGCCAACGGGCGGCTGGACACCTCCGGCAACGGCCACGCCCACTGGCGTCACAACGGGCGTCTGCACAACGGCCTGGGGAACTGCTGACGGCGGCTCGGGACGTTTGGGTTCGCTCATGTTTAGCGCCTCGTTGAATATCATACAGAATTCGCCAATCTTAAAGACCTCGCCATTCTTGCCTGAATACAGGGTGAGGCAGTGGCGCCAAATCGACGCATATCCCTTAGTCAACCGGATTATGTCGCCGGGGGTTATCAGTTTGCCGGGCTCATCCCAGATAGACACGTTAATGCTGGCTGTGGGATCGCCCACCTTAAAGTTTCGCACTTCTCGATTCTCCTTGGTCACCGTCGCTACGCCCACCTGTCAATAAAATTCAATCATGAAAAATAAACAAATACAAATCAAATTTGCTGTCAATTTTGTTATCGATAACAAACCTCAAGCACTATGAAAATAACATTTATATTTTTCAGACCAGGCTTTATATCCTTTATGGCAATGCACTCAGCGTTGTACATGCTTGAAGTATATGCTAAAAACTTAAATAATTAAGAAAATAACAATCTGCTTATGTTTTTATTATTTTTAAGTGCATAAATGCCACAAAAACAAATGCATTTAAAACAGCTGCGAGCTGATTAGAGATGGACTACTTAGAAGTAACCACTATCGATAACGAAAAATGTATTCATTCATCGGTTAAAAAAGCAGTTCTGATATCACAGCCACAACATTGCTGTGAATACATAAGAATACTATGTTCACAGCAGCTATAAGCTTTGCAGCGTATTACACAATTTCTTTCAAAAGATAATCTGTACATAGCAAAAGGCGGTGAAGGTAGATATTATATAAAAAAATGAAAAACTGCTGACGTGCACAATGCGTAATCTTCTAAGTTACGATTATTGGTCAGCTGATTTCTACTGCGAACTAGTTCCGGTGCAAAGCAGCACAAAGCCAATTGCTCATTTTAATGCAAAACGAATACAAACATAAAAGTTGCAGATATTTTGCATAAAAACAAATACGCAAATTGTGTGCAGAGTTGCTGCAAACAGGCCGGCAAAATGGAAACAAACAGCAGCTCGAGCTCCACATCGGGCAGCAGCTCATCGAGTGCCTCTTCCAGCTGTTCCGACACCGGCAGCTCCTCGGACTCTGACTCGAGCAGTTCCGGAGCACCCAGGCAGGAGGAGAAACCCCAACCAGCGAAGCAACAACCAACCGCAGTGCGACGCAAAGCAAGCGAAAATGAGAAACCAAAATCGGCCGCAGCCGCCGGCAGCAGTGGCAACAACAACACCAGCAGCACCAGTAGCAATCTGTTGGCGTCGGCAGCGAGCAAAGTACGCTCCGTGGTGGCGGCAAGCAATCAGCGTAATGGCGCACTCTCTAGCGACGAAGATGATGATGATGATGATGACGACGATATCGATGATGCGCCGCCAGCCAAAAAGAATCCGCGCACAATGAGCAACGCTGTAGCAGGAGCGGGAGCGGGTGCAGGAGCAGGAAAAGGAGCAGTTGCAGCTGCAGCAGCAGCAAGAAGAAAGCCATCGACAGGCGCGGCAGCCAAGCAAACAGCCGCAGTACCTGGCAGCAAAGCAACGTTGCCAGCAAAAACAAATGGGAACAACAAACGACCCTCGCTGAGCTCCTCCTCGAACAGTACGGATGACTCGCGCAAGGAGGTCAAAAATGGACGGAAAGTGCCACTAAAGCTGGCGAGCACTGCGACCGCTGTGCGAGCCAAACAGATGCGCGCCAAGGCGCTGCAAGCAAAGGCTAACAGCAAAAATGGAGCAGAAGCAGGAGGAGGAGGAGGCGGAGCAGCTGCGGCGCGACGGGCGAGAAGTCGCAGCAGCGATGGCAGCGATGATTCGGACAGTGGCTCCGGCTCGGAGACGAGCTCCATGAGCGAATCGGAAGGCAGTGATTCAAGCAATTCGTACAGCTCCCAGCCGCCGACGGGCAAAGCAAATCCGAAGGGCAAACGGGTCATCGTTGGCGACAGCGAGGAGGAGCGCAAGGATAAGGCGAATCCCATGCGTAAGCTCACCCGCTCGCTTAGTATGCGCCGTTCCAAGCAGCAGCAACAGCAGCAGCTTCACCAAACCAAGCAGCCGAGCAGTGAAACGGAAACGGATCCCGAGCTGGATGGGGAGCAGGACGATAAGCAGCGTGTCTACTCGAAGAGTCCGGCCAAGAAGGCCGCAATAGCTGCCGGTTTCAGCAGCCTAAACAACATCAACAACACCCTCAGTAAGTGCAAGGTGAAGAAGGAAATGACGTCCATCAAATCGCGACCCATCTCACCAGCTGTGCAGCTGGAGAAAAAGTGTCCCATCGAGGGCTGTGACTCCTCGGGTCATCTCAGCGGTAATCTGGATCGTCATTTTCTGCCCGAAGCGTGTCCCATCTATCACAACATGTCCGCCTCCGAGTGCAAGGAGCGTGCCAACGAGCGCCGTCAACGCAACGAGCAACGCTTGAAGATGCCCATCAACATTGTCAGCACGCCGGGCAATCAGCACAGCAATCTCAAATCTCTTACGCCCGAACAGCGAGAGTTTCTGGCCAAAATACGCGAATCTCGCTCCAGTTTTCGTCCAATTAGCCACAGTTTTCTGAATGATAAGGTGAGTCTTTTGTTTAACAATTTAAAATACTATTTTTAAACTTGTTCAAAATCTCACTAATATTTTTTCATATTGTGCTTTTTTTTCAATGTCCAGGTCAAAATAGACAAGGAGGCCAGAGATGAGGATCGTGAGCCAAGTCTCGCTGGGCTGGTGCCCGACTACGATTTGCAGCTGTTTCGCGAGGCTCAGGCTCAGGCCTCCGAGCGCATCGAGGATGAGCTCAAGGATCTGCCCGTTGGCAAGGGCATCAAGTGCGTTTTGCATACCATTCAATTTACACAGCTTTTCTGCAACATATTTTTTTGGATCTTACAGATATATCAGCATGGGCAAGTACAAAATGAAGGTGTGGTACCAATCGCCCTATCCGGACGATGCCGCTCGCCTGCCCAAGATGTACATCTGTGAGTTCTGTCTGCGTTACCAGAAATCGGAGACGGGCATCAAGCGACACGCCCAGAAATGCGTTTGGCGTCATCCGCCCGGCGACGAAATCTACCGCAAAGGCAAGCTTCAGGTGTGGCAAGTGGATGGCAAACGTTACAAGCAATACTGTCAGCATCTCTGCCTGCTAGCCAAGTTCTTTCTGGACCACAAGACGCTCTACTATGACGTGGAGCCATTCCTCTTCTACATTATGACCTTGGCCGATGTCGATGGCTGTCACATTGTCGGCTACTTTAGCAAGGTGAGCTTGAAAAAAAACAATATTTTTAGGAATATGGATAATGAATAGGATAAATTATTAGTCAACTGAAGTAGCGTTATTTACTGATTCAGTTAAAAATGTATGTAAGCATTTTGGGAATTACTTTATTAATCAGCTAATGCCAATTTATAATATGTATTTTAGGAATTGTTTTATAAATGTTTCACTTATCTAAGAAAATATTTAAAATTTGAATTTCATGTACCAATTAACAAATTGCACGAATCTATTTTCTCAGAGAACGTAAATTTCAACATAGAGGTACGAATATTTGAGGTTTTATTGTATTGGATATAATTATTACTATTTAATTGATAATCGCTTTTCAAAATTACATTACAAATTTGTAAGGATAATTTAAAATAACTCAATAATTGTATTCATTTCTACAATGATTTAATTGAGTATCTTAAATGCAGTTAAATTGAGTTCAGCTTTAAATGCTATATGCCTCAGAGTTATGGGATTAAATCCAAATTAAACTATACTCAAATAGGCATTATTAAACATTTCCAAAAAAATGCTGAGTGGATTTGCCCAAAAGGCCTTTAAAATATTCTTTTTTAAACATAAAGTTATGTCTAAGGTTTTATCTACGAATATAAAGATAATCTCTAAGTATATCTATAAATAAGGCAATTCCCATTGTTAATTCTGCCCCAACAGAATTTCTTGTTGGTTGCACGTAGAACTTTTAGTTTGTTACTTGCATTCAAATTGAATAATACCATTTCACAGTTTTATGATTCTTTTATGTCTGCAGACAGAGCCAGACAACAAGAAGAGCAGCAGCAGCAGCAAAGTCCCAGGCACCGCATCCATGTAGTACATGGATAGATAGAGGCGCTGCTTGCTCCTGGCTTGCTATGTATCAGACATCAGCAGCAAGCCGCATTCTTGACCATACCCAAAAATTGTTTTGTCAACCGCGAGACACAATCGAAGGCGTGGCAAGCGGGGCACATTTCCCCAGCAAAGAACAAAAAAAAAAAAATACGAAAATCTGGGAAAAGAAAAAACCCAAAATGGAATACCCAAACAGCAAAAACAAACGTAGATTGTCTGTGATGTGCGCACGGTTTCTTGACCTCCCCCTGAACATGGTCGGCTCGAGAGTCTAGCCGGAGTCTCTGCAGTTGCATACAAGTTTTTTGGGCGCTGCCAGAGACTGGGTTTGTGTTACAAATTGCGCATGTCGCGCCTGGCTGCTGCGCAGGCACATTCCCAAAACCCGAACTCTGCATTCATCCATTCATCCCAGACCAGGAGGAGAAGGAGGAGGCAACAGCAGCAGCAGCAGCAGCAGCTGGTTACACACTACTCGCTATTTGGGTGTCTAGTTTACATGGCTCATACCACATGTTGATTGAGTCTGGGGGTGTCTATGTGTGTGTGTTTGGCACGTTAATAATTTTCGGCAATGCTTTGTGTTGTACTTGCCACCATGCAACCTCCATGCTGCGCAACTATGCCAGACAGCAGCCAGACATGACGGATTGGGGCAGGCAGGCAGCTATTTGAGCTGCTCTCTGTGTATTTTTTTTTTTTTGGAGATGGGCTGCTGCTGCTGCCTCTGCTTTTTGCTGCTGCTGCTGCTGACTCTGCCACTGCTGCTGCTGCTGCTGGGGCGTACACGATTGAGGTCGTGCACCTCGACGGTCCGCTGCTCGTTACTGCTGATGCTGCTGCTGCTGCTGCTGCTGTTGATGCTGCTGATGCTGATGATGCTCGTGCGCCTGCTCCAACTGGTTGTAAGGGGGAGTATGGGCTGATTGTCTCGTATGTGCGTTCCCAGACATCATGGCAGACGCGGACAAACAAAGAATAAAAACTCAACGTAGTTGTACATAAATGTATTTCCGAAATACGAATTGTTGCCTTTTGGTTCACACCCAGCATGAGCAGCAGCATCAGCAGTACCCGCCGCAGACAACGTCGCATTTTTTGGCAATTCCCTTCTTTCTCCATTCACATCATCTGCCACTCTGTCGCATTCGGGAAAACTTTGTTGGTCTCTTTGTCATCTCGCCCGCTCTCTTTTTACGCGTATGTGCAAGCCCCTTACGCTTATGTATCATATATATATATATATATACCATAATTCTATATAAGCATACCTATCTGTATATATATACACAGATTTATATATATATAGATATATGCTCTGCATGTGTACTTATGCATCGCACTCTGCAGAGCATCGATTCAATTCCTACGACGCCTGGTCATTGAACTCCCGAAAAAGCTAGAAGCGATAAATGACAAACCAACCCGCCACCCCACCCGAATTGTCTGCCATTCAGTCTACACATTCTATATAACTGTCTGTCTGTCTGTCCATCCATCCATCCATCCTCATATGACTCTTCATATATGCAATATAAATGTTTGTCTGTCCAGCCGATTGACTTTTGTTTAAGCTTGTGTTTGGCCTGCAGCATTTTGTTGTTGATTTAATTGTCATATTAAAGTTAATTTTAATGCATTATTAGACGTTATCTTGTTTAAAACAATAGTTTAACTATTTAATGGGTAGATCAAAAATAGGAGCATTCACACAGTGCTCGATCGCTATAATGAACCGCTTCTGTTTGAGCGATGAATCTAATTATGTAAATGCAAAAAAATAGTTCATAACTTTTGATTTGTTTTATATATTTAATTATATTTTATAATTATATTTATTATCTTTTTTTTCAGCATATTCCATTCTTGCAAGAGAAAAACTCATTCTATAATGTATCCTGCATTCTTACCCTGCCTCCATATCAACGCAAGGGCTACGGTCGGCTCCTCATCGATTTCAGTAAGTGCAAAAACAAAGATTTTAATTTAGTTGTAACAAGATACAAATTATGTAATTTTAAAATATTTATAAAAGAAGTTAGATAAATGTCATAAGTTAAGAGTGAATGCAAATTGAAGTTGCTTGTTAATTTCCAAACACACTTTTTGCTGTGGATCTTCAAATGCTGTTTTGCAAACCATTGAAATAATTTATGTTTTTTATGAAATTAGACACTTGGTATATACTTGGTATATAATATATCATACTTATATAAGAAATTTAGTTTTTCATTTATCAATTGACATGCTTAATTTTCTATATATTCATTTTATGTGCTAAATTTTACTTTATTATTTCTTTTTGCTAGTTTTTTAATGGGGCATTTTAAAATTCCAAATTGGCTTATTGCATAAGTGGACATATCTTTTAAATTGGCTACAGATAATCAGATGGTCATTTGTAAATGGTTTTCTCCACAACTTAATTGCTTACTAGAACAGAAGAAAGAAAACTAGCAATATATTTTTCGGTTTAATTATTTGGGTTTTTCTTTAATGAGCCGTCTATCGATTTAAGTGGTATGATGTGCGTGTGACTCATTGGATTATATATGGTTAGTGCAATATAGTTAATCAGCATTGCATGAGAAGAGTCAACAACATGCCAGCCAGCCAGCCAGACAGCCATCCAGCCAGACAGACAGCGAACAAGACACACTGGCTCAGCCCGGCGGCTCAGCTCGGGCATTCGAGCTTAGCTTTCCATTCTACAGAGCTCCAGTGCATGCAATTTCTGCATCAATTAAGCGTAGACCAAGCTCTGCTGCAGGTGTATCCAGTATGTGAAGTGTATAATGCAACGCATAAGTAATTTTTTTTAACGTTGTTTCTACCCAAAATTGTTTAAATTTAATCCGTCTTTGAAAATGGTCGCCAGACAATAAAGAAACAGGCGCATCAGCTGCAAGAAACAAGAAAAGTAGAAAAAAAAAACGGAAAAGAGCAAAGAATGGGAATATAACAAAAAAAAATATATAAAAATTACATACAGTCCAGAGTGAGTCCGAGCACTTGAGTCATAGGCGGCGGCTTGGATGAATGGCAACGGCGTCAACAGCGTTGGTCTCTATGTGTTAAAACTCGATACATGCAATGCTGGCCAGGAGGGGGAACAGGGTCTCTGCCTAGGAGGGGCATACCACAACGAACCAAACGACATTGACCTTACACACACAAAGAAATGCATTGACAGACAAACAGAGAACAAGAGAGAGAAATATAGAGAGAGCGAGAGAGAGAGAGAGAGAAAGAAAGCGAGAGAGAGAGAGAGAAATAGAACCGAGCGCAGTGGGAGAGCAAACAGTTTTCGTCATTATTAACACCCAGAAAATGTGTGGCGTTTGCCCGTTTTGTATTGGTTGTAAGGGGCTGGTGTGCTGGTGCGCGGGGTATGAAAGGGGGTTTCGGGGTACCGCCCAAGGGTTAAGGACAGCGTGCACAGTCCGTGCACAGTCCGTGCACAGTCCGTGCATGTCTGTCTCCGCATGTCTGGCTTATTAGCAGGCGGCCAGTCAGTCGAGCGAGATGGCCATACCAAGTACATAATGTGGTCAGGTGTAATAACTGCTGCTTGCACGCAATATGCAAATGAGTTAAGAGCTGAGGTGGCACGCAGCTAGTGCTGAATATGGGAGGGGAGCTGCAGCCCTTATCTGCTTGAATAATGTAGTAATTAATGAAATTAAGCCCAATCTCAAAGCTGCAGCGTTTAACAACTTGCAGCCCAAAAAAAAAAAATTGTTGAACAGCCTCCGCCGCTTAAAGCTCGCAGAAAATATGAAAAACAAAAACAAAGAAAAATCGCACATTTTTGCAGACAGCAGCAGCAGCAGCGGCAACAACAACAACAACAAGCATCGCAATTGGCGGCAGACAACAAAGGTCAGCGCAGGTCACAATGAAAGGGCGTCGTCCTCTACGTGTATGCGACGAGTGTAGTCGCCACAGTCGGCGGCAATCGTTAGGCGAGTCAGTCGAGTAGTCGCGCATTGGATACCACGGTAAACGTGGCATTTTAGCTAATTGCCACAGAGGCGCCACAACAATTAGAGCAACTCTAATTGACTAAGATTTTCAAGTTATTAATTGTTTGCTTGTACCTTTTAAACTGCTGCCGTTGTTTGTGTGAAAATCTTAATTTATCAGTTATCAGTTGCATGTTGCAAGCCACCGCGAGTCGTGGCGGGTATGCAACATTGCGCAGTCCAGCCAGCAATGCGTATCAGCCATGGATCGATAAAGTCGTCTCGACGTTGCCCCTCACACCCACCTGCACACACAGGACGATACACACGCACACACAGGACGAAACACACGCACACACACAAAAACACAAAGAGAGAGAGAGAGCAAGAGAGAGAGCGAGCCAGAAAGACAGAGAGGCGGCGACTGCATTTGTGAGCAGAGCCAAAGTTTTGCACAAAACTGCGATTACAGTGGGGAAAAGTTGCAAAGTTCAGAGGCTTCACAAAATATATAATAGTTATTCACATAAGTAATTTGTGGACTTAAAGGACCTATTAATTTGCTTAAATATATATTTAATATTTATTTTTAAGAATTGGCACTGGAGTGCATGCCGTGTTTTTTGTATGGCATTTGCAATCACTTTTTTGTTTAGTTTTACATTGGAATGTAATATTCTATCTGATATTTCGTCAGCGGCTTCAGAAATAATTTTTCTAAGCTAGCATTATCCAATTGTTTTTGTAGATGTTTAACTTCATCTTTGTATTTTACCTGAGCCAATTGAAAGTTGATCGTTAAGCATAGATTTTCTTGTAGAAGATTTTTGCTGCAATTGAAGCGACAGTTAGAAATCGAATTATCAATAGAAGAGATTATTTAGCCTACATTTCGTTTTTCAGTTCATCGATTATAGCTTCTAAGATTTCCATATCTAAGAGCTCAAAATGTCGCTGCTTTCTTTTACTATATCCTCAAGATGAGCCTCAGCTTTGTTTTCGATATTCGCATCGTCTGTTTCTAGCTTAGCTTGGATGCAGGGAACCGCACACGGCTTCAGTCCAATTTGGTTACAATAGCCTTTAAATATAACATAAATTTATATGTATATATTTTTTATTTGTGTGAACAAACCCATTTCAAATGTCTTCCCGCCAATAATGTCATAAAATGTTCGCTGCAAACAACTGCGTATCGCGCGTTTTTTAGGTTTTGATTGTTACAAAACTGCAGCCACTCTTTGGCTAACTCCTTATTCTTTGAAAATGAAAAGAAACTGACTAGTTCTCTTGTATATTGACAATATACAACAGCGCACTTCATTTTTTGCGTATTACAAGAATATAAATAGCAACCGTATGTTTTTTTCTGTTTCGGCGCCTCAAATTGCTCAATCGATAAACAACGTTGCCAAACCTTCTACGCTCACCGATATCGATATGCAAATTCATCGCATAGTTGACAGCAAGATCTTCTACATTTCTGCACAGTAGTGAAAAATGCTATATTTTCGAGTTAAAGATACAAGATTAAATTTCTGATGGCGATGCAGACACGCACACATAAACAATGCAATAAATTGAAGCAAGATCGTATGAATAACAGGCTATTCTAGAAAAGAGAATTATGATAACGCATACAAATATAAAACAGATGTCAGATTTTAAATCGAATGTTCGGCTTTAAGTATGAATTATTTGTTGATTCATCAGTAGCGCAAAGAGTTATTTTTTGATCGCAACATTAACAGCTGGTAGTTTAAAATTTGCAATATTGTTGGTTTATTTATTCAGCACTTCTGATCAAAATTTTTTCTGGCAAAAAAGTACGAATTTGTTCTATTGTAAATTTACACAGTAGAAACAACAATAAAGAGCGACTGAAGCTTTCGCTTGCCGTTTCAACCCCAACCCGCACCACGACCAGTTGCAGTTGTGTCTGCCGTTGCTTCTGTGCAAAAATATGTATGTATGCATGTGTGCGCTTGTGCGTATATGTATATAAATTATGTGTATGTGTTGCTTTGGCTTTTTTACCGAGCCTGCCTCAGTGGTTTTTGTGTTGTGAGGGCACGTCGGGCTCGTCCTCGTTGATTTACTTGCTGCACTCATTGTTGCTGGTACTGCTGCTGTTGTTGTTGTTGTTGTTATCTAGACTTGAGGATTGTTGCTGCCAGACGACGATGACGACGCGTCGTCTTTGAGCTTTTGGGGGTTGAGCTTTTTTGGGTTGAATGCACGCCAGAACGTTGTTTAAATGCCTGCCGTCGCTTCTCATTCATGTGGCCGTGCTGCCAAACGTTCCCCGTCCCACTTCCAATCCCAGCAACACCCCTTTGCCACCCATGGGACGCACACTTTGCGGAATCCTGTCTAGACACAACACTGAGTTGAGTTGGAGTTCGGGTTAGAGCTGTGGGCGGGGCAAACTTGGTCACCATAAATAATGCGCCGGAACTCGAAAGCCAGTTCTATCTATAGCATACTTATGTGCATGTGTCTTTTATGTGATTCTACCAGGCTATCTGCTAACCAGAGTGGAGGGAAAAATTGGTTCGCCCGAGAAGCCGTTGTCCGATCTGGGACTCATTTCATATCGCTCCTACTGGAAGGATGTCCTGCTTGACTATCTGTGCAATCGTTCCGGCAATACGCTCTGCATCAAGGATGTATCTCAGGTGAGTACCCCGAGATCTAATTGAGTATTTGTACTTATAATGATTTATTATAGGAAATGGCCATTTATTCATATGATATTGTCAGCACACTGCAGGCGCTTGGCATGATGAAATACTGGAAGGGCAAGCACATTGTACTCAAAAAGCAGGTGAGCTTCAAATATATGCAATGCAATATTAAATATACTGACATACAATATGCATCGTCATCGCATTTACAGGATGTACTGGATGAGTACGAGGAGCGTGTGAAACGACGTGGCACATTCCCCAAAATCGACGACTCCTGCTTGCGCTGGCAGCCATTTATACCGGCACAGCCGAGTGCCTCACCTTAGCGGCGTGGCTGGAAGCATGCCCAGGTGTGCTTGGATGAGTCTTCCTGATGACTGTCATGTGTATTTTCTTAGATATTCATACGAATTATTTTTGCTTAGTTTGTGTATAGGGCTTAAGCCCCCAAGTATTTGTTTGGTAGCTAATTGATAAATTGATAATAGATCATATAAATAGGTATAAATACTTAGTGAAAATTAGACTTAAATATACTTGAGCTGCAAACAAATGAAAAGATAAAAAAAAAAACAGTCGCAGCCGTCTTGAGATTTGTTTATTTTGTTCTCTGTTGCTCACCACTGAGCTCATCACTTCGGGGCCCCAACATGAATCATGGAATCGGGCAAGAAAAGCCAACGCGTATATATCGCAAGCCGTAGCTGTGGCACAGACGCTGGTGCGGAGCTGGGGCGCACTCAGTTTGTGTAGCAACAGCGCATCGCATAAAAAGTGCACACTGTGGCAGAGGCAAGCAGCAGAAGCAGCAGCAGCACATTGACATTGCCGCCCAGACACTCCTCGGCAAAGCCACACACACCAATACCAAGACGCAAAAAAAAAAAAACAAAACAAAGCGTCAGACAGGTAGCGAGCAGCGGACAAGGAGACTGTTGAAGAGACACGAAAACTGCACAAGCTGGGAGGGACGCAGACGATGGCAGTGACGACGACGACTGCACGCCACGTTTATGGCCAAAAAGCAGCAACAGCAGCACCACCACCAGCAACAATGGCAGCGACAGCAGCAGCGACGTCAACAGCACGCCAAGCAGCTAGCAGCCAGCCAGCCAGCGACAATTCCGCCCTGCCGGACACAGACATCAATCCGTCGCACAGTGGTTTAAGCAATTTGTGGCAAGCAGCCAAAAGTTTTGTATTGCATGACTTGGAAATCATTTGCATTATTTGAATTCGAATTCCTAATTAATTCATTTAAAAAGGCCCCTTTTAAAAAATAGAAGTAAGGACGCTTTTCTTCAAGCTCTATAAGCAAATTTAAATTTCTCAAATCGTTTACCTCAGAATAAAAAATATAATAACCTAAATTAAATTAAAAAAGATCAATTACTTAGGATTACTAAAAAAAAATCTAAAATAGGTTTAAAATAAACAATAGAAATAGTGGGAACATTAAAAACAACAATTCGAATCGCTTGTACATTTTATCAACTGTAGGTTCTAATAAATTAAGTATAATTAATATAATAAACTGACTAAACTCATTAATTCTGTTAGTTTACAAACATATTTAAAATACATTTGTAATTAACAAATGCTTTTAAATAATGAACTCTTTAGGTGTAACTGCTCATTTCGGAATGAAATTATTAAATACATTAAAATACCATTAGCCTTTTGAAGGCTTAAATAAATTATGATTATGCATATTGAAAGTTCTCTCTTAGTTCATTATCTATATGTGCATAGTACTCTTTGGCAAAAGAGTAAAAGGAATTTGCTACAATGTGATCTAAACCCACAGTGCCTTGGCTTTTTTTGCAGCTAGTTGAGACTGGTGGTGCCTGCCAGCCAGCCAGCCAGCCAGCCAGCTTTATAACAAAGGAACCCGTGAGTGAGAACTGGGCAAAAAGTATATGCAGTGTGTGCGTGTGAGCGGAAGGCGCGGAGTAGGAAGCAGGAAGCGAAAGAAACGGCAACACATACGACGACTGCTGCTATTGCTTGTGTGTGTGTGTTTTTGTTGCAGCCACACACACATACACACACACAGACAGCTGACTGTGCGGCAGCGACGGCGGCAGTAGCGTCGACTTTGTGGCAGTGCGAAATAAAATTCGCGCATTCGGCTTTTGATTAAGCAGCAACATTGAGCATTTGATCGCCAACAGCCGGCGTGCGCGGTTCGCTTCGCTTCGCTTTTTCTCAAACAAACCGACAGAGAGCAGCTGGTCAAATGGCAAGTAGCAAGCAGCCAGCAGAAAAAAGGCAAAGTCAAAATCAGAATCAAATAAAATAAAAGGCCAGAGCGTTTCTAGTCTGCCGCACAGTTGGCCATTTGCACATCAAGTGGCTGATTGTGTCTCCCTGTGATTGAGTGTGTGTGTGTGCGTTTAATAAGCGACAGACAACTTTAAAAGTAAAACAAAAATAAAGTTTAAATTTGCAGAGCAGCGCGCGCGTGTGTGTGTGTAAAATCAACAAAAGCAATGAAAAAGCTCTGCCAGCAGCAGGCCAAGTGCAACAAAAGTTTAATGTGACCAGACAAGTTAAAAACCTCCTGAAAAAAAGAAAAGAAAATAATAAAAACCAAACAGAACATATTGTGAAATTCAATTCGAGACAGGCGGCGGAGGGTAGCGACGTCATCGACTTCTGGGTGTTTCTGCTGTTGGAATTTAAACGCAGGTCAAAAGCGAACCAAATACTCGTTAAAAAAGAATTGAAGAATAAAAAAAAAATGAGAGTAGTTGAGGTTGGGTTTATTTTTAGCGTTTTGATATCACAAGGCACCAGACCCAACAATAACAACAAATGGCACAACAACAAAATTTTCGCTCACGCAGAAAGAGAGGCGGCAGTCAGGAGAGACAAATCATTAAGAATTCATGCGTTAACGGCGACAGCGGAAGACTGACGCAAATAGCAGCAAAAATGTTTGAACCGATGTCGACCACATGATTCTGCCTGCACACACACAAAGTGTAAATCTACATAATTCCAAATTTTTTTGCCTACACATACAAAAGCATATGCACGCACACCAAAGAGACAAAAGCTACACCGAAATTTTTTGTCGCTCAAATATTAATTTTAGACAAAAATTTAGCCCAGACCAGCGGCGCCGATATACGCACACATAAACAAATTTCGAAAAATGTAATATGTGTGTGTTTGTCTGATCGGACTTACAAACCATTTTTTTTTACGGCAAACTCCAACTCAGGGTTAAGGGCGTACTCAGTTAAAAGCATGTGCTTGCATTTTGCGGCGCATACATACATAGAAAAAAGGAGAGAGAGAGAGAGGCAGCACACCCACACACACAGACAGAAAGACATGCACTCGGCAGTCGGCGGCGCATTTGTTACTATTTGAGGTTAGGAATGCCCCACCCAAGCAAGGCATGCACACATATACATATATATAAATATATATATACACTGGCACATAAAGCAGTCATGTCTGATGGCCTGCTGCCCATTATATACAAATTAATACATAGTACCAAATATATATGTATGTAGGTATATGAATATAGTTATGTACATACATATGGCAGCCCCGACAACGACTTCGCCATTGCTATGTACACACACACACATACACAATTAAATACATCGCACATACACACACGCACACATGCTCGGCTGGGCACGACAAAAACGACATTCGAACAAAATTTGCAATTATTCACAACGGTCGACGGCAGTCAAAAGCTGCTCGCGATCGCAGAAGCAGCCGCAGCCGCCGTGACACATCACACATACATGTACACTCGTAGTGGCTTACACACAGGCGGCCGCAAGTCCAAGTTCATTATACCACAATCTGCGCGAGAGGCTTAAAGTTTATGAGGCGTTGTAAAATATAAAAGTGTAGCTGCTGGCAATTCGTTTAATTCCTTTTTGGCGAAACAGCGTGCAAAAGGCACAATGTGACAGAGAGAGAGAGAGAGAGAGAGAGAGAGAAACGAAAAACTTTGAACGCGTTTGCAAATTCGATTTCTGTCTGTTTCTTCGCATTTGTCTGTTGTTGGTGTCTGTGTGCATATACATGCATTTGTGTATGAATGTAGTGGGGCACGTGTGTGTCTACTAACCAGTAGTATGTATGTATGTGTAAATATATATGTACATATATATATATATATATATATATATATATATGTGTGTGTGTGTGTTTGCGAGAGTGTTTGTCGGCGATCACGCACGTAGCGCTGCTGCTGCGCTTGGTAACAGAAACAGCGAGAGCGAGAGCAGCAACCGAAACGCCGGTTCTTTTTTTTTCGTTCAGCGCTTCTCTTTCTATATTGGATTTTATTTTATTCAGATTTCTTGTCTTTTCGTTACAGCATTTCAAATATAGAATATCAAGGGTCTTCTCTCTGGCGCTGCTGCAAATATGACGACTAACTGTTGCTGCAGACAAAGCAAACTGGGCAAACGGCAGACGACAAGCAGCGACATGTAAAATATTTTGCCAATGACGATGACGTCATATCCGATTCACTGAAGTGTGTGGACTATGTAGCCATTAACACGTATGTATGTATGCATGTGTGTGTATTTGCAAAATGAGGTGTGCAAAGAAAAAACATGACTAATTTGGCATTGTTATTGCATAAATGTGCGTAAAGCAAATTTTATAGAGAAGGCTACTGCTGTTTGTAAAAAAAGCAAAGCTTCAGCTCAAAAAGCTCACAATATATTTGTATGTTTATGTATATGTGTATGTGAGAGCGTGAGTTTGGAATGAAGTCATCGTTGTCGCGTCGCATAAACAGTCGCACATAGAGAGGAGATCGTTAACCTTAAAGCTCAACATGGACAAAGCACGCAAGGTCGTTTCCTGCGAAGCTTTAGGAGCAGCATTAACAACAGCAGAAGAAGTAGCAGCAGCAGTTATTTGTCGGACCAATTGGCAACATCTGTTTGGGCTTATCTTTGACTCTCTCCTTCTCTCTCTGTCGTCGTTTACCGTGCGCGCTAATCAGTGACCGGGGCTGGTTTTAATTATCCCACAGTCAGGTACCTGAAGTAGCGCGCGTGGTGGCCAGACGCATTCAACAAACGGCGCCTGCTCAACAAACATCGGCAAACATTTCATGTCTCCCATGTCTATTGTACTTCATCAGGTGCTCTGGTGTCACTCGTAACCCGGCACATGTTGAAGTACACTCAATATGCGGTGATTGGCATTTGCTGCGTTTTAAATAAGAATGTGTAAATATTATTTCTGCGTTAATAAGTTAAATAAATATTAAATTTGAATCTGCAAATTGTTTTCTTATTGGATTGAGTTTGTGGCAAACTTATTGGGGACAGGTGGCAACGCCATTACATTCAAAGATCGAGCCATGAACATTTTTGTTCATACTTGCAATAAATTGATGCTTCTGCAACGTTGACAGAACAATAAATGTCCATTACAGTAAAACTACAAATATTTATGTACATAAATATAAACAAGGTCAATTGAAGAATGCCGCGCTAATTATGTTAGCTGGCGACCAATTCTGTTAATGGAGATGAAGACTGTATGATTAATAGAAACAACAGATGTACATTTATGGCGCGCGAAAGTTCAAAATCAATTAGATTGAACTCAGATTTTGTATTATCTACACACGCTAAATATACGGTAAGTGAAAAAAACAATTGCTATTACCTAATGTCCTAACAGAACAAATTTGTATGCATGATTTAGTTAGAAATTTTTAAATAAAATATCGATAGGCGCTTTTCCGGCGATTGAAGCTCGTCGGTTTCTGTTATATCGACTTAGAGCAGGACTGTTAGTTGTGGAATATATTCTGCTTAGCGAGCAATCATGTTAACAGTGGAGCAAAATTCTTATTGGTTGAGGAGCATGTAAAGGGCTGCATAAAACAAATAAGCAGATTCGTCGCAGCAAGTTGTGACCTAGTGGCGTTAAATAAGGTCGGCTGCTGGCAAATTTTTCCGACTTCGAATTCGAAACGATTTATTAATCAAAATTATTAGAAGCGTATTAAAGTAACTTTCGTACCATATACGGCTAATTACTCACTTACTGTCAAGTAAAGTCAGACATTCAGACAAAGAACAATGCTACGCTCCCTTTCTGCCACACGACATGAATTGGGCGCATTTCGTGCCGTCTTCCTTCGCTCGCAGGTGCCGCGACGTGGATTCAATGGGGGAGTTCGGGCCTTGAGCAGCCAGCGGTGTTTGCTTGGAATCAGGTAGGATTCGGCTTAAGGCTGATTATCGCTGCTAACTGTAAATCCAACTGTTAACTCGCGTTGAGGTTAGAAATCGTATGTTGTGTAATATTGCAAAATACGAGGCTGCAACATCGCCCAGTGGGTGGCATACATATAAATATATATGTGTGTATATATGTGTTGTGTACGTGTGTTGTATCTGTGCGTGTCCGGTGCGTGACCATTAAATTGGCGTCGCATGATGTCGATTGATAATTGTCGCTGATAAGCAGAAGCAGCTTACGTTTATTTTTAATGAAAATTCTGATTGACATTCGCAACTGCAGTTGTTTACATTCTGTGTGCGAGTTATCGATAACAAAAATGCTAACATCTGTAGACGGTAACCAGCTGATAGCTGATAGCCCTTGTCAATCGAGTCTCATGGCTTACAAAAACGATAATAACAATTTGAATTTTCAGAACAACATCTAATGGAATACCGGTTATCAGCCGACCCCAAATATTGTCCACATGGAATTGCAATTTCGCCCGCGCTTACGCCAACTTGCCGGATCACATACGCGTCCCACTGCCAGCATTGTCACCAACCATGGATCGTGGCTCGATTGTTAGCTGGGAAAAGAAGGAAGGCGATAAGTTAAATGAGGGTAAATTGAAAATATAAAACGTAGATTAACTGCAGAGTAGTTGACTATTAGTATTGCAGGTGATCTGCTGTGCGAGATCGAAACGGACAAGGCCACCATGGGTTTTGAAACGCCCGAGGAGGGTTACTTGGCAAAGATTTTGGTGCCTGGCGGCAGCCGGGATGTGCCCGTTGGCCAGCTGGTATGCATCATTGTCCCTGATGAGGGCAGCATAGCTGCTTTCGCTGATTTCAAGGATGACGCTCCCGCTGGAGCTCCGGCGCCGGCTGCTGCTGCCGCTCCTCCACCACCACCACCACCGCCAGTTGCTGCCCCAGTTGTTGCAGCACCACCACCGCCACCAGCCGACGCTCAAGGTACCGCTACCGCTCCAAGCGGCGGTCGTGTCTATGCAAGTCCCATGGCCAAGAAATTAGCCGAAACTCAAAAGCTGCGCTTACAAGGTTGTTATCATTAATCCCCCACCCTGATGTGTGTGTGCATGCACCGCTCACCCACTAATCCAAGCGCCGCTCGTGATGTTCCTTACTAATACTGGCCTTTTGTGCAGGCAAAGGTTCCGGCGTCCATGGCTCACTTAAATCTGGTGATCTTGCAGCCTCGCAGGCTGACCAGCCAGCTGTGGCCCATGCACCGGCTGGCGTGCCCGGTGCCCGTTTCAAGGACATCCCCCTGACGACCATGCGCAATGTCATCGCCAAGCGTCTGCTGGAGTCCAAGCAGAATCTGCCACACTACTATGTAACCGCGGAATGCCAGATCGACAAAGTATGAGATAGCCTCAATTCCTCTCCATTCCATTCTATGCCCTGGCTAATTGCTATTAATTGCTTCACTTGCAGTTGATGAAGTTCCGTGAACATGTGAACAAAAAATATGAGAAAGAGGGTGCACGTGTCTCCATCAACGATTTCATTATTAAGGCTATTGGCATTGCTAGTCGCAAGGTGCCCGAGGCGAACTCAGCGTGGATGAACACATACATAAGGGAGTATGACGATGTCGATGTATCTGTTGCGGTCTCCACTGACAAGGGTCTCATTACGCCCATTGTCTTTGGTGCCGATCGCAAGGGTGTGCTGGAAATCTCAAGGACTGTTAAGGAGCTGGCGGGCAAGGCACGCGCCAACAAGTTGCAGCCACAAGAATTCCAGGGCGGCACCATATCAGTGTCCAATTTGGGCATGTTCGGTGAGTCAACTAAAACTGCCACATATAAAATATGTAAATTTATTCAACTAAAATGCGGATTTCTTACAGGTGTCAATCAGTTCTGTGCCGTAATCAATCCTCCGCAATCGTGCATCCTGGCTATTGGTACAACAACGAAAAAGCTGGTTCTGGCTCCGGACAGTCCTCAGGGGTAGTTATTATAATGAATTTGAAAGCATTATTATGGTATCCTTATTGTTCTCATTTTTTTTCTGCACTTAAAAAACTACAGTTTCAAGGAAGTTAATGTGCTGACCGTAACGCTGAGTGCCGATCACAGGGTTGTTGATGGCGCCGTGGCTGCCGTTTGGCTGAAACACTTCCGCGACTTCATGGAGGATCCACAGACAATGATTCTTTAAGGTGTCACATTTTACATAGCGTATAGCCGAGCGCCATTGTTTCATCGAGCGAAAAATGCTCAGGCTAAAGTCAAATCCCGGCTAATGATATTGAAATAGTTTCGGTGTTATATATAAATTTGTATATTTTTAAATTGGTTGCGGCTGCTGTTGTGTATTGGCCAAAATTATGCTTTCACTGCTCGACTCATAGCGTCATAGTCTCTAACCGAATGATATTCGATATGAATTTAACTAAAATCATATTTAAAAAGCATATAATTAAATTTAATGTATGCCCAAACTCATTCGTTGGCCATAACAGTAGCATTGAAGTATCTGAAATGTTTAAATAAATAAAGCACATGTATGTAGTCTCCTATTCATAAACACACAAAAAACTAAAATTGAAAGTGAAACAAATAGAATGGATTTCTTTTTTTGTGGGATGCTATAGTAATACGGATAGTAATACGGATAAATTGGTCTAAACTTTCCAGTAACTAATATTAGCAAAACCACATCTACAAATCTTTATATTAAAAATATTATTTTTAGTTTGTATAGATTTCACTCTGCAAAGAACAGTTTTCTATTGTATCTGTTCTTCAGTTTAAAAATTCCTTTAAAAAGAAATTAATCTCCAATTTTAAACATAACTTTTAGACTTCGATTCGGTTTGAATTATTTAACTAGTTTATTGTGAAACAGTAAGAACTAATCAAAAACATAAGGAATTCTAATTACAACAAATTGTAAGAGTAAATTAACTTATATCGACCTGGCTACCACTGGGCTGGTCCCAGGTCGCTCCAGGTGTTCACAAAGTCGGCCTGCTGCTCGAGGGCGGGGAACCACTCGTTGCCGCCATACTCAATGGCTGGCAACTGGCCCTTGTAGTTTGCCGGCAGAATTGAGGGATCTAGGAACTTGTGCAGAGATTTCATGTCACTGCCATGGAAGTGCATCTAAATTGCGAAATGATTGGAATCAGTAAGAAAACATTAAGGATTCGATAGATATTCGTATAACTTACGCGCTTGTTCAGCTTCTCCTTGACGAAGGGCTTGAAGAGACTCCAGACCATGTTGAAGATGAAGGGCTGCTTGACGAAGTGCACCTCCTTCATGCGCAGCGGCATTGCCTCCTGAATGAAGGTGAGCAGACGCTTTGAGAAACTGGGCGACAAGGCTTTGACCTGCTTCATGCCCAGGCCATCGAAGTCCATGAGGCAAACGACGCCACGCACTTGCGTCTCCTCCTCCAACTGGGCGGCAATGTGCACCATGTATAGCATGCGGAACAATTCATCGCTGGGAATTTCATTGGGATCCCACAGTTTGCCGGCATTGACGATCAGCACTCGGCGTCCCTTCTGGTCACAGTTCTTCAGCACATTGATGACGCTGCCCTTGATGAAGTACTGCTTCAGCTGCTCCGCCTGCAGGCCGTGCACCAATGCCGCGTTCTCCTTACGGAAGTTTGCGGTGCTTCTCATCTGCAAGCAATAAAAAAATTAACACTTATTCACATTAAAAATCTGATAATAGTCGAACATTGATCGGTCATAAATAAAATATGCCATGATAACAATATAAATTGCTAGCGATATTTTACTTAAACTGAAACTTAACAATTATTGCAGTTCCACATGTGCCATGTGCTGGTCAACAACATCAGCCACACGCGTTATGTATATGACAAGTACCCAAATACATAGATACATATATACTTATATATATATATATAGGCCTTTATGTATGTCTATTCAATTGTATTTAGAAGGCGCTTATCGCTTCGGTTTTGGCTTTTTATTTATATTTTTTAATCGAGTGTGTCAGCGAGTTCAAATTCGTATCAACATCGATGCTCTTCATGTCTATGAATCGCCCTAGAAACAAGTGGAGCTGCCACTCATGTAATTCCTTTCGATTTCGCATATTTTTACTCTGGATTTTATAAGTTTGCCAACTGATAAATGATTTGTCTATTTTTATTTTTTTGCTTTGCCAATTGTATCCCAGTCTTATGTACTATCTATAAGTAACCTTAAAAATTATCAGCATGCCACCAGTTTCCATAGTTCGTTTAAATTTAAATACTTAAAATAGTTTTTAAGATCTGCAAGAAATATGTTTGCCGGCGTGACACAGATTGCATTTCTATTTGATTTATATTTTGATTTTCCTTCGGTTTTTTTTTGAGTCAGTTTGTCGTTAGATTACAGAAAGCTGAGGTTGTAGACCCTGCTTTGTGCAGCCAGTAAGATGGACTCTTAATAGGGGTCATTAGGTATATCAGCTCATAGATAACACGCTCAATATGTATGCAATATGAATCGTATGATTTGAATACTTGCAATGTGGGTGCAGTCATTTTTAACCGGGTTGGAAATGTTGAGTATTTGAATACTCTGTAGATTTTATAAGAATATAAACATAATATATCTCTATATGATTAAAAATGTATTAAGTAGGCGGTTTATCCGTAATATATATATAAATGTTCTCTCAACTTTAAAAGATGTAGATCACACTTTTTTCTTATGAAGTTCTTATGAAGTAATACTTTGTAAATGGTATACCACTAATGTATAATTGATATGTGGGTGGATTATCCTTAATAAAGCCGCAAGTGTTCTCATTGTGGCTTCTGACTGAGTAGCTGAATCAGAGCGTATTTTAATTATAATTATCACATAAAGAAATTCTTCGATTCTTCCAAGTCACTTTTTAGTTTGCTAGTAATTTATTTTGAATAATTATTACGAACCTTTTCCAAAGCGCCCTCCGGATAAAAGTGGGTGGCGCGCAGAAAGATGGTGAGGAAGGCATCGTCATCCTTGTAGTTCACCTCTGGCGCTTCCTTGAGCAGTGCACGCAACTTGACAATGGCCTCCGCCTTGACTTCCTCCGTTTCACGCAGCTCTGTTCGCGCAATTTCAATGGTTTCTGGCCTCAAGTAGCCCAGGCGCAGATGGAATGCCTCCTCACTGTTGTCGACTGCAGCCATTTTGTGGAATGTGTTGGTATGTGTGTTTGGTGTGTATGTTTTCTAAATGCCTGCGTGTTTTTAGAATGCGTTTCAATTAGCCTACGATCACGGAGCAATTTAAGAAATGTAATTTGTGTTGTGCTTAATTTGAACAGAGAAATAAGCCCAGCTCAAATGCAAATATCGAGGTTTTTTTTTTTTTTTATTGACTGTAATTTTCAGTAATAAGTCATGCCTCATATTTACCTATGGGCGTGAAAATTTGTAAGTGGCGACACTGTTTTCTGCTGTTTTATTTTTGTAGCTCTAAAGAAATTGAATCGCGTTCTGGTTCTGCTTCCTCACGACTTGTGTGTTTTATACCAACTGAATTTTGCTTTTCGAAAACCCTTCCGAGTTAACGTTTACGCCTCAATATGTGTTTTATATACGGCGTCGCAGCAGCAGCGACGATCGACACAAGCGGCTATCGCAAATACAAACACAAACACAAAATACAAATACAATTACAAAAGCAGCGTCCGATCCAGTCGCACTCGCACTCGCAGTCGCAGTCGCTGTCGCTGTTGAAGTCCGCTGCGCAGTCGTTAGCAACGTCGACTCTGATTGCTTCGATTTGGTGTTAGATTATGATAATCTCAATCGTTTAAACATCTCTCAAATCTTAAAGATACCTATGCCCTGGACTTTCTTGGTAGTTAACTATTCGATAACTTATCATTTCCAAATATAAATAAGCTCAGCTGTCGTTTAACTTCTGCCCTCCGACAACGGGCAACTCTGTGTCCACTGTATTTTGTAGGACACCTCGGGTCACGTATCACGTCATAACGAACATCATGATCGCTGGCCTGGGTTTTGGGTTTTACATGGCTTCAGTCTTGAACCCTAGCAAACCTTAGCGGCGCAATAAACAACTTCCAACTTTGCGATGTTGACAAAAACAAAAAACAAAAAAAAGAAACAGAAACAGAGGCCACAGTTATTGACAGCGATAAAGAAGGCAGTCGGGGGGTTAGCGAGCCAAAAAACAAAAAACAAAAAACACCCATAACATTCAACGACATTCATCGAAACTACGTTACTGCTATGGAGTTTTTCACTTGCCGACTAAAGTCCAATTTAAACAATTTCTTTAGCTGATAACAGTGCCGAAAATTTAAGTTATTATCGGTTGTTTTATTTTGTTTTTAGTGTGAAATGACAAGCAGCAATTTTACCCCACCCGCCTTCGCAACCGACTCTTCGATAGTCCGATAGTCCTTATCGCAATTGGCAGCGCAGCAAGCGATCGACAAGTGTCTGAGCAGCGACGTCGGCAGCGACAACGACGTTAACTGCATCTCTCTTTGGGGTACTCCGATATATACAAATAATTCACCTACAGTTCAATAAAACTTTAAGCACGTTGCTCTTTGTCAAATCGATAGGAATAGAAAACTATTGATTTATTAGTAAACATGTCAATAAATTGATAAATGTATGCTGCCTAATCTTAGGTGTACGAAACAAAAATAAATGTTTGACTTTGCAAATAAAAGTATTTATTTATTTAGTATAAAATGTATTTGATCTTTTTTAGAGATTTGGTTTAATTGGTTTCAATAATATATTAATTTGCTTTACTATAATTTTTTTTTATATTTTCAGGGTATCTTTTAGTTATAACTGATAAAGATAATTTGCTTGGTAGCAATTTATTGCACAGCTGGTTAACAAAATGTTCTGCCAATTTCACAAATTTAAGACACTTATTCAATTTATCGGGTACAATGGAAAAGTTCCCGGTATTGGGGCAATTTCATGCCTTTGAAACCCAGCGCGTTATGGGCAGAAACGTTATCATTCCTTTCATAATATGGATTTTTATTACCATTATTGAATACGCCGGACACCTCGCGACGCGTGCTTTGTGTTCAGAAATGCACCGTTCACAAAAATTGCACTTGTTAATCATATGAACATTAATCCATATACGTGTACAATAGTTGATGTGGGGGTAGTCATAGGGCAAAGTCTTTGCACTTGACTCGATTTGTTGTCATCATCGGCGTTATAAGCATTGTTTTTGCTTCTTTGTTTTTAATTTTGCTCAAGTTATTGTTTGTTGCTTAGTTGCTGAGTGTGCTAAATATTTGTTGTGTTGATAATGTTGCTGCCGGCGCTTTATCGAACTTCTGTTTTGCTTTTGTGAATGAGCATTTCAATATGTTATATGATAACACACTTACATTTGCAATAGGCTTAGTAATAAACCGTAATTTATATAAGAACAAATATATATAAATAAATAAAAATAAATAAATATATGTAAATAAATGTGACATTTTTGTAACACCAATCAGAGTTTTTGGTATTGTTTATAACAACAGTTTCTGATATTATAAATTGTCTTGCAAAGGAAGTACAGAATATATATAAGTATAATAAAAACAAAAACCTTGATGAGTTCATTTTGTTTGACAAATCAAACTACACAGTGAAAGTAAAGTATATATAAGAGCGTATTATCATAATCGGAATACCAAAATAGCCTAAAATGCGTTCTACTTTAACTAGTTTAGTATGCCAAGAACAAAACTCTGATCCGATTGTTCCACATATAATGCCAGACAAAATATTTTGTGCCTTTTAAAAACACAGGGTTGCCCTTTCTACAGGCAAAATCGTTCTCCATTCATAAGGAAAACAATCGAAAGTGATTAATTTCTTTCGCCGATCGCACTATGATCTTTGGGGTGACAACGCAACTTATGCTATTTTTAATTAAGGGATAATCATTTGGAATAACAGGTGGTAGCAACAGATCGTCGTATATAATTTGTTTAGTGTTGCAAGTGGACTGTAATGAGCAAAAGTGTTTGAGCAATGACTTAATATTACTTTGAGATGCGGAAGTTTGATGACGTCATACAGAATCTTTGAACATTTGAGTACAAACAGTTGTGAATTGTTTAATCTGTTTAATAATCTGTAGCTCAACACCTTGACTTATATTAAATTGACTAAACCTCACACCTTGCAACTAAGTTAAACAAACTGAACGGATGTGCATGGTTATGGGCAATCCCCATGAGTACACTCAAACAAACTTCCAACAAAGTTCAATAACACATCATTAAGGATTTTTTAAACCTTCAATTATTAAATAAGTAAGATGTGAATTGTCAATACAAATATTTGGCAACCTAAAATCACATTTTTGATAATCTTATTAAATGGTAGATTTAAGAATACTAAATATATTCTATATGTGTAACCGATTAAAAAAGTTGACCTTATGAAAGGTCTTATGAGGAACTGAAATATTTATGTCAACACTTTTGGACAAAAAACGGATTTTATAAACATACGTAAACTTGAATTTCTTAACGCATTTAATTTGCTCGGATCAGATAAGTACGACAAGTTAGTAATCTGTAAGCAAATAATAGGTACGCTCATTAACATTTACTTATATATATTCTTGACCACAATCTGTTACATAATGTGATTGGTAATAAATCGGCAAGCTTTATGACATATTTTTCTGCCAATTATTATTAGCCATGAGTGTACTTTTATGATGTCAACAATTAAGATAGGTACCAAGGCGACATCAACTGATAAAGACGTTTAAAAATATACAAAGTATTGCATATCTGACTATTTTTCTTTTGCATAGCTGCACAAAAAGCAAAAAGCGGATTTGGCTTGAGTGAAGCGTTGAACTTCACCCAAATGCCCTTGAGCAAGTTAAGCGAGAAAGGTAAGAATTTGAAATAAAATGCTGCCATCAGCACCAATTGCCATGGCATACAAAAAATTAAAAAAAAAAACAAAGAACGCCCCCTTATCTTTTATTCAAGCACGAAAAGTCCGCGGCACACCGCCTTGGTAGCTGTGGTTTATTGATAGATTAAACACTATCGATAGCCCGCTATCGTAATGCATCGTATAATTGCCGGTAGTTTATTGATTTCGTTGGCAACACGTTATGCAAAACAAAACAAAACCAAACAAAGCCAAACAAAAATAAACACAAAGGTAATAACATTGTTTGGCATAACGAAGCTTAAATACTCTAATGTACATCATTTTTTCTTTTCTTTTCAGTCATATTTTTCTTTTTTAAAAGTTCTGTAAATGTAAACTAATTGTTTAGCTTTTGGTTAATTAAATAATAATTATAATAAATTATTTAATTATTTACTAAGACTAAACATATAAACTTACAAAAACCTAACAACGTCCCTACTCTACATCATTTTGAGCCTTACAAACTTAATAATAATGTCGGTCAACTTATGGCAAGAATATCAAAGTAAAAGCAAACGAAAACAAAAAGCGCATAGAGAAACTTTGAAAGCTTGCGCTGTGTGAATTTTTAAACAAAGCTTTATCTAAAACAAGTTGGCAGCACCGCACAAAGAGCAAAACTGCAAGCAAAGCTTTTTATGTGATTATTGGAGTATTTTTCGCTTCTCTTTGCATTACTGCTGCCGCTCAAGCTTCTTTAATGTTGTTTTGTCAAGCTTGACTTAGCCAGCTAATTAATTTCATGAGCTCGTTGGCGAGCTTCCAGCTCAGAGACGTTTTAGCCGCGCTGCCATTTGGACGTCGTTTTCGCGTTCGCTTCTTTATTTCAATTCATTGTTAGCATTTACAACTCGACAACCGACACACCGCGTCCTGCCCAACCCAAAAGTTGCAAAAAAAAGCAAAGCCTTTATAGACAATTGGGCTGATTTGTGTGTGTTCATTTGCCGCTTGCAAAATCTCCGTAAAGTGAAACGCGAAATCTCTTTTTTTACGCCCATCGCAAATTTTGTTATATTTTGTTTCGCATTTTTAATACTCAACTCAAACAGTGTGAATTTCAAGCAATTGTTGCGGTAAGTTACGTTCGGGTCAGCTCGACTTCGAGTACGCAGTGTTGTTGTTGTTGTTGTTTTTGTTGATGTTGATTCCACTGCTGCTGCTGCTACCGTTGCTGTTGCTGTTTCTGTTGTTGTGCGCATGTGCGGCAACGTTGACACACTTTCTGCATTCGCCTGTTTTGTCTGTTTGTCTGCCCCAAACGAGCAGACATAAGTTTTGCCAGGCATTCAAGCGCCGCTCGAGCGGATTGGCAATAAAAACAATTACCACTTGCTGTTCGCCTGCAGCATTTCGTCAGCTATCTATCGATCTACAAGCCCATACATAATCCCATCGAACAGCAGCTGTTCCTAGATCCACCTGCCAAAAATTAACAATGCATTTGAATTCAAAAAAATGTGACACTTCTTGAGAGCTGGCCATTAAGTGATGTAAACTATATAATTATACGTCTTACGAATCAATTTACACAGTGAGAAATAAGGTGTTAAAATGCAATTATCACGCTCGTTGATTAAAAACTATTTCAAGGAACTTAAAACCAACAAGAGATCTTCCATGTTTTTGGCTTAATTATTTCTACATGGTTAATACAAGTTTTGTTGTATTATTTGTAATTATGTTTTTGCTATGCTTACGCTAAGACAAAAGATGGTAATGAAAATAAATCAATTTGACACAAGTTTTTGTTAATTGTGAACATATGTATAAACTAGCTAAAAAGTTTTTACGACATCAAAATTGCGAAATCCGTTTGAAATTTATATGGTTTGGCAAAATGTTTGTTATTTGTGACCAAAGAAATTTTTTTTATTAAGGAAGCTCTGAAAATGTACAAAGTGTAGTAAATGTAAAAAGTGTAGTAAATACAGTAATTATAGTATTAAATTCTAATTAACTTGGGACTGATTTGTTGTTGTCTGTCAACTGAAGGTTTTTGAGCTTGACACGCACTGATTTTCATTGCATACAATTTGAACTTGTTAGCCTACTCGTTCTCGCACTCACACTCGCATTCTCATTCGCATTCGCATTCGCTTTCGTATGCCATGTGTGTGGATGTGCTGATTCACTGGAGGCACGACGGCCTTATGAACATCGTCCGCACATTGTGCTAATGACACCAACAATTTGTTGATGGACGATAGACATTCGACTTTTGCTTCAATTTTTAGTGTTTGGCTAACGAATTTTTTGGTCTCTTTATACACAATAACAACTTCTAAGCAAGCTATAACCTTGGTAACGGCTTTTGTATTGAATAGACTTAGTACTATAATTGAAAGCTCCAAAAAGTGAATATTTCAACTGAAAAAACCAGTTGATCATCTTTTAAAGGCGCTACATTTCAGTTGTATACAGATGTTATTTAGCTTGTCAAGTGTTGCCAAAAAAATACAGAAATAAAAAAAAAACTGATCAAAAGTCGTTATTAAAATTTTGGCATATTGCTATGCGAAATGCAAACATACAAACCCATAAGTATGTAAAAATATTTGCTTGTGTCAATCTATACTTGAGCTGAAGGCGTTTTTTTTTTATTTTTTTTATTTTGTTAAATAAAAACACTGACTTCGACTGCTTTGACTGTTTGAAAAAACGAAACCGGCTCGGATTGATTCTAGAGCATGATTTCTTGGTCTGCGAAACGGGTAATATATACAATTTCGTTTCTATGCAAATTACGTAGCCATTTCAAGAGGCAAAAGTTTGAGAGAAGTGTCTACAGTTCCAAGATTTGAATAGGTGCAGAAAAGATCAAAGTGGTTATTCAACTTAAATGATTTGCACTTCTTATTTTCAGAAGTGTGTGCTGAATAAATTATTTATGTAACCATTTCAACATTTCTTTTACATACTCAGTAATATTCAACAAATTATTCTTTCATAAACTGCATTTTGCGGTTTTCTGTCATAAAAAATCATATAACTATATATAGAATCTTCAATGTGACAACACTTCCATGGTCACGTCTTTGGCGGTCAGATCATATCATGGTCTGCTTATACGTGCGACAATTTAACTCTCCGTTTACAATGGATTTCTTTTGTATTATTGTATTATTTTCCCACTGTGCTTACGAATGCTTGTTTACTGTGATTCTTCTCATTTTTAGCAGTACTTGAAATATTTGTGTAGCTAATAATAAACATAATAAACTGCTCAATTAATTTTTAAACGAAAGTCTTTTAGCTTAAGATAATACTAAATTTGAATACTAATGCTAATTATTTGCCTGCAACGATGAGATCATTGCGAACTTTCAGTTTTTAGATTCTTATATTTATATTTAATAATAAATTTACATATCAATATCATATAAAATGACAGCTTCAAAGGTCATATATGGCCGTAAAATAATAGACCTAATATGCATTTTAAATTAACATTCCTGATTGATTGTAATTGTAAATAATTGCCAAGTTTCAATAATAACACGATAAAACGTAAGTTATTTTTATTGCAAACTTATTACATTTTTACAGGGTATAATAAATAACACCTCCTTAAGCCGCGATCATCATGGGGGGTTACGGATTAATTTAATTCTAGATAATAATTATAATTGAAACGTGATTTTTGAATGACCATTAAACACCGGTTCACGTCTAAACTAAAACCGTTGTTTTTTTTTTATTATAATGCACATTTGTCAAGTCATCAACAGATGCTTGCTAATAAATACGTAGAAATGCGCAGTGAGTTTGTTAAATTCATTATTATCTGTGTGTGGTCTTTGAGTTTTTGCGAAAACAGTAATTTGCATTTAATGGTTGACTGACTGATCAATTTTAGATCGTGTAGTATATGTTCATTTATGCAGATCACGCAAAAAGTGTATTTTTTTCCTCCAATTTTTAAATGATTTTTATGGATATGGAGCGCAATTTGATATTATTAAGTTTAGCTTTGGTTTTGGTTTGCAAATCGCACAGTTTTTCATTGTACGCCATTTAAGTTTATTTTATTGTTTTTCGTAAAGCTAATCAGACTTAAGCAACTCTAGTTGTCGACAAGTACTTCATAGCTATCTTTCCGAAACGATAATCGCTTAGTAATATATGGGTTTACTTAAAACCCTATATAACAATGGACGATTTCGCATATAGCAAGAGTCGCTGCTGAACACTAATGCACATATATATATATATATATATATATAAGTGTACACAACGATAATCTTTCGGTTTTCTTAGAGATGGTTGCGTGAGTGAACTATTTTATTTCTTATTATTGACAGAGTTTGTGAACTAATTCTTCTTTAAATATTTACTTGAATGATTACAGTCTTTCTTTCATTATCTGTTGGATTTAATATGCAGCTTTGTACAATAGTTACATTTACACATTCAATTTTTATTTATTGTGACTTTAACAAAGGGTACTTGAAGTCTGTATATGTGTATATTAGAAACAATTTGCCGATACCAGTTATCAGCATTCGATTAATTCATTTTAATTACGACTAAGGCGACTAAAAACGATTAAATGACTGCGTTTGCGGTGCAATTCAAGTTAAACAAGAAAGTTAGTCGACAAGCAATTTCAGATTATAGTTCAAGCGAGGGCAGTGAACAAATGCAATCGGAATATTTGCATTAAAAAAACGCATTGAGAAGTATTATTTATTGTATACTGAAAATATTCCTGTGGAAAGATTCCGTGAAACTCGTCTGTGAACTGTGCAAGGCAAGACCTATTAAATTAAAGTGATCTGAATTCCTGTAGACCTTGATTGAAACTGGTTTAAGATTTTAATGGAAAATTATATTCCTGAATATCAAAGGTCGTTGCAATTTATATATTTTTGTGAATTCATTTACAAGAGATAAATATTTCTTTCAATTTTATTTATCTACATCGTTCTTTAATGTTGCCTTGAGTATATCATTTAAAAAGAATTGCAAAAAGACAACGCCTCATTGTATTCCTAATTTATTCATATGAGCATCGTCTTTATATCAGTGTTGTGCAAATTGATATCTATTAAATGCTTCACAATCGAGTTTTATTTCTTCTTTGTCTGCCATCAGTTTCTTTATATTCTTTAATTTAATTTGCTTTGTTCTTTGCTTATAGTTTCATAATGCAATAATTCACTTTTTTATTGAGGTGAGAAATCAATGAATGTATTATTTAACTTATTTATTGCCCTTAAGAAAATAATTTTTCCTTGTGTGATTTTCTTATGGATTATATTATGCGGAACATGATTTTTTTCTTTCTTAGTTAAAATAACTCTAGTCACGTTCGTTTTTTCGTTAAGTATATTAAAATAAATATATTAGATAACAAAGTTGTCCTTATAAAGTAAACGCCATTGTATTATTTGGATTTTCATTTTAGTTTTGTTTTACATAACAAGTTATTATTGACTTCAATTTTTATGATTTTATTTCTAATAAAATCACTTTGCATGTAGATAATTGGGAATCGTATTTGTGTGACGATGCAAACACAAATTAATTACACGTTACTGCCTTACTGCCTTAGTTATTATTTTGTTTTTTTTTTTTTAATTTTGCTTTCATTTGATTTACTTAATTTTATCCGATTTGCGTACTTAACTTTGTTTAACTGAAGGCCCGAAGGTAAATTAATGCGCATAACTTTATGGGCCGATGAACTTTGCAGAAAGTAAATTCAAATAAAACGACAAATCAAAGGAAACAAAAATCAGACAGACAATAAACTGGAATAATAAAATATTTGGATTTTTTTGTGTGTGCTCAGCAACCGAAAGACGAAATAATTTTATAAATATCTCTTTGTTGATTTTATTGATTTTGGCGTGTACTAAAAATTAAATAATAAATTAGCTAAAAGTCGGTTCTGGCCTTGACTTTCACCTTGAAATTGTCGCACACAAGTCGATTTACTAATTGCTCCAATGAATTAAGTTTGTCTCTGATAGACGCAGCTCTGTTTTTCTCTCCCTCTCCCTCTTTATCTTATACTCTCTCTATTGTTTCGTACACTCTGCTATGGGTCAAGTGCAGAGCACAAATCGCTACGTCATGCTTAGCCAAGTTGGGCCTGGTTTTATTAACCTCATCGTTGCCAAGTCGTCTGCGCGTGGTAAAAAAAAAACAAAAATGATGTGTTGAAATGAAATACCCTGCAATATGTTTAGTTTACTTTCAAAACTGTGATTTGACATTATAGAAAATTAATTATATGCACTCAAAAATAAAGACTATGCTTTAAAATTTATGACACTAATTTATATAATAACATTTCCTTGACTTAGATATAGATAATCAAGGTAGTTTTATAAATTATTTGCTGACCGGTTTCAATAAATATTCTTAATATAAATTTACAACTTATTTTAAGTGAACTTAAAGCAAGTTTTGCATTTAATGCTGAGCAAACATTATCATAACTTGAACAACTCTTTTGTTGCAGAGTATTAAGCAAAACCTTAGCGGTTTTAAGACGTGCAACTCGTGACGTTGTGCGACCAGTTTTGGTAACATTGTCTACCTCTCGCCCTTCCGTACACCGTCTCTTACTCTCCCCCTCCCCCTCTCTCTATCTCTGTCTCTCTCTCTCTCTCTCTCTCTCTCTTGCCGTCTTGTGTGTTTGTCGCCTTCGCCTTCCGTTTTGGGCTTGTTAATGATGACCAGCATTGAGTCATGTTTGACCATTGGGCCAAGGCATTATACCGCTACGTTTGGTGCGGAAGTAACCTGGTTATTTCGAGCGCTTTGACTACAAAACTTCACGCTTTTATTGAATCAACTTTTATTCTCGTTTGCAGCGCGAACTGGTAAAGATGGGCAAAGCACACTGCATTAGCTACGATGACAATCAGGTGCCTTATCTTGATTTGGGCACTGCCCAAATCCGCATGGAAAAGGAGCAGGCGCCCGACTGGGCCCTGAAAAAAGCTCAAGATGAACTACGCGAGTTGCCCGGTATTAAGGAGGAGGCCATCAAGGAGCTCCGAGAGCTAATCCAAAGTAAGTAGTCCGTTTGACATTAGCAAATAGATAATTACAAAAATATTTTTTGTTTGTTTTACAGATGAAAAGTACCTGAACTTGCCACTAGATGATGAATACATGATGATGTTTCTGCGTCCTTGTCACTATTATCCCGAGAGTGCTCTAAATCGCGTAAGTTTTCAAGAGTCTATCCATTACTTGATTATCTTATCTCAATTGCTCACTTTCCAATAGCTGAAGCACTTCTACAACATGAAATGGAAATATGGTTTGGCTTGTGACAACATTGTGCCCTCCAAGCTGCGCAATGTGTTTGAAAGTGATGTTTTGAATCTCTTGCCCAACAGGGATCAGCTTGGTCGTCGCATTCTCGTGTTGGAAGCGGGCAGTGAGTATAAATTATCTTACGAATAATTTACTAAAAATAGTAAAATATACAATTTATTTTCTCTAATAGAAAAATGGAAGCCATCAAAGGTGCCGCTACCGGATCTGTTCCGAGGCATTCAATTGACCGTGTTGGGTTCCATGGTGGAACCATTTTCACAAATCTGTGGCGCAGTTGTCATCATTGATATGGAAGGTAATAAAATAAAAAAAAAACTACCGGCTACAAAGTCCGCTAGGCGGGTTTATGTTTATGTTAATGGCACATTATATGTGTATAAACAATGCTCATTTTTGTACTTTGCTTTACGACCTGGAAACCGCATTAAAAACAAACTGCGCGGTTGTTGTTTTTATTTTTTAATAATACATTTTGCTATTAACTTTGATGATTATGATGAAAGTCCTAACCAATTTCTATGTTTCTTTGTTCACATTGTTGCAGGTCTGCCTTTGAGCCATATAACACAGTTTACACCATCGTTTGCCGCCATGTTGCTGGATTATGTTCAGGAATGCATCTGTATGCGTCTGAAGGCGGTTCACATTGTGAATAATTCGTATATATTCAATATGCTTTTTGCCATATTCAAACCCTTCATTCGTGAGAAGCTGCGCAAGCGCGTAAGTTTCTGATACAATTTTTTTAACTACATTTTAGTTACTTATGTCCCAATCTTTTGTAGATATTTTTCCATGGCAAAGACTGGAAATCTTTGACGTCGCACATTGATGCCAGCGCCCTGCTACCCAAATATGGTGGTACCGCCACTTGGGAGCTACCTCCCGGCCAGCTGTTGGGTGAATTCTTCGAGCTGTACTCCAAGGATTATGAGCGTAAGTATTTGGTAACCCGTTTACCTCAAAATGTTATTAAATGTTTATACTTTGCACAGTGGCTGACAGCTATGGATACACTGAGGGCTACAAAGCAAAGAAATAACTTGATTCCTTTCCAAGCCTCATTTTTTAAATATTCTATATAATGTAATAATATAAACAGAAGTTGGGTCATTTGTGATATTGCAAATATTTGTTGTACCATTGTTATTTGCTCCAGGAATGTGAAAAGCGATAGTTTGATACTATCAAGCAATTTTGTACAAAACGAAACACATCATTGAACATAGAGCAAAGACTTTAGTACGGATTTTTATAAGGTATATTGTACTTTTTATCATAAGTAAATTAGTAATATATGTAAATATTATGTGTAGCACATGTGCATTGATTATTGTATTAACTATTGAAATTGAAGCAATAAAAATATATAATTTTGTTACTTTTTACACTAATAACTGATGCGGAAATTATTATTATTATAGTTTTATTTGAATATATGGAAGTTTCACTTGAAATCATTACTGAGCACCAATTATTTATATATTATACGCTTCAGTAGTATTTGATAGTTTTAGAGCAGCTGAATATTTTGCAAGCAGTGCATCAAGTGTATGAACCAATGAAGCAGTGCTGGTAAGCAGTATTCCATTGGATTACAGTTGGTGATTACAGTGCTTCTACAACTGTAGAGAAGCAGCGCTGGTAAGCAGTGTTTTACTGCGCTTAATCTACGGTTTTTGGTTGCAGAGCTTCTACAACTTTACTGAGTACGTTCTTAATTCCTTTTGAATTTCAAATAAAAAATTAGTAATTCATAAGCTCAAATACCGATATTTAACACTGAAATAAATTCCATGTGAAACACAAGTCTTACTATGTATATAAAATGTTTAATTCAATAGAGTTTTTACATGTCAAACATAATTTAAGTATAACGAGTATATAAAACAATTTTATCAAAATTCTCACTGATGAGAAATACCCAAGCATTTTAAATACCAAATTAAAACTATAAATGTATATTTATGTAGATGTAAAAAGAGAGTATTCGTAAGTTAGGCAACTCTAACATAATCTTTGGCATTGCCACTTCTTGATCAACTGCGGAATGTGGAGCTGTATTCAGAGGCGATGTGGGACATGTTTTTTTCTTTTATGTCTATTGTATGTAATCACTAGGCACTAGGACGGCTTACTGGCTAAATGGAAAGTTTTTGAATATTCCCTGTTTCGCCGGTTAGATTTATTTCATTTCCGTCGTATCACTTAAGTCCGTTGAAGCGGTGGCGACACTATCGCCAGTCTGCGACTTGGACATTATAGTTGCAGGCTTGCTATTCCTTTCGAGAAGCGGCGAATTGTCTGGCGAATCACTTTTCTCGCACACCATGGTCGAGGCTTTGGACTTGAGCTCCTCGGCGCTGGAGAATTGCGAGCGACTCTTGTATTGGCCATTAGTCTTGTGCTGAATCTTTACATCATATTGTCGCGTCTGGCAATTGCTGACCAGGTTCTGCATCGGTGTCCAGCAGAGCATTATCAGACCCACGCCCATGCAAACGCCCGCAAAGATATAGCCAGCAAGTAGTACAAACGGCAAAAGCTTAAGCTGATCGGCCAGATCCGGTGTGATGGTCACCTTCTGTTCAAACCAGATCAGCGGAAAGAATATGCGTGGAATATCCTCATACAATGAAATGCCCTCAATGGGCTCCACCAGCATGTTGACCTGGAAACGTGCTGCCACCTCGAGCGGAATGCCGGTGCTCGGCTCCACTATCATGTAGAACTCGTGATCCTGCTGTTTGGGCTCCAGACCCTCCACCTGATCCAAATAGAATTGATCGGCATTATAGAAATGCGGATACGACATGAACACCGGCGAGCCAAAGCGGCAAGAACTGACATTCATTACGCCGGACGGCACACATTCGCCGCCGCAGAAGCACAGATTGTCCGGATAAATTGTGCCTGCAAGTAGAGAACTTAAATTAGACTTGATTCTTCAAGTGTCTGCTAAAACAGTCTAAACACTTGTCTCTCTTTACTTTCATTTAATTTAATTTGAAAAATGCTGGTATTAAATTTGCTTACACTTCTCAAATATCTACTTTATAGACTAAACAATTAAATGTTTACTTTTAATTTCAATATCCCTTTAAATAAACATGTCTATAAATAAAATAGTTTATGTTACTTCCATTTCATTTACAAGTATAAACAGTTGTCATATCAATAAGGTAAATTTTATAATAATATAAATTATTTAATAATTTAAAGATGAGTATTTGCAGTATTTATTAAATAAACTGTTTTTAATTTATTTGAGATATCTAAGATTGGTATATATTTTGCAGGTGCTTACCATTGTCAACAGATCGAGGACCGCCTGTGAACTTGTAGGCCTGCAATCCTTCGATTTCGACCGTTTCCACATAGTCCAGTCTCAGGGTGCGACACATGTCTGGAGTGAAGAGACCGATACTTCCGCCTGGCTGCGGCTGCTGCGGTTGAAACTCGCCAGCGGAGCCATTGGTCAGGCCACAGTACGAGTCGAAGAAACCCGTATGGGTCTGATAATTCCAGGAGTGCATCTGACCCAGTTTTTGCAGATCTTCGGCGCCGGTGAACACATTAAAGACACCTGTGAGATCAGCGCTGCCGTTGCGTGTGTAGAACCAACCGAACTTATCGAAGGGCACTTTGACATCATCTCCAAAAATGGGCATGGCCATGGCAACATCAATCATGGGATCGCTGTAGCCCGTGAAGAGCAATTCATCGACCGTTTTCGTCACGGACATCTCCTGGCCATAAAGCTTAAGGCCCACATCGACCATGCCACGTTTAACACCATTCCAATACTTGGCCGTGGCAGCTGCCGACTGCATTAGTTGATGATTAACACGGAGAGTATAGTTATGATGTAATCATACATACCAAGGCGACGGCATTCAGTGTTGTGACCTCATCATCCAGACTACCCACACTGCCCTCCGCATCAAAGTAAAAGTAGCTGAGCCGCCGATAGCTGACCGAACTATTTGATGGATGCCAGCTAATGTTGATCTTGTCCGGTCTGTCAATGAAGCGATAGGGACCCAACTGTTCCAATATGGGTTTGCTGCTCAGATTGCCAAACTCCTCGGGATTCGTCCAGTTGTACAAGTAGATATCCAAGTGCAGCTCCATCGGCGGCGTCTTCCAGTTATCGAACACTTGTGTGTCTGGCGCGAGAGTCATTTCCTGTGTAAAGATCAAATTCCAATTGGCATTAATTGAGAATCTCGACAAGGGCACACAGCAAGCTTCAATCCAATTGAGGCGGCACTTTTGAGCCACCTGGCAGGCCAAGCACAGCGTCAAGTGGCGTTAAGCGAATGCAGCTGCAAAACCGTCACCATGAATTACCTTGTGCTTGATCAAATTGAATATGTCCTCCCAGAACATACCATACACTGTACCAAATAATCCAAGAAAAAATCCAAAAATTCCAATAATTAATCCGCGAGTGCTCTTCTGTCGCCACAGGACACTGCTTTGTGTGGGCATGTTTCTCCTATTGCAGCGGTTCCAAAGTGCTTAAAAGATAAAATTAAACTAAAAAAAAAAAATTGAAAAGAGAAAAACAGAAGGTTATTTAAATTTATCACAATTTATAGTTTTTTTTTCTTTGGAACTGACTCTGCAATTACTTAAAATATGTTGCTGTTTGGCGGAGTTTTTTTTTTGGCTATATTTGTTTCATTTATTTTTGTACCTATGAAAAATGCTACTATAATATATATATATATATGATCTTAACGTACATTATTGATACGTATGACTAACCAAGTTCGAGCGTAGTTCAATATGCTATGCCCTCTTCTGAAGATTTCTTCCAATTGTCACAAGTGCTGCAGTATAAATTACCATAAATGAATAAAACTCTTAATAGAATTGCAACAAGAAATGCAACACGTGACTCGTAATTGTTTTTGACGCTATTGTAATTGAAATAATCATTTAGATTTTGCTTTTGCTTATTCCTATTGATATATGTCATATTTGTCATATCAGTGGTGATAATTACTAAATCTTCATTTGTGTACAGCACATGCAAGCCGGCGTTTTGTTTATAATCGACGTATACGTAATATTTATATTTACGTGTGTTTTAAGTATCTCTATTACAAATCAAATTACAATTGCTTTTATTTGTTGTTGTTTTTACAGCTACCGTAAAGTATTCTCTATTGAGGTTGTCTCAACTAGAAAATCAATTAAAAATGAATAATCATAAATAAACATTCTGTTTTTGCTGCCGTTTTTGATAAGCGTACTTTGAACCTGATTTGCGCTGCCACCGAAGACATTCATCACAGAGCAGACAGAAATGAATATGCACAAAAAATGATTATGCACAAAAAATGATAGATTGCGTAAAAATCAAGGAAACGCAAAAAGAGATGCAATTACTCGAATCTTATCGATATGCCCCCGGGGCACAACAGGGTATTCAACCAAATTGTTTCCTTAAAAGTTCTCACGTAATGTGCAACAATTATCGCGAATACAATTTGTTCAGATCGCGTGGCAAGCCATATACGTTCACACACACACACATATATATATATATATATATATATAAATATATATATGTATATATATTTAGCGGTGGTTTTATGCATGTGTATATCTGCACAGTGATATATTGCTATAATTGAGTCTTTCAATTGACCCCGATGTTGGGTCTTTGACACCTACCGTTATAGCGAACCAAACGATTCTACAAAAAAAAAACACTCATATCTATATATAGAGAGCATCAGCATCAGCATCAGCTTGTTGATGAATGCAATCGGTCTGCTTTTGATGTAAAAAAAAAAGTTGCTTACATTTTTTTCCTTTTTAATTTTCATTGGCGATTATTAAGTTACAATGGCAAAGATTACTTAACATGCTTATTAAATTATGGTATTATTTGAAAAAAAAATATAGTTTTTTGCTTAAGCACTTGAGTAAATTTGTACTTTTAACGTTTCGGTCACTTAATTAAAACCAAGATCAACGCCTCCGCACAGAACAGAATGCCCATAAGCAAGTCCATTTACATATATACATATGTACATCATGTTCATATACATACCAGATACATTCTGTATTTTGACTAAAATTTAAAAATGTCAAAAAACCTCCGCACGAAATAATTGCTCTTAATTGGGTGTGAATTTTTATGCTCTGTTCCTGAAGCTATCAGAGTATACTGATGTACTATGTAATATGTATATTATGCTGATGTACGACGATAAAGCTAGAAACTTAAAACTTGGAACATATAGTAGTACAAAGTGTAATTTAATCTAAAATTGATAATCTATAAAGCCACATATTTAACTGGAGTCATGAAATTGGATGGTATATTGCTCCCGATGTCCTTTAAAGAAGAAACGGGGCTAAGAACGCCCCCGTTCCCAAAAATCATATATCACATGTATATAAAATATTTAATCATAAATAAACATTCTGAGCTGTTTTTGATAAGCGTACTTTGAACCTGATTATACTTTTAAGATATTTACCAGTAGTTTTCTTTATGGATTGATTACAACATTTAATTGCTATACCCACTCCACCTTTTTTAATCTATAATCCCTTAAATCAATAAATCCAAGTAACTCCCGCACTGTGCTCACCCCTACTCAAACAAAAATGTTCTTTGCCAGCTCTGATCAGCTCTGTTAATTCTAAGAACAAAGTATTCCACAGTGGATATTGCCAGCAGTGTTTTCACTTAATTTAATTTTTATATTTTTAACTGGCATTTATTATTGCGGCGAGCATAAAGTTTTCATAATTAAATTAGACATGTGATATTCCACTTTAATAATAAATCCAATCATTAAACTACAATGCAATGGCATTTTCGAGTGCCGGCAATAAACTGCTCGAGTTAACCTTTGTGAGCCTTGCATGCAATCAAAATTTAACAAATTGTTTCCAATGCAATCATAAATTAATAGATTGGGGTGCCTCTTCCGCATATATTAAACCAACAAATACATTTTTTTAACCCGTTTATTGTTACTTAACGACAAGTCAACAATTATTTAAACAGCTATTTCAACACATACTTTAGCTATCTGATAAAGTATATTAGATTAATGACAGGAAAAACTAAAGGCAAAACAGAACAAAATTTATATAAATTCAGGTTCATATTTGAGATACTTTATAATTTGTGCATACTTTAAAATACATAAATATGTAAGGGTTTATTTATTGCTTTTGCCGATTCAAGTGCCATTTTAACTGACGAATGAGTTAATCATTATAAAGAAATGAAAAACAATTAATTTTAACTCTGCTGAGGGTCAGAATTTCGTATGGGGATACCGCATTCTAATTGTAATGCATATCAATCCACAAGCCATATAAAAAAAATATATATCCAAACAAGGTTGTCGCAACTCGATCACCTTAATCACTTACGATATTTATTTCTATATGTGAAAATTGATTTAAATTGTTTTGACCTGCATCAACTTTTATGTAATATTATTTGTTTTAACATTTCCAGGATACCTGTTTTGTCAAAAATGTTCCTACATTTATTTAAATTATTGTTTTCAATTGACGAAATAGGGGTTTCCTTCAACATGAGTTTTGGTAGGTATCTATCATATTTTTCTCTAATATTGTGTTTGCGGGAATTAATTTATTAAATTTCACAACAGATTTTTATACTGTTATATATTTTATAATTAGTGCAGCTGCAATAAAATGTGACATCATGCACAGAAAACTAACAAAAAAAAAAAAAAACGCGAAGTCATAAAACTATTTAAGTGGTGTTTCCGGAAATTCTCTAATATAGAGATACCTATAGATCGGGCTCTATAATTATTGAAGTTGCTTGACTTGAACGATATGAGTATAAAAATAAATAAATAAAGAACAAATCGAAGCAACTCAATTCATTTGAACTCAATTTTTATGCTGAGATCAGCTGTTTCTTGGACAGCTCCACATTATTTAAATTTGTTGACCTAATGGCGATCATAGTTACAACTGTGGCACGTGGCAGAGTCCCATGGGACGACGTTAGCCAGATTAAGTCGAATTAATTTTATAAGCCGCATAAGTATGTTTTTTTTTGTGTTTCAGGTCCCATTTGATGTTTGTATGTTTGTAACGTTTTCAACACTTTCTCTCTATAAATATAAATACATGAGTTCTCAAAGGGAAGTTCATGGAATTCATTACAGAATCTTCACCTGCATTTTTGCACCTTACATAGCAGAATGGGAATCGAAAACGGAATTCGTTTCTATTTGACACCCTGGTTACAAGTACAGCGGATTCATATTAAAATTAATTGATGCGCCATTCAAGCGCAACATCAACGAATTAAATTCTGTCAGCGATTTAGTTACAAGTAACCACAAAAAAAAAAAAAAATGCAAGGCGACTAGACTCAAAAGATTTGAGGCAACAACGCAATTTGTATTTGTTGTCACTTCTTATAGTTTCTATATCTTTTCACCCGTTTCGCATCTGCATTGTGTCTCCATGCCAAGTTCTCTTTAGATATTTCAGTGTATATTGCTGCCTGACCTATAAGATTTTATATTTAGCACAAACTTAATGTTTGCGGAACAACTGTGATCTGAGTTCTGTTCGATATTACCCTATAAAGTAGTTGTTTTTTTTTTATACTCTAATAATATTTTGTATTCATACTTTAGGTGAACTAAACCATTTAAAGAGTTCAAGGTGGTATTTTGTGAGTAAGTAAGTTCTCGAATGTGACTAAGAACGTGGATGTGTTGACAACTTTATTTTCATTTAGTTTTTAATTATCTGTTTTCTGTCTCATCGCAACAGGTGCTTTTCAAAAAATTGTAATTACTACTCAATGTGTACAAATCATTATTGTACAACATATAATAAAGATGCAGTGGTTATTGTACTTAAGTCATTGTTCGTCCGGCGCTTTTGTTTAAGTAAAACCCTATCGACGACTAGATTAACAGTTCGAGTACTTACTACCTATAATACATATACATAAGTATGGCCATTGTCCCAAAGCCCCTGCAATCTCAATAAGTCTGCGAGCGATTAAGAAATAAGTATTTACAAGTTGTTTTTTTTTTTAAATGTAGTCAGTGTAATCCTTTTGTCACTTCAGCAATAACTCACACTTTTAATTTTTTGCAATATATCCTCGCGCGTAACTAAACCAACAAGGATATGGATGGATACGGATACGAATCGCGAGAATCGGCGAGTCGATAGATAGTATGTTGATTTAGTGGGCGAGCCAAAAAGAATTAGCGCTTGTGACCGTTCTCGTCAACGCTTGATTCCGACTGTGCGCGGATTGTCAGATTGACGGCAACTGACGAGGCTTTGCCAGCTACTTCGACTACGGCGTTTCTGTTCTTAGTGTACTGAGAACTGTTCGTTCTGCTGTGCTTGATGAATGTTTGATGTGCGGTCGCATGTAAGCGAAATCTATATCTATACACATTGTTATGTATCTATGTATGTATGTATGTATGTATGTAATGTGCAAGAATATGAAAATGCGCTCAAAGTTTGCCTATGTGTGGCTGCCTTAATTTGCGCTTTAGTTTTTTCTATCTATGATTGCCATTTTAACATTGAATTCAACTATCAAAAAAAGTCCATGTAAAACTTGAACTATTTAAGCCATTAGTTAAAAATAGTTTAATGAATTTTCAAACTATCGTGTGAGCGTTCAAAAATGCGAATTCAAATTGCTTTAATATTTAATAATCATGAACTAATTTATAAGACTTAAAAATTTAAGAGATTTTTTTCATGTGAAATCTTTTATGTACCGGCAGAAGTAAAGCTCAGTTGGCGGCAAAAATTGCATTTTTACAATTCGTTATCAACAATTTCAATTACTTACATACATATTAATATCTCTTTGTAAGAGCGATTATTTCGCACACATTCGAGTGCATTTTGGTTGTGAAATGTGATCCAATCATCAATATGAATGGATTATTGATAATAATTCGACAAAGCATTATCAATGCGACTAATCGATGTGATTAGCGCTAAGTAAACATGCAATTTTTTTATACGCGTTTGCCACTTTCATATACAATTGGACAGTTGTAATGTGGGCAAGTAAACAATTTAGCATATCGCTTGACAATTGATACACATTTGAAAGCAATCACCACCCACGAAGTCCGGAATTAAGACTGGAAGACGGCTGAGGCAATAAAACAATAAAATGTCGTTACACCAAGTGATAAGTGGCAACAGACAACGTATTTGGGACTTCTTATTGGATTATGCGAGAGTGCGTGGCGACCGAGTGGCGTGTCTATATGGATTAGCAGCTCAACTTATTAGTGGTGGTGGATGCAGTCAAAGCCTGTCAACGATTATGCTAACCAATGTGGAAAAATAGTTTTCCACAGAAAATAGGACAACTGAGTTTATCTCTCTCTCGCTTTTAACGGTTAGTTTCTGAATTCTTGTAGCGTTGCCAGCAGGTAAAACATCTCGCTAAAGTTTATTTGCACTGCTAGCACTGCTTGCTGATGGTGTTGCCACTATGCGCACTCTCATTCGCAGGAGCTGGCAACGTTATACAATAAAGAGCGCCTGCTGAACTTTACAATTTTCCAACTTACTTTTTATGATTATGCTTAATATTCCAGTGAAATTTAATAACAAATATTAAGTACTCAGAACAAATTTCATATTTCATTTGATAAAAATATTTGTTTTAATATTATTGAGTTTACAACATTTTACAAAAGCTTCATATAATTCTGATGCTTAGTCGAACTGCATAAAGTCCGTATAATTAGTGCCTTCAGTTGCCTCAATGTGATGAGTAGAACGAAATTGTATGAGTATAATGAGGTAGCAAGTAGCAGCGCCAGTTATCTGCATGTAAATTGACAAGTAAACCAATCAGAAATCAGGAATAATATGAATAATATTGACGAACATACCGTAAATATTAATGTACGATCCAGGCGAAATAGTCCGGCAGCTGTGAAGCTGACCTTGCGATGCGACAGCTGCAAGGACAGGCGAAATAATCGATCCCGTAGCTCCTGTTCATCGGTTATGTTCAAGATTTTGTGGACAATGGCTGCACTGAGGCTACTATGACGGATAGTTCTACTGCTGGCCTCCACGATTAAAATGATGATAACAATGTACCAAATCATTTGGGTCAAAAAGAAGGCAAAGAACTCGTCTGTCTCAAAATTATCCAAGCGCTTGGGATTCAGCAGTGCCTCCAAAATATAAAAGTCATCAAAAAGTATAAATAAAAAGGAGATGGCTATGATGCCAAGCAGTGGATAGGTGAAGTACTCCTCCATAGTCTGGCAAATGTCACAGAGCAGATTGTGTATATTGGCCACTTGCTTGATGGCATACTCGGGACTCTGGCGTATAATCGAGGTAACACTGTAGCGCTGCATGGGTGTACTGATTAGATTACGCAATCGATGCGCATATCGCTGATGATTCACCGCCGAATGCATTGGCGACAACTCCAGAGCGTTGTCCTGTTCAATGTGTGCATCCAGAATGTCCTGCAAAATCTGTGAGAAATGTAATTTGAAACCCATATCGATTCAATGGAAGTTTTCATTATATATTATTGCGTTTCTTAGGTATACTCACCTCGTTCACCATACTGAACCGACTCTGGGCCAAGTGGGTGGTGCAGAGAAACTTAAAGACCATAAGACTGATATTGATGTGGGGCAGAGCGAATGCCGTGAAGGTAACAAGCGAAGGTGAGATGGTGGCGCTGACTAGCAAGCCGTAGCTGACACATAGGTAAATCACGTTGAAGATCACAATGCCCAAGGAGATGAGAAAACTAAAGAGGAGAATCCGTTGATAGTCCAGTTTCATGCCAAGACGCACAAAGATCTCGTCAACGGCAATGTTGTTCTGTATGATGCCCACCAGTCGCTGGCGCTTGAACATCGCAAATCCAAAAATCGTGGACATGGCAATAATGCCCGTCAGTCGCAAGGTGCCATCGCCCAATTTGGTGATGTTCGTCTGAAAGAAGTAGCCGATGATGGAGTCGTCCTCGCGTACCGTTATCACAAAGCACATCACAAAGAACAAATAATGCACAATGCCGGCCACAAAGGAGTACTTCGATGTGTGCACCTCCTTGTCCGCGTTCAGATTTAGTTGAAACGGCGCCAGACCCACCAGGGATATGTAGGTGAGAGGTCGCAACGATTGTAACACATTATCCGCCTGCGTAATGCGCTCCCAGAGCTTCAATGCCATGGCCAGTTAACTGTTTATTTTAGCCAGTAATTCACGTTTGGTCACCTCGGCTGCTCGCCGCCAACTGACTGAGGGATTGTTGTTGAGTTGTGGTCATATATCAAAATCGTTAGCACACCTGAGGACAAAAGTCGTTTGGACGACTGGACGGCTTAATAAGCTAATACCAATAGTGGTAAATATTTAATTAAGCTTAAATGTGTAGCATACCGTTAGGCGCCAAGTGGGAGGGGGTCAACAAGAGTGGCATTTTAACAAGTCTGCGCAATTTGCAATAAGTGAATTGCGAATTATGGTCATCCCCTTACCAGGATAGGTGTACATACCAAAATTTTAATGAATTGTGTAAACAATTAAAGGCTGACATTTGACAACCTAAAACGTAAAAGTATCTTTTTTTGACCTACCAAAAATTGCTCAGTCGGGGATAAAACTGCTCATTTGGTGAATAACAATAAGTTAATGATATATTAAATATTGTTTGGAAGTGTAAAAACATTTGCTTTATTTTATTAATTCAAATACATTATTTGTTTATATGTTTTTCAAAATTTAATAAATTATTTTCTACAGTTTTTGTTGAAAAAGATAATTTAAAATGTTGTTTTAAATATATTTTACAAAATAAGAATTTTTCATTCTTTAACCAGTTTCACTGACACAATCAGCTCCTCATTTATACTGATTCATTACATCCATAATAATGGATGTAGGACGTATTTCCTTCAGCTCCAGTTTGATTTGTGAGAACTAAATCGTTTGATTTGTCATATTGTAATCAGCGTTACAACAATCGAAAGCATTTAAATTGACATTCGCTTCATGTCTCGATGTAAACTGTAGTAGGATAATGAGATAAGTAGTCAAAGCACCGCTAATCTAAAAGAAAAAAATCGGAAATGAAAATTAATACGAATGTAATAATTGAAACTGCTCGACTGCTCGCTTACCGTAAAGTAGAGCGTACGATCAATGTTGAAGAGACCAGCTGCCGTAAAGTTAATCTTCAGATGCATTAATTGCATGGAAAATTGTTGTAGCTTCTCCTTGACCTCGGCACTCTTCGTCCTGTTCAGAAGCATGTGCACAATGCCGCCAGTTTTCTCACTCTTTTTGATGGCCCGACTGCTACCCTCAACAATCGAGATGATGGCAATCAGATACAATATCATTTGACATGCAAAGAATGTTACAAATTCGACTGTCCTGAATTTGCCATCTCGCTTGGACTTGCCCAGTATGGTTTCGAGCACATAGTAAGCATCAAAGACAATGATTAAGAAGGCGATTGAAATGATCGTTAACAGTTGATAGGTGAAGTATTTGTTGGCCGTGGCAGCAGCCTCACAGATTAGATGATGTATCTCCATGGACTCCTGTATGATCTCAGCCGGATCCTTTGACACAATGGTGTACATTGAAAAGGAATCCAAACATTGCATTGATCTCGTCTTTTGCACCGCCTTAATGACGCATGTGTCCCACTGATGAGCGAGGTTCTTGAGGACCTAAAAGTATAAAAAAACAAATTTAATTTAGCTTTATATAACTCAAACATTAATCGAATTAAGTAGACCTCATTTAATGCGCTGAGATAAATGCGTAGTTTGATGAGGAGTCCAATTACGAGTATGCAAACATTGCAGACTATAAAAGGTGGCGAAAGCTGGCTTAGCATCACCAACAACGACACATGGGTATTTTCGTATTTTCGCAACAACAAGAAGCAAGTGAAGGCAGTGAAACCAATCAATGTGCATAGCAGAAATGCAGCAAATCCATTGATTTGTCTAGCCGCACGCATCTGGTCAAAGCTAATGCCGACTCGTGGAAATGCCTCACGTTCCAGGTCATCGAATTGGGTCAGCAGGCATTGCAATTTGTGGCAATTAAACAGCGAAGCAAGTAGCATTATTAATAATCCAAACATGCCGTTGATCATCTCCAGATCGCCGGTGATGACCGACATATCCGACAGCGAATTGCTTAACATCAGTAAGCGACGATCCCAGCAACTGTAGAAGAAGTTCAGCGTGTAGAAGAACATCCGTCCGACTATGTTGGCCAGTCCAAGATATGACATCTGCAGTCGACTCGCTGAACTGTCCACACAATACGGCACAATGCCAAAGAATAGGGTCAGCCATAATGTCACCCGGTAGCAGCCGTAAACATTAACGGGATGCACTAGTCTGTCCAAATAGTCTGGCAACTTCATGGCAAAGACTCAACTTGTGTTCTGAACTTAATTTGTTCAATTTGCTTTCTTGTCCTATCACTAATGCATCAAATTTGTTTAATTTTCAAATCTTTAGATTCAGATAGGCTTTAACTAATTAATTAAAGTGCCAGTGTCAGTGGAATTGTGTGTCCATTCCATTCCCACTGGACTAATAAATGGAAACAGTTTATTCAAATAAGAATACTAATTTAATGGGCTGTTTGGTGTAAGCATAAATGATATATAAAAATTACACCAGAATTTGGTCGTTTCGAATTCCATTTCAAGTAGAAAAAATTTCGGCTTTTTTTTTGTTTTAATTAAATTATTTCTTACCTCCTTTAAGGCATCAAAGTGCTGCCAGCAGCGATGAAGAATTGCATCAAAAAGCTGAACGATGCTGAGCAGAAATACTTGTGGCACATAGAATGCAACGGCAACTGGATAAGTGGGTCTAATATCATTCCAAAGCAGCATACAAATCGAGCTGGCCAAGTAGGCCAATTGCATGCCAGAGATGAGGAACAGTTTTGTGTGGCGCAGATTCATAATCTTGCCATAATTAAAACAGATGCCCACATTAAGGAGGCGATCATCAATGCGTGCTATGAGATCATAGAGTCGAATAAGTCGTCGCACATGGAGCCCACTGCAGAGGAAGAGTGTAAACATGCCGGTCATGCCGATAAATTTCTGGAGTGAATCTCCCACTTGGCTGATTGGCGAATCGAAAAAGTAGCCCACAATACTCTGTTGCTGGATGAACGCAGCCAAAAAGCAATAGCAAAAAAAGCTTAGCTGGAGCAGAGCATTCAGATAGCCGAGACGACACAGCTGGAAATGTCGCGCTGCAGGTTGACCTCTCAAACGGAATGGAGTCAATCCCAGCAGATAGGTAAACATAAGTAACGATTGCTCCGCGCCGTAAGCATCCCGTGGATTGAACAATGGTCTCCAAATTGAACGCATGACTTAAATATAACTAGCTTCTGCAACGGATGCGGAACACCTTTTATACTTTTAGTGTGTTGTCAATCAGAGTCAAATAACAATATTCTTTAAAAAAAAAAACCCATTAACACTAGTCAATTGGCCACAAATCTGATTGACAGGTTAAAAGTCCTTGAACTTACTCTGCTTATTTTCCAGGTAATGAGAAACCCTTCACAGCAAACACGCCACGTTTATTTAATGACAGTTTTCATTTCGCGTTAGAAAATCCAATAATTCATTTAATTGAGTTTGGTCATTTCTGCTAGCATGGTTAACACCAAATTATATTAGTAATGGATACATTTTAAATTAGGTTAAATCAACTTTTATCTTTGGCTTTGGAACTATTTAATTTGTAAGAGAAAAATAAATCTTAATTTGTTTCTTATAAATTGGATAAACACCTTATTATTCAGTTGATTAGTCTCAAAACATGTTTGATTAAGTTTTATCTTTTACCAGTTAGTTATCAGCTTACCTTGTTGACCATCACGAGGCGAATCTCCACTAGATATGTAAAACAGTTGAACATGTTTACGGAAAGCGAAATCACCGTGTGCTGAAGCATGAATGTGAAGTGTAATGCCCAAGTTGGCGACACTTCGGATGAGTAGAGGAAGCCAAAAGTGCCCGAGTAGAAGGTGAAGTTCACAATGAACATGGAGATGATAACGGCATAGCTAAAGCGCAGCACTTTACTGTACATGATCTTGACGCCAACACTGTGCAGCTGTAAATCCATTGCATGAAATTTGTGTAGGCACTGCTCCAATCGGTGTTTGGGTATGATGGCCGTCAGATAGATTACAGTGATGCCAATGAAGCCACTCACGATCTGCAGCATGTCCCCAAAGTAGGTGATTCTCGAGCGAAAGAAATAGCTGGCGACTGACTCACAATTGTTGTTTATAGTCAGAACATAGCAGACAGTATATGCCCCGATATGGATAATGCCATTTAAGTATCCAAACCAAGACTTCTTGATGTGCCTGTGTCCAGACTCGTCGGGGCAGCTGATATAGAACGATGTTAGTCCATACCAAAAGGTGAGATGGAAGAGCGGTCGCAAGGATTCGAACAGCCGTTTCGCGGACAGCATTCGATGCAAACGACGTCGAAACGGATGTGGTAGTACCGAATTTAGTTTGATTTCTGCACCCGCATCCTTTTCCACGTCGTCCATGTCGTCGTCTGCACACCTAAAGCTTTGCGCGGCAACTAACGAGCTAATAGAAATTTGCACAATGCCGGGTTCCAGGTTCGTCGGGTATTCTTCGGTCTAATGACCCTTTTCATTATTGTTTGAGTAGAACAAAAACAAACAAAAAAGAAAGCTGTTGAATTTGAATTTATACCCTGTAAATTCAGACCAAGTCCTTGGGGACTCATTTGCGGCATGACTCGTTAGTTGTGCGATTTATAGACCCCTAACTGTGCCCCATATTTTTTCGTTCTGTGTGTGTCTGGGAATGTAATAAAATTTTTGCGGAATGTAATAAAATATTTGTATACTAGACAAAAGTTATCACATGCTCTGAAATATCAATAATTTAGTGAAGTTTATGGTTTCCAAGAATATGCTTTAATATGTTAACATGAATTTATGGTAAAAGTTAGTAATTAGCACAATTATTTGCAAGCTCATTAAATAAAATATTAATGTGTTCATTTGTCAACCAAAAATGTGGCCTAATTGCGTAATGTTTTTAATTTAATTTTAATAAAACAAATATATTGCCACTATTCCCCTTATTAATACTGCAAGATTTTGTGCTGAAACATTGATCGTCTTACTTATAATTTTGCGTTAAATAAAAGCACAATATTAACTAATATACAATAATAATAAAAAAAAAATTAAACTTTTTTATAATATATTTTTCCATTTCCTTTTAAGTCATAATATTTGCATTAGTTGGATAAATTAAAGGAATGTTGAATATTGCCAATTTTAATTCGCTTTCGAATTTAATTTATATAGTTATAAAAACATGAATGAGACTAGACAACAATATTTACGATGAAATGGGGGAACGGAAACCAAAACGGTTGGTTACAAAAATTGAGACAAATCACATTGTACAGATATATTGACATATATGTTACTACTAATTGCACAATAAATTTACTAATTGCACTTTAAGCTTAGCACTAAGGCTCTATGAGTTTTCTATATATAACTGTGTAAGTCTGGATGGGTATATAATCATGTTATGAGTATGCTTCAAATGGTTTCGGTGCGTGGATCTATCTTGTGAATAGCCTGCATAAGGCTGGTCTTATTTGATATGGTAATTCCCTGCTTTGACATTTCCGTCAGGCGATCAGTTATGCGCTTTTGATCCCGGCCACACTGCCACCTGAAACAACAATAAACAACTTGAGCTTAATGTGATTAAAGTTGAGTGAGTTTGACTCCGCTTACCACAAGTGCTCGCAGGTGTGCAGCAGCGGTATATAGAGCGACAGAAGATCAATATCACAGAGCGTGTCAAAGCGAGTGAGTGCAAGCTGTGCCCAACGCTCCGCCGCATGATGCGGCACTGCCGACGCTGTGCAGGCAGCGACTAGTCGACAAAGTATTAGCAATACGGGTCGCGATCGATTCATGTAGACTTTGTTGAGCAGACGAAAACAGTTCTCGAGCAAGGGTATGGCCAGCTCATTGCGTCGCTCGTCCAGATACTGACACGCCCTGGTTAGCTCTTCGTGCTGCAGAAAGCGCAAAAATGCCTCCGAATCACGCAGCTGCGGCTGCTCAGTAATCTCCCTGAGGAACGCTTCAAATGCGTTGCTACGTGTAACAAAGAGCTGTACAGAGAAATTGCCCACTAGCACTTTGCTGGGAAATTTCATGTTGCTCATCATGCTGGGAAACTGGCGTTTCAGACACTGATGCAACTCGCGAAAGTCCGTGTAGCGGCGATCAATTGTGGAAGGTTGCTCATCAATTACACTGGAGTCCAGGCGCACTGTCAGCTGATAAACAACGAATCGCTTGATTTTGGTGTCGTCGGTCTCGTGGGGCATTATGCTCGTCTGCAAAATCTCAAAGCGCAACTCAGTGCTTCCATCGGCAGTAGGCACAAACCTATTCGGAAAGCACTTCTTCCAGCAAGTTACTGCAAAATGAAAATATTTTCAAAAATTTTCAGTTGAAATGAACAGACAATTCTTAATTTCTAATTACTTGAAATCATAACAAACAAAATTATGTCGATGTATGGTACGATTCCAATTTCAACCATATCTTATATCTGCAAATTGTATAACAAAACAGAATTTCTTAAATAATATAGATATATACATTTAAGTATGCAAATTAATATGTATACATGTCTTTTATACATGTCTGGGTACGCACCTGGGTGTTCCTGCTCTGCAGAAATGGCCAAGACAGCCTCGATGCCTGGACTTCCCAGTTCGTCATCTGGACTGGGGTAGTCCTCGGAGGGCATGTGGGGCAGTATGCGTTTCGCACCCACAGCGTGCACTTAATAGATAAAAGTGATTCATATTGTTATTTTCTTATAATCTTACAACAATTAATTGTGAATCAGTTGTTTACTCACTTGCTATCTGATTGCGAATGAGAACGCAGGAATGCAATAAATCAGCAGCTGAGCGATGAGTTTGTATTGTGTGTATTATCTTTTATTTATCGTATCCCTACCGACGTTGTTGTTTTTGTTAATCTTCAAATTGACCAATAAATCCGCAAACTTAATCAAAACCAATATATAATAAGTTGGATACCTTTGTTTATGCGAAAAGCGCACAATGCACCGACTATTGAATACCCTCAAAGAAAACAGTTTTGTTGTGGAGAGTGCATGCCCGTGGTACGCAAAAATTTTAACTAGAATTAATTTTGTGTTAAATATGCTACTTATCGTAAAACAGTTAGTAAATTATACGTAAACGTAAATCGTTATTAAATGTGACATTCTAATGCGTAGCAGCGTTAATTGCATCATTAAATGGGTAGGCTGCATCTCTTGGAGAGCGTATGTAAACATTGAGTTATCGCTATTGTATGTATCGTTATCGCTATCGAAAACGTCTCTAGATGACGCTCACGCACGGCTAACGAAAGCGGCTGTTGTCATCGAACAGAAAGAAAAAGAAGTGGGCGCATTACTTATAATTTTTATTTTGTGACAATCAAGTTATGACACTACCGGAGTTTTTTGGCTGCGCTTTTATTGCATTTGGACCACCGTTTGCCCTCTTCGTGTTCAGCATTGCCAACGACCCGGTGCGCATCATAATACTCATTGCGGCCGCTTTCTTCTGGCTTCTGTCGCTGCTGCTCTCCTCCCTGCTGTGGTTTACTGCTGTCCCGTTGCGCGATGTGCTCGTCTTTGGTGTGATATTCTCCGTGCTGTTCCAGGAGTGCTTCCGCTACATAATTTATCGCATACTGCGTAGCACAGAGCAAGGCCTGCATGCTGTTGCCGAAGATACGCGCGTTACGGAAAACAAACATATTTTGGCCTATGTTTCCGGCTTGGGATTCGGCATCATCTCGGCCATGTTTGCTCTGGTGAATGTGCTGGCTGATATGGTAAGTAACGCATAATTACGTCAGTTTAAGATAGTTTATTTATTATGCTTTACTATTGTAGAGTGGGCCGGGAACGATGGGCCTTAAGGGGGGCACCGAATTTTTCTTTATCACATCGGCGGCTCAGGCGCTGTCAATTGTGCTGCTGCACACATTCTGGAGCATCATATTCTTCAACGCCTTTGATACAAATAACTACCTGCATATTGGATATGTTGTGTGCACACATCTCTTTGTCTCCCTGCTGACACTCCTCAATGCGGATGGATATTATTGGGCCACCTTGTTGCCAAACTATATTGTAACAGTTGTCACGGGTGCCATTGCCTTCAAGGTGGCGGGTGGCACGGGAAGAAGCCTAAAGCGATTTATTATGTGCCGATAAGGGGAATAATACACTTAGAATTAAGTTAATTCTCGAACTCTGCAATTGGCATTGTCCTAATTTAAATTATTTTAAAATAAACATTTTAATTTTGAGAAAGCTTAAGAAAATTCGTGTTTTAATTTTAGATATAAATTTTTCTTGCAAATAAAATTTAAAGTGGTTTATATTTATGCTTTACAAATAAGTTTATGTTAAAATTTCGATCCCTTATCAAGCTTTGTGATTTGTTTGTGTAATTTACGAACGCTAACAGTTGAATAATCCAATATTCGGATTCTGTGCAATTTACTGGCTATAGTGCATCTTGCGAACATTAATGCCATAGTCGGCCAATGCCGGTTGTAGATCATCCATGGTTAATGTAAACTTGCGATCCTTTGCCTTGAATGAAAATATAAATCAAGATCAAATAAACAAGCAAAGGAAGTTCAAAGTCATACCTTTGAGCCACCAGGTGTGGCAGAGTTCTGCATGTGGGTTCGCACCTTGGAATGCTGCAGTGCATCATCGATAATATCCGACATATATTTTTGCACGACAATCGAGATCAGACGTACTATGCGTCGGTCATCCGAATGGAAACCGTTCATGCTTAGGTAATGCGCAGTGACTACAAGTGCCGGATGATTATTAAGTTGTTTCTTTTAATGATAATTAAGAGTAAAAGTTACCCGCATCTGGAAGTAATGGAGTGTAATCCTCCAGCTGCAGCACGAAATCGCTCAGATGTGAAGCTGGAGCTGCGCGATCGCCGACGGTGTTAAAACTACCGGCGCCCCCTGTACCCGAAGCGGCTCCACTGTTTGGATTGGCTTGTCCCGATGAGCCGCCGGCATTTGAATGATAGATGATGCCAAAATTGGAGCCAACCATTGGTTATTTTTTGTAATAATTGTAAATACACCGACAAGTGTGACCGTAGATGACAAACACAAATATACCAAACTTTGAGACAATACAGCTGTTCTGTGTGGTGTGCAATAGTTAGGATATCGATGTCTTCAGCTGTTAAATATTATATATGAATTTCGGCATGCCAAACCATATTACTGATATCCGATATATCGAAAATGTTGTTTTAACTAGAAAAACAAAAGTATAATTTAATTTGGAATTTATTTTCAACATCTTGGAGATGAGGAATGACATGATATAAAAGATACAAAACGCTTGAGCGTTGCTAAAACTATTTATCTTTTTTTGTAATTTTCTTATCTTTTTCTGATGATTTGAACATCGACTTAAGAACATAAAAGAGAATTAAGACTGCTAAAGTGCCAAAAAGGGCCAATGGTAGCGTACCAGAATTTTTCATATATTCAACAAGACGTGCAAATGATAATTCATCCATTAAGCTGGATGGCTTGGGTACATCTTCCGGTTGCGCTTTCCTTAAATAGCCGCCCTCGACAAACTCTATGAAGGCCTTTGGCGTATATTCCTTCAGCGGATATCGATATAATTTGCCGAGTCGCAGAAAAACGAATTCGGGAGCTTCACCAATCCTTAAGCGTTGCGCTGTGGCGGCTCCAGAGGCTAATGAGTTCATACGTGCAACATTTATTTTGCGTCGCAGAGTGCCACAGACGGCTTCCCAGACGGCATAGAGGCGCTGGCACAGCACACATTCCGCCGAATAGAAGAAGATGAACCAATCTCCGGTAGTGGCGCCTGTCGACGCCTGCGTCAAATGCTCGAAGTTATCATCGGACAGCTCCTTTACGCCCGGCTCGCGATTTTCCCCAAAGAACTGGACAATCTCCTCCTCATTAACGGCGCCATGGTAGAGAATCGGAATTCCTCGCCGAAAATACAAAAGTGCCGGCTCCCGACTCGGATCGTAAATATGTATTAGATTGCTGTTGTGCGCCTGGACAACCGATGCGCCCAGTGTCTGCCGCAGCTCGTTCTGAATTTTGCCGACAACATTCTCATATTCCACGCAAGCCGCACAACTGGTTTTTGTGAACAAAGCAACCACGTCGCCTTCGCCGGTCAGAATGTGAATCAGGTCGGAGTCATCGACGCGTTCTATGGCAGCGTTGCACAAGACAATTAACCCTAAGCAGAGGACTCCAAAAATCTTGGAAAAGTTCATTGTTGACTGGTATTTTGAAATCCACTTGTTGGTTGTTTGGAAACTTTCTGTAATCTGCTATTTTAGAGGAATCTGACTTTCGCTATCGCAAATAGATATCGATATCAATAGTTTACATATATATCGGATAAAGCTATCGCAAGCAGACATCGATAGCTACAAAGTGAACTAAAATTTATATATTTATTCAAGATATATTTTAATTAAGATACATTTTGTTTTCTGCTTGGTGTTTATAAAATCTTAATTAATTCAATATATTGACTTAGAAAAAAGAATAAAATTGATTTTGAATAAATTTATTAAAGACATTAATCATGTTAAAATTATATGTACGCACAGTCTGTAAATATGTAAATAATTAAATTTGTTAATCAATAATTCAAAATTAATTTTACGTTGTAATTATTACTTATAGTTCTTTGGAAACTATATTTCAATTGATGGATCTGTATCAAAAATTTATTTTATTGACGCCTTCTGCCAAAATTCAAAACACGTTTTAAAGTAGACATGGTGCAGGTGATTTGCTTATGCTTCTCGTCGTATCTCTCAAAGTTGGAGACGCGCTGCGCAACGAATGTGAGCAGGTGCAGGATGCTTAGCTCTCTGCCGTTCTTCTCCAGTTCAGCGCAGAGTTGGTGGATGAACCACCAAATTACTCCACGAGCAGTGTTTGGGTACCGTGGAAAACGCAATCAGGAAATCCGAAAAGCTGGGAATCCGATAGTTATAGCTAATCTGGCTGTGATCTGGCGCTAGACATCAAATAGCCGGGATTTTTTACTTTGTGGTAAGTAAATAACTTTTGCTTATGTGAGTTTTGCGATGATAAGTGATTTTCTTTTGTTTATATGGCCAACGAAGCCATCTGTTTTTTTTAATATGGTTGGTTAACAAATATTAGCGATATCAAGTCGAGTGCGAATGTCGAATAATACTGCGAACAAAAGTTTCAACTTAATTTGATCAGAATTCTTCAAGTTTTTGCAGTTTTTCGAAGGTCAGCAAGAATAGAAAGCTTAAAAATTAACGGTTCTGGATATGCTTTCACAACATTTAAAAAATGAAATAAATACTGCATAAAATTATATTCCGAATTATGTACAAATTTTGTATGGTTCTGAGCTTGGATAGAAATGTTATAATAATTATTACAGTTGAATTGTACTAAAATGCCAAGTGTCAACTTCTAACTTGGATATTTTGTAGCATATGTGGTGAGTAACTTTCTAATTCACTATAAAATGAGTTTCGAAGTACAATGTGTTCGAAGTATAATAGCTGGTGTCACTACCACAAGTGCTATAAAAGGTTGCGCAAGCTTTGCGAAATTTCGCCCCTAGTTTCGTATCAAGTTGAAGCAACATTTCGCACATGCTACCCCTTCGTTGTCAACATGTTGCTAGCTAATCAAAAGAAAGCGCGCCACTTTTAAAACAAAAAATATTCGAACGAACCTTTTGCTCAATTTCTAAACAGCAACTTCAAAGAAAACAAATAAAATATAAGTATAAAATAAAGTATACTTATATTACACTTGGATGTTAACAATAGTTTTTATCGTAACTACTTTTATAAATATTTGCTTATTTGTTCGGCGTGCATGTTGCGGCAACATTAAGAATCGGAAAAATATGTGGCTAGACACATGCGCATTGCCGGCAGCGCAACATTCGTGAGCGAGGAATTATTGACAAAAAAAAATCAAATTCAGTGATAAAGTGAAATTCGTGCGCGTTGGTTGGCTTGCACTTCGTGTAAGCTCTAAGCTCTGTTTACTCTCTTACTCTCTATTTTCAATTTGAAACTCTCTTTAAGCGCGCGTCGTGAGTTTGCCTCGTGCTGAATGGCTAAATAGCTACGGATCGGCACAGCAACAACAACAAAAACAACAACAACAAAATATAAGCTAAACCAAAAGAATTTGAAATTGTGCAGCTTGGCACAGAAATTTACCGAAAATTGCTGCATGAATGCAATAATTGTTCACACTTTTTAAACGGGAATTTTCCGCATTAACCATATCGACATATATATTCATAATATTCTATAAGGACTAAGCTGTGGTGGCGATGCGGCTAATTGGATTTATTCTAAATTTGGCAGCTTTAACAGGTGAGTGATTTTCTCTGTTTTTTTTACAGTCAGCCCTCGGAAATTTACGAACAAGTTTAAAAAATAAACACACAATTTGTATTATTTTTATTATTTTAAAATTGCTAGATTTTCTCAAGCCTTTAACAAATATATTTTAAATTTAATTTCATTGAGAATTAAATTCATTTCTAACATATAAACTGTATTTAAAAGAAATTCTGAATTTCTAAACAAGACTATGAATTTAATGCTTTATTTTTTTTATAGAAATCTTTGATATACCAAGTTCTACAAAATCTTTCTCGAGTTCAAGTATAAAATAAAATTATATTCTTTTGGTTTTTGATTATTATTTAATTAAAACCACATTTCACACAAGATAATCAAAGAAACAAAAGTTTGTTTTGCTTGTTTGCAAAACTCATTTGAAGTTTAGTTTTCAATTTTCGATTTTCCTGTATTGGGGCACCACCCCAACCCCTATTCTATATATATGCATATACACTTCTGGCTAGCGAAATGGCCAAAGAGTCTGAAGTCGAGGGGCGTTATTTATTTTTGTCTCATGGACAACTAATCATTTTTTTGTGTTATATATATTATTTTTTTTTTTTTACTATTTTGTTGTTGGTGTCGTTCGTCTTTAGCCTTTGCCACTGTTACGTATATTCATCAGTATATTTTGCTGTGGGTTCTCTCTGGCTCAATTGTCTCGTAGCTAATATAAAATCGATGGCACATTTGTTGCATATTCCGCTTACAGGTGAAATCAATAGACAGTGACCAAAAAAAAAAAATAAAAAATAAAAGAAAAAACAAACTTAATACGCAGTTGAGCACTGAATCATAGTTGCCACTGCAGCAGCAGCAGCAGCAGGAGCAGCACAAATGGAAATTCATTTCAGGCTAGCGATTAAAGCCTGTTTTTTTTTTGGTTTTTCTTTTTTTGGACTTTTCATTGCTTGCCTGACAGACAACAGTGGCTGACAGCCGTCTCCGACAGACCCAAAGAGCAGAGACACTTCAATCTGCATGCTCCAGATTAATGTGGTGCTGCGTTCTTTTAACTCTTTGCCTTCCTTCCTTCTTGACACTTCAGAGCCAGTGAACGCTGGCCAGCAAATATTTAATTTAAGCGCCCCAGTTCACTTTATTGGGGCACTATCAATTTTTCATGAGTTTGGCCACCTGAGAGCTACTATAAATTTCTGTTTGCGTTAGCAAACTAATCAAAAAACTGTGAGTTGAATAAAGCCAGATTTATGTCCTGTCCCCATTCACTTTATGCCATTTGATATTATTCTGTAAAAAGAAAGAGTATGCATAAATTCGGTCTGAAGCGCCTTCAAGTCTCTTGTGTTTGTTGTGTAGTTTTGTTTTTGTATTTCATTTCAGCCTTGCAACGCGAGGTTTCGCCTGCTTTGCAGTTGCCCCACTTGCGGTTTTGTTTAATTACGCATATTACTGTGACTCCCCCTCCAACAACTGCGGCCAATCCCCGTTCCAGTTGCGCTGCGGTCTTTCACTGACGACTGCGAGTGTCTTTGGTTTTGTTCGGGGTTGCAGTCACTGCTTTAGAGCCCTGTCAACAACAGTCTGAGCAGGAGCAGGAGCAGGAACAGGAGCAGGAGCTGGAGCATCAGCAGCAGTCTGCACTTCCGGTTATCCTGCCTGCGGCAATTCTGGTTTTTCGCCTTGACAGGATTGTCAAGTGGCCAAGTTCCATTGCAACCGGACAACTGGCCAACTGACTAAGCTTCTAAACCCAACGCCTTGTTAATTGCTTGGCTTTTGTGGCTGCACTTAGCATTGGTTTTAGTCCATTATCCGTCCTGCCGACTGCCTGCGTTGAGTCACCAATCTTTGTTGCTCTGTGCTGAGCACATTTCTCACCAACCATTCCCATTCTTATTTGCCATACTTATTTGTGATGCAAATCTGTGAAATTAGATGCAGCAGCAGAAGGTGCCAATAAATTATGTACACTGCTGTTGTCGGTTACCTAATGAGCCAAAGAGTCGACAGCAATAGCAACAGCAAAAGCAATAGCAAAAACAACCCACTCCAATGAACTGTTGGGTCCATTACTACTGCCCAGCACTGTACTCTCTCTCTCTCTGTGTGTGTGTGTTGTGTGTGTGTGTGCATTTAATTGAGGGAAAGGTCAGCGTTGCATCGATTTAACTAACGCGAACACAGACAAAAATAAAATAGAGTAAGTCGATAGTCGACGGTTGACAGTCGACGGGTGACTGTAGAATTCTCAGTTTATTTGAAATCTGCAGTTGAGTTTTTTATTTTGAAACTAGTTTTGTTTGTTTTCGCACAAGTTTAATGAACAATGTTAAATTGTAGCATGAATCACTCTATTCACTAGCGCTGCAGGGTATACATGCCACAAACACACACACACATACACACACACACATACACACACACACATACACACACACACACACACACACACACAACATAACTATTGCAATTGTGTGGTTCTAGGTGTAGGTGTGGATTCATTCATGCCTACGCATTTGTTGTGCTCGCCGGTTTGCCGGTCTCCAGCTGTCCGTTGCCCATTTAAATTAGTTGTACTCGCACTGGGCACCACTTAACCTCACACTGCCATGCCCCAACTGGCAACCAGCAACCCGAAACCCCTCCCCCACCCTACCCCCTGCTGTGGTTGCATTGCAATGATAAATTGCCACTTGACTTTGCATATTTGTACTGTGGACGGGTCGACACAGTAGCAACAGCAACAGCATCAGCTGCCCCCAATCCCTAGGTCCCTTGGCTCATTGTAGTCCGTGTTCTTGTGTTCTGACTTTTGAACTTTGACTTTTCGCTTGCCACAGCTACATACATGTAAACATCTTGCGTCACCTTGAAATCTTATAAGCTTTGTGGCACCATGGCGGCCAAAAATAAGTCACCAACCAACAAACAACAAACAACAAGCATCGAGCCATCGAGCCTGGTGACTCGAGTGCCACCCGTGTGTGACTGTCACACAACTGACACATCCAAAAGTGTCCTGTCATTTGCTGCTTCCTTTGCATCCTTGTGCTCTGCTGCCCGTGCATGTCAACACCAAGCAAATTTTTTTTTGTTTTTTTTTTTTATGATTTTTTGTTGTTTATTCGTTTTTTCATTTATGTATGCTTCTCGTTGTCTCGCTTTTTATTTTTTTTTATATTTTTTTTTTTGATGACGCTTTTTATTATCATTTCGTTAGTTTTTTTTTTATTTTGTAATTTTTTTTCTGTGTTGTGTAAATCCGACAGACACTCGTTGTTGAGTGGCTGTCAGGTGTCAGGCCGCGCATTTGTGTGTGTAAATGACACTGCATATATGCCTGTGCCCGGGGGTGGGGGGCTCGGGGCTGGCGAGGTCGAGTTGTTTGGCTTAGTTATGCTTAGGCAGATAGATGAAACAGAAAGCAGACAGGAAACACTTTTCCAGCACCAGTTTTTAGATCAAAAAGTCCCCAGACTGTTTTGAAATATGATTTCAAAATGGCTCTCATCTCAAGCAGTGCTCTACATAATAAACATTTACACATTTTCAAATGTAAATTTTAAGTATACTTATTTTAATATTATGTCCATTTTTCAACCAGTCAGACGCCGACATAACTTGAGTTCATATATGAGAATGCAAAAATGGAGTACAATATAATATAATATATAATTATATATAATCTCACCTTTTTTCTAAATGTATTTTTGTTTTTTAACTTAGAAATAAAAATCTATTAATATATATTAAAATAAACCATTCAATTACAAATATTGATGATTGTTTTTATTGTTAAACGGGCGAACATTATTTTTTCCAAATTCTTTTCATAACCATTTGTATCTATTATTATATCTCTCCAATTAATTTGTAGTCCAATTTGTATCATGACAGCTCTATTTATTTCTAAGAAAAAACAATTAAAACCTTTATTTAAGTTGTCCAATAATAGGTATTAATATCACTCTCCATTGCAATCATTGTAATCAATGTTTATTCAATGATAATTAAACTAGAATATGTTGTTTTTTTTTTTTATATGTGTGTAAATCGTTCATTTCAAACCATTTGACACGCAAATTGAAATGAATTTCAAACATTGTTTTTTTTTTTTTTAGTTCTATTGTCGTTCTCAGTTTTCTGTCTTTCTCACTCTGACACTCTGACAAATTCTATGCACTGTCGCACTTTGACAATCTAACAAATTGTTGCAACAATTGACAGTGGCATAATGCCGGGCTTTACGGTATTGCCTCTGCTCTTCCCCCCTCAACCCCTTCACACTAGTGTGTTTCTTTTAATTTGACTATGAACTAACTGGCGACTGGTCACAGTTGGAAAATCATTGCACTTGTCAGCTTTGTCAAGCTATGTGGGAAATGTGATAAAGCAACTCGGCATCATTCCAAGCATCAATTTAGATTGTTTAAGTTTCGCATTCAAGCGTTGCTTTGTTTATAATTTAATAAATTGCTCATTAATTAAATGATTTACTCGTTGCTATATACCCAGTGTTTTTTTTTTTTATACAGTTAATGTTGTTCTACTTATATTTCTTTATGTGTACATATTGTGCGAAAATAAGTTGTAACTTCATCGCTGACTTTAGTCTTACTTAAAGATTTCACTTGACTTTAAAAGTTACTTTTTATACATCAAGATTACAGCATAACATATAGTCGATTAATTTTTTAATTCAACATCGTGTAGATTATTCTATATGATTTATATACAAAAAAGGGTGCGTACTGATGTTTCAATTTCTGTCCAATCGACGTCGGACTCCACATGGATGACTCGTAGATGAATGCTGAATGCATTTGTCATCAATTAACCTATGACCTGTGCCTCAACTTAACAATAGAACAAAGAATATTCTGAATGCGAGTCAAATTCAGCCAACCGGTTAACACACTTGTGTACAAAGCGGCAAAAAAGATATTGAGACATATGCCTTGAGGGCGCATGGGCGTGGCATAAATGATATAATTCAATTAAAAGTTAAATAAATACTCGAGCAGAGTTCAGCATAAAGCAACTGTCGATTTATCAAGCGGTCTTAATTGATGTTTATGCATTGCCATTAAAATGAATTGTTTGATCGGCTTGGGACGATGTCGCCAAGCGCCTTTTGCAAAAAGCGGTGGCAAAAAAATTTGTTAACAATCATCGATTTGCATGTATTTTCAATTTTAAAAAAAATAAACATCAACAACAAGCAATCGAATATAACAACAAATACACGAAAGAGCAACAGAGCAGCACAAAAAAAAAAAAAAAAACCTGCAATTTAAATGGTGTATTGCTTACCCTGTAAAAATGTATTAAGGTGTAGCCTTAATATATGGCAAAATTTGTGATTTTATGAGGCATAAAAAACTATATAAATTTGCTAACAGCAAGCAAGAATTATTATTTTATAATCTACATTTCAATATTATGTATGCAATTTTAATAATAACTTTTCACTACAGGTTATCACATCGTTGAAAACTCTTCAAACGAAAAGAGCTGAAAAATTCATTTGTATTTACCAGTTTGCTCGATTTGGTGTTTTTTTATGCTTTTTGGTTGGCATGTGAAAGATTCATTGATTGCTGGCACATATAAATACTGAAAACTGTGCGTAAAATACAAAGTACAAAAAAATTTTATTGCAAAAATGTGCATTCAATCAGTAACTAATAACATTTGAATAACAACATCATTTTTACTATTTACTTAACAATATCATCAATATGAGAAAAAAAATTATTTTAGATATGAATATATTATTTATTGAAATTGTTGAAAGAGAGCAATGGTTTTTAAAGCATATATGATTGAGGAAAAAACCAAAAAAAAAAACATGCCTTATACATATAATTCAGTTTTTTCCTTTCATTTTATAAAGTGAATATATTTACATAAAAAAAATGTATTGAAAATTCATAACTTATATTATATGTTCATAAAATAAAATCTCTTGTTAAAATTGTATTATAATTATTATTATTATTTTTTGTACGTTTGCAATTGCTGGTTCCTGTTGGCGAGAGTATACAACAAAAGCAGCTCCAATTCTGTGGCCAATTCATGTGGCAAATAAATAAAAGAGTCTAAATAAATGGGAAAAAAATCGGATACTGATGTATGCATATGTGATAAAAGGCATTGCGACGCATAAAAAATGCATGCGGCGCATAATGCCGCATGACCCGACTGAGGCACGCCCACAAGCAAGCCAAAAAACGCCCACCAGCAAAGAAAAAAAAATGTGAATGAAATAAATGCGCCGCGTATTGTCGGGCAAAAATAAAAAACAAAAAAAAAAAATAAAAAATGGAGGAAAATAAGAGCAACAAAGCTGATGAAGAAAAAACGCAAAACCGACAGTTATTATAAAGCAGCTAGTCGTGGGGATTGCGGGAAACGCTGAAGTGGGTGGGGTATGCGTATGTGTGTGTGTGTGTGTGGTGTGTGTGGTGTGTGTGGTGTATGCATGTGGCTGTGATGCTAACCTAGTTTATGACAGAGTTTAAATTATCCTTTGTTTTTGCTACAGTGTTTTTTTCCGCTTGGCAAACTAAAGCCAAAGCGCTCAAGTAGACGCCGCTTTCTCTCTTTCTCTCTCTCTCCCTCTCTCTTTTTCTCACACGCACACTTATAAATGTGTTTGTGGCCTGTGTAACTGTGTGTGTGTGTGTGTGTGTTAATGGTGGCAACTGCCATCAAGAAATTGCATATTAATCAAGCGGCGACAGCAAAGCCAAAAATAGGAAAAGTAAACAGAAAAAAAGAGGCAACTTTATGAACGTTAAATGAGATCCAAATGGTGCTTTTTATGGTCTACGTTTGTGTGAGTGCTTATGTGTGTTTGTGTGTGCTTATGTGTGTGTGTGTGTGTGTATGTGTTTGTGTGGCTTTAACGAAGGTCAACGGCTCTCAGAGTAAGTACTTTATGCGAACAAATCTTTATGGCGTTGGCAATAAACACAAATGGCTTGTCATATGCGCGCTTTGGCTAACGAGCTTGAAGCCATTGCTGGCAAGGTTAACAATTTGTCCGTTTTGGCCAGAAAGCAGCACATAAATCTATCGTATAATAAACAAGAACAACAACATAAATGTTACAGCATCGTTACCGTAGCCAAATGAACGCTGACAATTGAATTTATTGAGCTGAAGTCCATCAATCAGTTAATACGAAGCCGCATGGCCAACATACACTTGCCTTATACCCACTGTCCGGTCCAGCAAGCAACTTCTACTGTTGACCGTTGCATGCTTGTTACCTGCAGCTTGCGGCTTCGTGTTGCAACTGGCAACTTATAATCACCAGAGTTAAAAGGATAACCACTGTCACAGTGCATAAAAAGCGATTTAACTATTAATTCTGCTTGATTGGAATTGCGCATTATTTGGCCACTGATTGCTAAAAAAAAAGAATTCAAATTTGATTTACAAAAATTAACAGTAAATATTTTTTTCTTATTTTCAAATCAGTTATTCAATTTCTGTTGAAAAAGAATTTGTGTAAAGCAAAACCAGTGTAAAAATATAAATTAGCTGAGGATAAATTGTGCAAGTTGAAGCTGAGGAAAGAGCAAAAGTGGTCGGATTAAAGAGTGGTCAGAAAATCCAGCCAGGTGGATGCTACTTAAAGGCAGTTATATTATTGTTGCCAGGAAAATATTAAAAATGCACACAAGAAAAATAAATAAGTTTTTTTGGTTTAGAAAAGGCGAATTCGCTTTGCCTAGCGAAGCCAATTTAAAACAAGTCCAAACCAGAAACCATTGCGGCCCACTTATGGTCTCGGAATGTGCAGGAATATTCTCGATGGTATGATGCACTTGTTGTAGATTTATAAATTGGCTAACGATGTTATGTGCTGAGCATTATTCGTAAATATTTAATAGCATTAGCTTATGGACGTGGACTAACTTTAGTTTAATTAAATGCCAGGTCTAAAACTTTTGGGCCAACAAATTTAAGCAACGCCCCTCTAACAATTTGTCACTTTTAATGACTTGTCAGCGGGCGCTTTTGGTGCAGCACATGTCAACGACGCTCCGCTCCGCTCCGCTCCGGCATCGAGTTGGGGAATCTAATGTAATTGAAAAGTTTTACAGCCACCGGAGTCTATTGTGCATCACTAGGGGAATAGCTATCCCCAGCGAAGACCATTTCGAGTCTGAGTAGTATTTCTTAGCCGCAACTGTAACACAAGTCGAGTGTCTTGGAGAGCATCATCATCATCATCATCATCAATGCAGCTCAGCGTAACTCAAATGGAGCGTCATGAAACAACAGCACGTCCTTTGCAAAATGAAATTTGTCAAAAAACGATGTTGTCACGCAGCAATTGCTGAATGCTTGCTTAATTCATATTTCCCCCCTATTTTCCCCCTATTTCCTGACTAACCCCAAACCCAAAACCCAAAACCCAATAACCAAACACCAAAAAACCCAATCATTTTCAACTAACTCAACTAACTTTTCATTGCAAAATTGAAATGCTCTTTTGTTCGAAAAAGATTTAGTTATTTTTCATTTTACTTCTTTTTAGTGCTTCTTTCGATTCACATGAAAAAATAGTGTTTTCTTCATTAATTCTCAGTCAAAATTTTTCGCTTACATTTCAAATTATTAGTTCACCAATTTTATTTCTTTTCGCTTCACTTCTCTTTTAGCCCTTTTTGAATGCTTCTCTCTTTGACATTGTGTCAGTTTCTCACATTGTATTCAGCTGTCATTCTTTCCTCGTTCCACAGCAATCTTCTAATGGGTCATCAAGCTTTTCGAAACCAGATTTTTAGTTCACTTTTGTCTATAGGATTAGAAAGTGGCCTGGTGGACACACCCTGTGTAAGAGTATGCAAAATACATCTTTTTTTGTTCGTTGTACGTGAACAGTTAATAAATGTCAGTCAAAGTGCATCGAAGGATGCTGCAGTGCGTGCTGCAATTACAAAAGCGGGGGGTTTTTTTCTCTCTAATATTCTTCTTCTTCTACTATTTGTGTGTGTGTGTGTGTGTGGTTTCCGTCATCATTATGACTTATTGTTCGCTGCGTGTTTACGTGGCGTATGCGCAACGGAAATGAAAGACCGAATAAAATGCTGGCAACACTTTGCAATTTGGAGGCTCCACTCGATTTATATGCCACTTGCCACTTGGCACTGGGCAAACTTTTCTTATGCATTTATTTCATTTTATTTAAGAGCTACTTGAGGCGAGCAAAGCACATTTTGATGGTTACAAGTCGTCAGTTTGGCGGCATTAAGGATCAATTTCGGTGAAATTTAAAAGTGCATTTAAGCTGCTCGACAATTCAGCCATAAGTCTAGTATATGGGCCAAGTAAAGGCATTTGGGTAGCTGTGGCATCTTAAGCAGAAGCCACGCAGGAGTCCCAAACGAGCTGGGCGAAAAAACCTTTCAAACTTCTTATGACTTTTGGGGAAAAATTACAAAAAAAAAAAACGACTTCGCTGCTGAATAACAATAAGCCTTGAAATGGGGGAAGAAAATAGGCTGCGGCAACACTTGCCGGCACTTGACTGCCGCATTATATTTGGGGCAGGGGCAGATCCTTATCAAGTGAAGACATGGCAAAGATAAATATATAGTTTAGTTGGTTATGATACGGAAGACAATATGTGGTCAAAGGAATGTCTGATGGAAATACTAATTAAAAGGTTAGAAAGCAAGAAAAGGGATGCAGATTGAGGGAGCAACAAATAGAATTTATATTTTAGTAAAATCCTTTTTCAGTCCGAATGTCATTTGCACGCGCGTTGGTTGCGTACTGCTTTTGCTTGTTGTTGTTTTGTACAATTTCATTTTGCAACACAAAGTTTTGTTTTATTACCCCGAGGACACGAACAGGACTTTGTAACTTACAAGCCAAATAACAAGTTGGACGACGAGCTCTGAGATGTTGCAGTTGTTAAAGTTGGATTTGATAATAAAATTACTTTTACAGTTGCTCTTGATGTTGCCTCTGCTGCGCTGCTGTGCTGCGTTGCACTGCGCTGCTCCTGTGCTGCTGCTGCTCCTGCTATGTCCTGCTCTGCTCCTGCTCTGTCCTGCTCTGCTCTGCTGAGCTTCGTTTCAGCTCTACTGAATTAGTCTATAAGTCCATCTTGACCCAGTTTTGGTAACGTGACTTTGTAATGAGCACACTGTGTCGTCCGGTGGGCCCTTGAGCTAACCCTCCCCCCTGGGTATATGCTAATCAATCCATAGCACTAATGCAGAGCAGCACTCCAAAATCAAACACGATACATGCGGATTTCCAATTAATGGCAAAATGTTTGCATATCTAATGCATATGCACATGGACAACTCCCAATTGCCAATCAGGCATACACTCACCCAGTACCAGTTCACTTAATAACGCATATTATTCAAGGCTCGAATGCTCTCCATTTGTGTGTGTGTGTGTTTGTCCCATGTCTAATGAACTGGCGTCTTAACATGAGTCCATCTTGAAGCATACACTCTAAATAATGATGAGTTGCATTTAATTGTATCATCTAAATGCAGCACAAGTTCATTTTAAATAGCTAAAAATATTATAATAATATATCATAATCACATTAATAGTAAATCATGCTTAAAAACCTACATTTTACCAGTACTACTAATTTCAATTAGTATAGAGTTCTATGAGGCATACACTCTAAATAATAATGAGATGCATTTAAATGTAAAATTGCAGCACAACTTAATTTTAAACAGCTAAAAAATTATAGTAATAATTTCATAATCACATTATAATTAAATCATGCTTAATAAACCTACATTTTACCAGTACTACTAATTTAAATTAGTATAAATTTCTATGTGTTATATAATGTTTATTGTTTTTCACTCGACTTTTCAATTACCTTCGATTGTAGTCGTGATATTTGCACTTTGGTTGTTAATGCACTCAAAATCAAACACTCGAAGTCAACATCAGAAAGGCACTCGAATAATTTCCAAATTGTGGCAAAGCAATCGAAATAAATGTCTGCAATTTGTGTTGGGTGTTTTGGCCCTGTTGTACTTTCAATAAGTGACACTTAATAATGCAAATGCAGTTCTCTAGTTATAGCATTCAACATTGCCAGAACACAACTGGCAAACTGCAAAAATAGCCAGCAACAACTGGCCTAAATGTGTTGAGCAGGCATGTTAACTGGATCACAGTTTTTCTCTGTGTGTGTGTGTGTGTGTGTGTTTTTTTTTTTTTCTTTCAACCTGTTAGCCATATATGCGGCATGGCATTCGTTTCCTACATAGTACTGTCTGCAGAACTGATGATTGAAGTTCTTGGTGGTGGTGGTATACAATTGTAGTCTTTGTCATGTACTCGAACAGTGCGTTTTGTGCCCCTTCATCGTCATCCACGGCCATTAGGCATTAGGTATTAGGCTGTACTCGTGTTCCAGTAGATGCATGTCGCAATGTCGGGGCGTCTACGTCAATCAACATCAGAACAATCACTGAAATCCAACTGTACAACGGAGCAATGTGGCAACGTGGCAACGGGGGGTAACCGGGGTAACCGGGGCAACGGGGCAACGGGGCAACTGGAGCAACTGGAGCAACGGAACAACTGGAGCAAGGTGTGTTGCTTTGTTTGCCCAGTCACTGGTCGACAATTCACTTAAAAACGGGCACGTAGCACTTCAACCCGCTGCTCTACAAACCCCCTCTTCCCTTTGTCTTTCCCTTTGGAGAGTGGGTGGCCTGCACGCATTGCTCTACACCACTGGGCCACATGCACACACATCAACACACACACACACATCAGCACACACACGTTGTCGACATCAGCGTAATGCCCGATTCTTTGTTAAACTGTTGCAAAAATGGTGAACCGAGCTCAGCAGGACAAAGCCTGATATAAAAGAATTTGCAGAAGTTGGTTGGAGGTGTGCCGGGCTAAAAGAATACTCTGGAGCCACACATCTAAAAACCTACACTTTTGTATGTGCATTTACTTAGTTTGTAGCAAGTTTTATGATAAACAGTAGCAAAATAAGTTTGATAAAAAAATCTGCAAATAAGCAAACTTATTTACGAAATGCACTTAAAAATGCAGTGGAACAAATATATTGAATATCTCAATTTGCAATGATTCCGATTGTTTGGGAAAGTTTCAGGATAAATGGAAAACAAGTTGAGAAATAAAATAAGAAGTTTTACTTCAAACTTAATCTTTGCTGACATGATTTAAATAAGAAAAATATCGATGAAGTTTCTTTTTAAAGTCTTGTTAAGAATACATTGTGGTTGGTTATTTTACCGGCATATTGCCACATCTTATAGAATAGTTGCAGTAGCAACTTCAACTTTAAGCATGCAACGTATAATATTCAATGTGCCTGAATTGTTAATCATGTGGCACGTGCAACCGGCAGCTGTCAGAAGTAGTCAGCAAAAGCCGTGCAACATGAGATTATGGAGAGAGTCTAAAGGAGAGGGTATTAAAAGGCTCCTTGCACCTTCCCCCCCCCCACTTTTAGCCATAAGTATAGTTACAGCGTTTCTGCAGTTGGGCATTGTCTTGACCACAAAAAGGGGCAGAATTCTTGGCAACTTTTGCCTTTTTCGTTTTTAATGGGGACATTATTAGCATATGCTAAAAGTTTATAGCTGTCGTCGCTTTTGATGTACCGCAAAGTTATTGAATGGTCTTAAACTTGGCCATTTTAGTTGGCGGTTCATTAAGCGCCTTTTGGCTACTTTGTCTCTAACTAAGCCGCATTAACTGCTCTTGATTATAGCAGAGACAGTTCATTGCACCGCTAATTGAGCGCATCGACTGTCTAGACAAAAGCCACAGCATGGCTAAGAAGTTAATTTACAACGTTATCATCAGAATAAAAGTCACTAACTACTTGTACTTTTAATGGGTCCATCCTTACAGCTAAGTAATCATCTATGATTACAAAAAAAAAAATGGCTGTAATTTGATGAGTCACCGAATGAAGCTTGAAATATTCAATGAATTCACTTATGAAAATTATTAGGTATACTTAACTTATCTAATATAATTTTTGTATTAAATATGATTAATGATTAAATATAATTAGCGTATTATGGTTAATGTTTTCATTATCAAAATAATATATAACAATAATAAAATTAAAAATATTGAACTAAAATTGAACTGTCAAAAGCACGTACTAAATTTGTATTAACACAGACATAAATACGCCACTAATTGTAATTAACTGCTACTCAAACTGAATATTAATTATAGACAACAATATTGAATTTACACATAATCCGAATTAGTTAATGCAAAACGTAACTTTATTCCAGTTCAAGTCATCAGAGATGGCTTTAACTCCCTTAAAGGCAGTCAAAAGCAAATACATTTTTGATATTAATCTGTATTATATGGTTGACAGGTCCCTTAAGCAGTCCCTCACCTTTTTAGATCCTCAAATCAGAATTTCAATAGCTCAATTAATTGTAATTAAAGATTCATGTGTAAATGTGTGGCAACTTAAAGAAATTTCACGCTTCTGAGAGCTAAGAGCCAACTTATTGAAAAATTAATCAGCTTAATGTTTCAAAGGCCAAGGCAAACTGACTAAAATTGAAATTTATTAATATTTATTTATTTATGTGCATAATGTATTTTCGAATGTGTCCATCTGCATTTAATTACATTTCGCTTGGTTGATTTAGCTGCTTTACTGGCTACAATTCATCTGCTGGCATCTGTGTGGGCGTTGCAAATGAATTTCATTGAAAGCAAAAGTTTTAATATGAACATTTTCTTTATTTATTTTATTTTCCTTTGAAAAATCTTTTTATGCTAGTTTGCGTATTCCAAACTGATGAACACAAAATGCGAATCATAAAGGCGATAAAAACGTCTATAATTAAAATAACAGCACTTGAATTGAATCAAATTATTAAAACTTATAAATGTAAATGCAGATTTTCAATAATTTGTTATATTAAATATACAGTTGACCAAACATAAATTCAAGTAAAATTTATGCAATATTTAAGTGGAATGCAAAACACATTCTGGTTCTTTCACAACTGTTTGCAAATTGTAACAAGAAAAGTCGCCATAATTCGCGCAATCGAATAAAAAATTTTTGAAAGTTTTTAATGCCATGCAATATACATTAGTTTTTATTTTTTTTTTTTTTGTAAGAGTTGAGTTTTATTTTATTGACGCCTTTTCTTGCAGTCGTGTGTTAACTTTTTACACGTGCAGGTGTGAAATGCAAGTGTTGAAAGTTAAGTTGACTCAGGGCTAACACACACACACACACACACACACACACACACACACACACACACACACACACACACACACACACACACACACACACACACACACACACACACACACACACACACACACACACACACACACACACACACACACACACACACACACACACACACACACACACACACACACACACACACACACACACACACACACGAGAAATACACACACCAACATTTTTAGCAGACATTTACTTTTGGCGTTGCGCCAACTTTAATTACTTTGTGTGAAGTTAAAGGCATATGAACTTAACTTTTTAATTAGTTGCCAGTAGTCAAAGCAATCAGCTGACTGGCAGGAACAGGAAAACAGAAAACGAAGAACACGAGGAACACAAGGAACACGAGGAACACGCAGAACATCAAGGATATGTGTGTGTCCTGTGCAGCATTGCCTGTTTACAAGCTGTTAACATGCAAATGAAAATGCAACGCTCGAAAATACGTATAATAAAGTAATTTGACAACAACTTCTACCTTTCCAGTCTTATTGGTGGAAGTCACACGACTTGCATTTGCGTTTGCAGGTCGTTAGCCTTTAGTCGTTTTCACAGCCTTCTGTCACATTTGGCTTATTGATGCGACATTAACACTGCAACTGATACCACTCTGTCCACAATGGCATGTTTGCGTTGTGGGGGCTCTTGTGTGCAGTGTGAGTTAATCAAGTTTATGTTATGCATTAGCCTTGAGCTGTCCTCTCTCCTGTTCCAGTCAATATCCTGGCATGTCCTGTCCTTTGCTGTCATCACGCTGCTCTTGCGGCCTGTGCCCATTTGGCTTCGAGCATCTTGATATATCTGTTATGCAAGCACATTTCAGACAGCCAGCTAATTTCAGTTAGGCAGTCAGTCAGTCAGTCAGTCAGGCAGTCAGTCAGTCAGTCAGTCAGTCATTATTGGCCTATTTTGAAAGCAGCTGTCGGGCTGAGTTGAGTTGTGGGAGTTAACCGTTTGCTGTGCAGACTTTAATACAAATCGAAGCACGCACACGAGCTGCTCATTTCGAATTCCGAATGTTTTATGCAATTTGGCGAAAAAAACAAATCACAAATAGAAGGCCAATAAATCAACCCATAATGTGTTGACGAAGTTTTAATACTCTTGCTAGCTGTTCCTTGCTCTGGAAGTTAATACCTATTGAATTATTCTGATTAGCACAAATAATATTGATTAAAAGCGCTTTGAAAGCAGGTAAACTTAATTCAGTAAATTTACTTAATCTCCAAAGAAATAAAGTACATTTTTATATGTTGAAAATTATTATTAATTTTTTTTATATATTTTAACTCAAGCGTAAAAGATTCAATGATTAAGTTATGCAACCCTAGAGAGTGGAAAAAATATTACGTGTGTGTGTGTGTGTGTGTGGAACATGTGTCTGTCTATGCGAGTCAATCAATCAGGCATTCAAACCATTTAGTCAGTCTATCAATCAATACGTCCCATGGAACGTGCGCATCATTCTAATGACGCAACATTTTTATACTAATGTGGCTTTAAATGTGGCATAGCAATTTTGCCCCTGGGTAAATCAACATGGCGTATGCTTTATATGATGGGAAATATATGTGAATGGTGCTTATCAAATTTGCCACTTGGCCTTAGCTGGTCGAGGCTATATTTGTGAATGATTGTACAAATAAACAGTTGCCACAGCTCTAAGCTGAAGTCGATTCAATCAGACTGGGATCAATTTCAAATGCAGCTGCAGCAAATTATGCAAATTGCATTGCGTTTTTGCGAGCATTCGAGAATTTTTGCAAAGATTGTGGAGGAAAGTAATCCCAAATAAATGGCAACATTTTTATTGAATACATATTTAGTAAAAGACTGATTTGCAATTCATATAAAATATATTTTCTATTGATATTGGCAACTATTATTTGGATATTAATAATAAGCCAATTCTTAAGCATCATTTAAAAACAAGAAATTCCATTAAATATCTTTTTAAATTAGGCAAATAAATCCATTCGAAATTTTAAACCTGCAACTGCATCGATATCTATTGTGCCACATAATGAACTGTAAATCCATACTTCATTCACTTTACTTTATTCAAAGCACCAATTATGGCATCAAATCATAATGTTTGAACTATAAAGCAATTTGCTGGCTGTGAGTTGGCCGGCAGCTAACATCGACCAGTCAGGCAAAGCGAAACCAAACCAAGTTAAGACCAATCCGGATATCAACTCCAAAGTGCTTTACAAACATATGTGAAAATGCTGCTTATCGGGCATTTGATATACCATATACATATATATATAGCATATATGCACATTGCTTGCACTTGCCTTTAGAAATTGCGTCTGCTGAGATGGGCAACACAATTCGAGATGGATATGCTCAACTTCAAAATATGCTTTAAGACAGATTATGTAAAAATTAAACAAATAGTTTAAATGTTTTTTATTTAATTTTAACTGCTTAAATCACAAATTAAATTGACAAGTTATTGTTCGAAATAAGTCGACTAAATATGCAACCCAATGCACATTTTTAAGGGGTATTGCAAAATGCGCAAAAATTAAGTTTTTGCTGGCGACAGCTTTTTAGAAAAGGGGATGCGCCCTTGGGTGGTCGAACAATCGAAGTGGCATTAAAATTTAGCAAATGGCAATGGGAAAAGATAGCAAAATGTGAAAGACGCAGCTGCACTTGGCCAAATTCAAGCGATTCCAAAAGAAAGTTTTACCGATCGAACCTGCTATGTTAAAGTCTGAGTCGAAGTCTGCACTTCTGAATTATTTTTTTTTTTTTTGGTATTGCAAACGTTTAGTGGGGTTGTTGGAGGAGGGGTGTGTTTGTGTGTGTGTGGGGGGGTGGGGGGGGGCAAAGATAGGGTATCTGTATGGGAGTGTTCCGGGCACGTTCTGTTGCATTCCATTTGATTTGCCGCCTCAATTGCGCACTTTTGTGTGGTGCAAGTCAAATAGTCTTTTGCCACTGGCACTTAAGTTGCAAGAATTGATTTTGGCATTGCAAGCGAGAATTGGTGTGAGGAATGACAGCTTGGTATGGGCAAAGTGCGAATGAGCATGCCTTTTGCGCTGCTCAATCACTCGAATATTGAGTTTTAATTTCCGCAATCTTTTGTGGAAAATGTCGACATCTGCCCGCCGCAGGATATTAAAAATAAACTGCATTTTTCCCTAAGCATATTTTCATACAATTTCGCAATTTTCTAAAACGCAGCAGCAGCAGCAATATCATCATCTGTGGCATCTAAATCGCATCAAGCTGCATCTTGCTCTTGGTTGTCCATTTCATTTGCATATTGCTGAGTGCTCGTCTCAAAGCAATGCGGTGACCAACAATATTTATATACATTGCTATAGAGTTACTAATGAACTCAATGGATCTCACTCTCTGCTCTATAAGAATCCTCTTTCTTCTCGCCTCCCTTCCTCTCTCTCTCTCGCTTGCCGCTTGGCCAAGTTTATGTACAGTAAATAACTTGCATAGAGGGCCAGTCCTTATGCCAGTGCCTTGGCTAGGTATGCAGGTAATGCCAAACTTCCGGAACGGTTGCCGCTTCCTGTCTGTCTGTCTGTCCCGCTACATTCCCCACGCAACTTCATTAAAAAGCTGAGCGGGGTGTGGGCAGCGGGCATTCAAAGAGTTGTGGTTGCAGTCAAACTTGTGGGCAATCGTTTTGCAAGCTAACCAAAAACCATTATTAAAGTGCAGTTGCTTAAAAATATGCAATCATGGGCGGTAACAACAAAAACAACAACAACCGAAACAACAACAACAACAATAGCAGCAGAAACAGCAGCATTTAAAGGCAGGCAAGCAGGCAGGCAGCAAGTAACTGTTCAACACTGCGTATACGTAACATATTGCTGCCTGCTATTTAAATGCATTTATGCAGGACAGCTGCTGCTGCAGGCTGGAGGCCAGCAAACATTCGACTCTGTGGTTGCAGCAGCAGCAACAGTAGCAGCAACAGTAGCAGCAGCAGCAGCATCCTTTCAACAAATTGTCAAAAGCTGCTTAGTCCGCTCCTCCCTTCCCGCAGTGTTTGTATGAAGCGTCGGTTACTAAATGTTTACATTTGCTGATGTACAGCAGGGCGAGTGCGGTTTTCATGTAGTTACCAAGGATTTAACAAAACTATCTTACCAAATGTGCTGGCGCTGTGAGGAGCACAAATTGCAACTCAATTGACAGCATCAAAGTACCCGTATATCATTAAATTTTCTATTTAAATAGTTAACTGCTAAGCTGTGCAAAGAGCGTATTTGCATCGAATTGTACACGAATTGGTTTAAATGCAAATATTGTTTTTTTTTATAAAATATAAAAAGGTGTTTAATTTTTAATTATTTTCTCATTACTTTATGGTCTATAATAAATTAATTTTAAAATCAATAGCTTATTTTCTTTGTCGACTGTATTCAATTCAAATCCCAAAGGCATAAAAAAGCTGCGTGTTTATTTATTAATAAATATGAAATATATATACAATTTATATTTTGGTTTATAGTAGCCGAGGAGCTGTTAAAAAAAAACATGATTAATTTTTATAATGCTTACATGGTATACAATTTATTTAGTTTTTATGTGAAAAAAAACTCCATATATATTGCTTGTTATATTTGTCCATTATGGCTAACTGCATGAAATGATAAAGTTAAAACCAATGCTGCGAACAGAGTTAAAGACAATCCATTGGGTGACAAAAAAAGTAGCAAAAAGTGAATACATTAACAGCTGCAACTCCGACGAGCTGCCAAGTGAGCCTGAAAGTGTGCAACAGCTTGGAAATAGTTGGCTGCATAACACGCAGCGTATACGTAACGTGAAGCTGTTTTCCCCGTTACTTATGCTGCTGTTCTTGTTGTTGTTGTTGTTGTTGTTGTTGTTGTTATTGTTGCTGTTGCATGTTGCCTAATGGCTAATGGTGCAACCACCAACCAACCAACCACCAACAAATGCTGCAAATGAGCTGACAGAGGTTATGATAGTAATGCATAGAGCCGGGGGGATGGGTTTCAGTACTGGTTGCACTCCGCACCCAACATAGCGGTTCAATTAATGCGCTGGCCATTAGCGAGTGTCCCTATTGTCATACTCCTAGTTAATGGCTTAGCACACAGTTCATTTTCATTTAATTGCGCAAATACCTTACTTACTAACTTACTTTTCCCATTATTACACACTCGACCAAGTCACATTCATTATGGTCGCACGCAATATGTGTGTGTCTCTGTGTGTGTGGCAAGAAAAGTTGCAAAAGTCGTTGAGGCATTGTGGCGCTGCTATGGTCGTGCCACACCTGTTGTTGTTTATATTAGTAAGCAGCTGATATATTGGCAAAGTTTACTGCCGCGTCTCGAGTGCAAGTAACCGTGGCGACTCCGTGGACAACATTTAAATGAAGTTACTTTTGCCTCGTGTTTATTCTGACAGATTAGGAACAGCTAAACGTTGATGCACATTGGCGCCTCGAAGTCTCGTCACATACCCTATATATGGAAATAGAGTGTATTTGGCAACTGAAAAAATTAAAATCTTAAAATGCATGTGAACTCAGTAAAGATTAGATTAGCTTTTAAGCTACACACAGAACAGTTCAAAGTGATTTCGATAAATGTACAGAGAAGGATTTATCACAAATACACGTATAATTTGTAAAGTTATCGAATTCACAACTGATTCGTTATACATATCGTAAAACAATGAATAAATTCTCTGTAATTTTTTTTTTGTGTCTCAAAGTAAGTAATGGCAAAATGTTAGTTTGTTGAATTTAATTTTACATTCCGATTGAAGTTGCTATATAAAAAGAAATCCTTTCGCATTCCTGCACGAATCAAGGTTGATGAAAGAAGTTTGCAAATTAAGAATAATAAATAAATGTATACAAATGCAACAACACAACAAACAGAATTGTGCTTAAAAGGTGTCTCTGCGAAGAAAACTTCTTACTACGCTCAGAATTCCAGTTTGATTAAGGTTTTGTTTGACTGCAGTTTCAATTTGCCATTTTTGCACACAATTTTGTGTGTGCCATTTGCTCTTTGTTAGGAGTGGCAACTGCTGCTGCTGCTATTGTTGTTGTTGCAATTGTTGTTGCTATTGTTGTTGCAATTGTTGTTGCTGTTGTTGTTGCTTTTGGTGTTACTGCTGTCCCACTAATTGCCTAAATATTTAAACGGTTAATTCTACAGCGTAGCGCCTGTTGTTGCCGCACTTTGTTGATGTTTAAAAATTTGATTGCACAGGTAAATATTTACTGGAATGTGGTGAAAAAGGGGTGCGCAGTGGTTTGGTGGGGAGGGTGCAGCATGTTGTATGCGGTTTTTACGGTTTGTTTGTGCGTACATAGAATGAAGGTTTATTGTGCTTGTTTGTGCTACGTTTTGTGGAGTGAAGTTGGCCCAAAGTGGCTTAACATTTACTGCAACCATTTTGGGCAGACTGCTGACTGCGTTTTAGGCTCTATCCGATTGCAACACAACAAAATGAAAATGGCTTAAAAAAAAATTGAAGAGAAAAATCAATAAAATCAACAACATGAACGACAACAACAACAACAACAACATCAACAGTGCCGTAGCAACAATAACAACTATTTTGTGCATTGCAGAGTAAAAACCGACTCGACAGGCACATAAAATATGCAAAAACCCAACGAGGCGGCGTAAATGCGACAGATTTATTTTTATGGCCCACCTGAGTCCTTGTCGCTGAGTTCTAGTACACTGAAAAATAAAACCAACTCCATAGCCATATGTCTTTTAAGGCTTAAAGTGATTTGCAATGCGTCTCGGCTTTTGATAAATTTTTTGTGTATTTGGTTTCGATGCAATAATCGACCACAGAATAAACACAAAACGTTATTTAAATGTACACGTGCCAATTTATATATTTGATATTTTGCAATAGTTTTACATTTTTCATGTTGTTCGATTTATTTATGCAAACTGACTGTTTTACATTTTTCATTGTATTTCTTCGCGCTTGCCTGCGCAATGTTGCACAGCAAAAATTCTATTAAATAATCACGAATTTTAGTTGAAAATCCATAAAACAATTGGCTACAGCGTTCACTTGCCCAATGGGCATAAAACATTGCCACATCACCACATTGAAAACTGTGTAGTTTTGTAGGCAAACCAAAAAATAAAAATGTAAGCTGCTGATTTAGAAATATTTAGACAGCACAGCTTCAATACTCTTTCCTAATATACTTTTAATATTTAAGACTTAAAAAAAGGTATCAAAAAAGCACTCTAAATCACCCAACAGCCTTCGGTAACATAAATTGTATAAATGAAATGCGGCTTTGATTTAACAAATTCCCAATTTGAAACTATCCAATTATCTGCATTTGACTTCAAAATATTATTGAAATATAATTCCAGCTATTAACAAAATAATCATTGCTATATTTACAACTTACACTAAAGCAATTACAATAAAATATCAATGCGATACTGCAAATTAAAACAAAACCATCGTTTTTGTGACATAGAATTAATTAGTTTCTGTTCAGTTTCTGTTTATTAACAATTAATAAATTGTATTCATTTAATTAAATTCCATAGCAAAGTGTGCGATAAATGAAAGCGACTTTTATTCATGCATAGTAGAGAAAAATTTAGAAATTTATTTAGCGCAGAGTGCTAGATATATATATTTATATATATATATATATATACATATATACAGATATATCTTTATGGGTATTTATTTTTGGTATGCGTTTTGTTGTGTTGTTCTGCCAGAACGTGAATTTTTACGCTCGAAACGAAACGTGGCCCAGTTAAATGGTCGAAAAGGATTTTAGTGCGGTTTGTGTGAAGCCAAATCGAATTTGGGCCGCATCAAAATTTATGTGAATTTTATCAAGTGTTTACGGAGCATAAAACCCAAACACATACAGACCACATGCAAATCGCTGGTTACGTGTAAACGCATGCAAATCCCATGGCTGATAAGAGTCAGCTACATTCACGTAACGTATACACAATCTCTGATATTACGTATACGTTTTAATTGGCCATATTTAGGTAGACGAGTTGGCAGTCTATTATCAGGCATACATTTAAATTAGGCAGGCCACAAGACGCCTGCTGTCATTTAACTGTCAGCTCTGCCAAGCTGATGTTTATTGTTTTTGAAATGCCCCTCGACCCCCCCCCCCCACTCATCCAAAAACGAGCTTTCTTCAAACTGCAGTTATGCGCGAGAACTTTTTGACATGTGACAGAGTTGCGACTTGAGACGTTACCGTGTTAATGTAAATAATGGCACAATACGCACACCTTGAACTCCAGTTTAAACTTTCACTCATTCAATTGGGGCCTCCATTAAGCCTTAAACAAGCAGAAAATGTGACAAAGCCAAGCGATGCCAGCCGCCTAGCAATTTTTTCTGCTGGCTGCCTCGTTGTGTGTTTTGTTGTTGTTTCACATGCTGAACTCCATTAAAAATATGTTTTTCTCGAAACAGCGCTCAGCGTTGCATATACCAAGCACAACCTCAGACCCCGCCACACTCTGTTTAACTTCCGTGAGTTGAACCCAAACACACACACATACACACACATACACACACACCCACATATACACACGCTTTGGCATGCCGCACTGCGCCAGCAGCTTGCGCTGTTTGCCTGCGTTAACCAAAAAATGTGAGTTCATTTGGAAAATTAAAGAAATTTTAAATGTGCTTTTATTTATGTGACATACTTTTATTTTTAGGTATAACCTGGTGCAGCTCCCCGCCATCGGCGTTTTTAATATATGCAAAATGCTTTTATTTATATTTAACATTTCAGCTTAATTTCCATTTTAAAATTTAATATCAAGAGTTGGCTTCCAGGCAGCTCAGCCTGTGGCAAATGCGCCGTATGCGCAATTTGTCGAAAAGTTATGCTAAAAGTAATTATTATATGAAAATGTAAATATTTTTATTTTGATTTTTATATATTTACTAGGGTTTTTTTTTCGGCATTGGTGCTGTAAAATGTTAAATACGGCCGATGCTCCAAAACTGACCGTTCCGGGTTCAAGCAAAGCTTTGCAAATTTTCACAAGCGTTAAATTTTCATAATGGAAAGAGAAATAAAAAAAAGGAAGCTAACTTTAAATTTTTAAATTATTAAAAGTGCCACATAAGTCTGTCAAATTGATAAAATAAAATTCGTCGCTGGCAAACAGAGAGAGAGGGAAAATTTACACAACACAATCAATAAATTATTTCCAGTCACTGTTCCAGTTATGCCCTCAATTTGAGCCTTGTTAAGTCATTAGCTCTTAGGCTTATTTAATGGCGACATCAAAGTGCACGCAAGATTTTTGGCACTTCAACGTATGGGTGTGTGTGTGTGTGTTTTTGTTGTTGTGCATATTCATGTGTAACTGGCAACTGCATCTATGCTAAGTGGCCACTGGCAGCGCTTTGCCAATTTAGCGCCTTGTCCAATGCAAGTGACAAGCGCTAGGGGCCTCAAAAGCGACACACACACAAAAACAACCGACACACACTAACAGCTAACAACTTACAGCAAACACACACATTGCACACACACACACACACACTCAGTTACAGTTACAGTTACAGTCCGAGTGTGAGGCTGTTGAATTGGGCAAACGAAAGCTTTTGCTAGATAAGCGCAAACCACAGACGAACATCAATTTATGCAACCAGCCACATTTTGTGCACTTGCCAACATGGACGAGTGGCAAATTTAAAGTGATTCCAGACTTGTAGATTTTCATTTAAACGAAAACTTGACTATGCCACACTACTATACTCCTCTATATATATATGTTTATATACAAAGTCGGGAACACATGTGGCAAACTTCATGGTTGCAATTACGCTCAAGTGCGTTTAGTCTTTTATTGAAATTTCAATTTTTGATTTAGTTTCCGTTTTGAGACACATTTTTAGCTTTTTTCGTTTTTCTTTTTTTTCCCTTGGCTTTTCGGATTTTTTCTTTTTGCATTCCATTTTCCCCATATCGAATCGGGCTAGTTAAGTGCGATTCAGCTTTATATCTCTATGAAATAGTGTGTGTGTGTGTGTGTGTGTGTTTGTATGCGCATGTGTGTGTGTGTGTGTTTTTTTTTTGTGTGTAAGTGTGTGCAGTTGAGCATTTCGAATGCCAAGTTTCTCGATAAAAAGAAAGAATTTCTTTGGTTTTTACTTTACTTGACTGTAGTTTACGGGTCTAGCAGGAAGTGCGCCGAGATAGCCATAAATTTTTGCATAAATTGTGGCTCTGCATGTTGCTTTATGGCATGAGCCGGATGTGGATTGCAGTTACAGCTTAAGACTGTGTAAGATGCGTACTACCAAATTGCATAATTCAATCTGAATATTATTCGAAGAAAAACTGCTGCAGAGACACATGAAAGAGAGTCAAAGCAAAAGAAGTGTTATGTAAAATTGAAACAAGTTTATTTTGAAATTAAAATTTTATAGTTGTGTATCGCAGCTGTGTCTGAGTTTTGTATATTATTAAATGTATGCATGTATGTATATTCTGCTCAGAGCATTAAATTTTTTTAATTGATGAGTGATGAAAGAAATAGTTCAGCAAAATAGTGCCTGCATTTTGTAAATTTTTTTTCTTGCATATATTTTATTTGCCAAACACCCATTGGGAAATCACCGACTTATTCGTTCTCACCTCAAATTATACTTGCTGAGTGTTTTGCCTTTTTTTTGCCACCTCGGAAGATTATCAACCTGTCTTTTTCATAGTTTTTTCTGGCTTTATTTGGCTTTAAGAGCCACAGAAATAATAATTCACAGGCTGCATGTGCTCAACTATGACTCCAGTTGCACCTGTGCTAATATAAAGAAGACTGCAACTATTTCTCCTCTAAAAATAATGCAATAAAGTATTATTTAATTTTCAAAGCAAATAACAAAAAATTGGCACAAATTGCTCTGGGTTTTATTTGGCTTTAAGAGCTATTTTACTAACACACAGAAATAATAACTCACAGGCTGCATTTGCTCAAAAACTTTGACTTTAGTGAAACCTGTGCAAATACAAAGAAAACTGCAACTATTTTTCCTTTAAAAATAACGCAATAAAGTATTAATTAAATTTACTAAGCAAATAACAAAAATCTTATTATTTTTCTGCAAAATATCTCAAATTACCTTTGATATATAAATCACGTATCCTTAGAGCTAACTTGAAAAGATGTCGAGACTATAATGAGTCTCATCGCAAACTTTTTCGGATTGTAACTAATATGCAACAAATTATTTATAACTGCACCAAAGTAAAACTGAACAACAACAACAAAATGTCGGAAGCTGTATAAGATTCTATAAAACCTAATATCTAATTGCATTACATTTGGAAGCAGTTACGATAAAAATACAAAAGAAAACAACAAAAAATACCAATTGAAGAATCTTGTATGTACTTTTAATTAGAAATATTTTTCTAAAGCCAAGAGAAGAAAATAAGAAGTGAAACAAAATATTGTCTTTTTCTGTGTTGTGCTAGCTAGGCAAAGTGCCAAACTGCTTGCCAAGGACACTTAGTCCTGGGCTGATGCTTATAATACACACACACACACACACACACACAACAAGACACTAAAACTAAAGTTTTAAGAACTTTTAACGAAGATATGTGCCAAAAAAGGAGAAGCACAGAGCAAAGTTTGTTGTTTGAAAAATGCTTAGCCGTTATATGCTTTTGATTTGAAGCTTTTGTGATCAACTTAATTAAATTCATTAAATGTGCGCACGTATCACGTATACGAAACGTTGTGCAATTAGTTAGCATCATATATAATTTTATTAAACTTTCGGCAACAGCAACGTCCAACTTTGCAGCATGCGTCACTCAAGCGGCAGCCGGAGTCAGGTGGCAAGCGACTGAATTATTTGCTATATATATATATATATATATGAAAATTGAATGCTTATACGCACCGTTAGCCAGGCATAAGCCATTATAAGCTAATTTAAATATGTTACGCCATTGACTGACAGTATCAGCAGCATCAGCAGTGGCATCACCAGGAGAATTCTAATTAAAATACACAGTAGTTTGAAAGTTGTTTGCTACTTTTGTGGGCGTCAGCAGTCAAAGCCAATAGACGGCATTTAATAAAACTCAACGTGAAGGAAAGCAGAGCACAAGACAGCATACGGGTGAGGCAAATGCAATAAGTGAAAATATCAAAGATTTCAGATGAAGCAACAAATACTATGAAATTGCTACCACGCCCACCACCTCAAAGCCAACTACTCCGCCGCTGCCCTTCTATTGGCATTCGCAATTGCGTTAATAAAACTGCAAAAGCTGGAAACTAGCAATCAGAGGGAGTAAGGGGAAAAAAGTCAATTGCAATTCATCTATTGTATTCAATTCGTATCGTAAACTATATTGAATTTCATCAAAGACTTCGATTACAGCTGCGAAATATGAACTAAATTTCTGCAAAGTGCTTTGAAACCAAAGCAATTTGTCAAATGAAATGGCTTGGTTCAACTTTTTAAATGTATTAGAAAAACTCAGAAAATCGAATGAGGCTTAAAAAAAAAAATCAACATTAAATAATCAATTTATCAGACATTATTTAAATTGATATTAAGCCCGTAATGAAACATAAATAGGCAAATTAGAATCAGATTTATTTTAAATTCTCGAATTTTAAGGCAATGGTATTTTTTGGTCTGACAAATGGCTGAAACGTTTGCGTTGATATTTGCATGCCGACTGGCTTTGAGTGTGCAAATGGCACTGGATGTGGTCTAGTATGCCATATGATATGGGTTGTGGAACGTCGGAACGTGCTGCTATTGTAGTCATGGATTGCATATCTAAGGACAACGTACTCGAGTCGTCGCCATTTTGTCAGCGGCAACGTGGCGCGCATACAATTTTCGACAAGTTATGCGCCTCAAGTGTCAGAGCATGCAACAATGCTTGTGCATTAACTTGGGCTGCCCTGCCCCATCTCTGATCCGACCTACCACGACACGGACCCACCACGACGATCCATTCGCATCAGGATGCTGCCAGCCAGCCAAGTGCATTGAGCATTGAGCCTGGTCGATGCCAACCATCGGGCATCGTTGTAATAAACTTTGTTTTTAACGCGTCGCCAGCTAAAATTTGCAAATATGCAAACATCGTGGGAAATGCATAGCTGAGTGAAAGAAATATAGACAGAGAGAGAGAGAGAGAGACAGACAGAGAGAGAGAGAGAGAGGGAGAGAGTGAGAAGGGTTCGAAGGGCTTGCCCCATGACGGAAAATGCAGAGCTGCCAACGGAAACGGAAGTCGCTGCAATGCACACTATCTGAATAGTCACAGCGAGAATCCAGCAGTCAAAAGCTGGCCTCCGGATTTGGTCACTTGGGCATGAGAAGGCGACGAAATGTGCATTTTCCAGCGTTTGTTTCGCTTGTTTAACGCATTTTAACTTTGATTAACGACTGACGGGCTTTGTGCTACTGCTGCTTCTGCTGCTGCTGCTTCTGCTGTTGCTGCTGTTGCTGCTGTTGCTTATGCACTTTGTACACATTTGATTTGTGCACAAAAATTGCATTTACTACAAACTCTTGCAATGTGCTTTCGCAATTTATATGATTACTGCATTTTGTGCTTAACTCATAAGTCCTTTGCCAGACTTCTTATGAACCAAAACAAGATGTAGATGGAATAAAACAGAGAATATGTTAAATAAATTTTTCATAAAATGGGCCGAGTAAAAGCAGAAATGATCTCTTTAGAAATACGATTACAGGGATATGTGAAAAAGCCGTAAAAAAAACCCCCATTTAGATCCATAAATCAGATTAAATTTATTAAGTGAAGGCAATTAGGCTTACTGTAATCCTTTGAAACTGTCGATTATTTCAAAATTTTTCATTTTAGAAATTTAATGTGTGTTTTTTTTTTGGTACTTACACATATTCTTTACTGAGCTATTAATTTCATTGCATATCAACCGAATGCATAATATTTACAGCCGGAATTCCAGCATTCTGCCGTTTTTGAGATGTCAACTGAAGATTCACCCCTTTGCTGCCCTTCCCCCCTTTTTTGTGGGGTTGCCTTTGGGCATGTTGTGCAAACTGTTAGCATTGATTTATTATTTATTGCTTTGGTTTATGCCTGTGATTTATTTCTCGTATTCTCGAGCAGTGAGTTTAAAGTACCCGGCCAATGTTTGGCCATTTAAAAAAAACAGCAGTTGGGATAAGGATTGTAAGGTCCTTGCTACTCGCTATCAATATATCGCATCGGGTCAGGCAATTATAAGATTTATGTTTCCACTTGTTGTATGACCCAAAGCGTAACACAAAGTGCCAAAGGGAAACAAATGGTCCAAAGTGCTCCTCCTCTTAACAAGTACTCAAATTTGCTACAGTTCTTTTAGTAGCCCATAAATAAATTTATACTTTTTGTATATTCAAAATGGGTTTTTTTTATTCATTTTTAATAATCACACACAAATGAAACGAATGTTTGATAATGTTTGAGGTTTTTAATTAAATTTATTTCATATTGTTCAGCATTAAAATTTTTGCCTATTTTATTAAAATTTAAGCTAAACAGCAATTGCTGTAAATGTGGGCAATATGTAGTCATTGTATTGAATTATATTCAAAGTATAATCAATATTTAGCCACAGGCATTGTACTTATTTCAGTATTGTCATGTTACCTTTTACCCTCCCGTTTCTATTAGTATTTGTTTTACCACCCCCCCTCTGGCCAGTCTCTGTCTTGTTAGCTGGCTGTCAGTTACATAAATCGTTGGGGATTTGCATTAAATATGCAACAAAGCTGTTTAAATAACTAATAATTATCTTGTTGGGCTTCAATGTCATTTGTTGTTTGCTATTTATATGCATAAACCGCTTATTTCAAATTAATTAACATTAACAACCACACAAGCAAGGACAACAACAACAACAGCAACAAAAACAGCAAATATTCACAGACGGCTTTGCTTAAATATTTATTGTTTGTTTTGGCGCTGCATTTGTAATCATTTGTTGTTAATGATACCGTAAGCCAAATAAATTATTTGTGCTTTTTTCACGCACTCCTTTTGAATATATTATTTTTTTTTTGCCCTTGCTAATTATTTTATTTTCATTTTATACAGATTATTAGTGATTTACATCTACATACTTTTTTTTTTGGCTTTTTTTGCGTAATTATTAAATAAAAATTTTTGAATCTCTAGTTTAATTTGTTACCGGTATTTACATTTGTAAAAATTCGAAATTCAATTAAAATGTTAGCGAAGTGCGTTTAATGCATTTTATATGGTTGAATTAATATAAATTTCATATATATGTTTACGGATATAGTTTTCAAAATGGGATAATACACATTGTTCGATTGGCTAAATACATTTTATTAAATTGATTCATTAAATATAGGTAGCTTTATTATAACTGTTCTATGCTTCCTGCCCAGCATGTTGCCTAAATTAAGGATTAAGGATTTCTGATTGAAATAAATTACATTCCGAAGCTTAAATGTTTAGTGTTCATTACTCACATAGACAGAAGCAAAAATATCAACGATTAGTTGCAACCGAAATTTAATACAAAAACTGTGGCATACAACTGAGAGCAATTTCGATGTGAGCAAAAGAATAAAAAAAAAAAACAAGGCAAAGGCTGCGTTTAGAAAGTGGACAGCCCGCTGTGTGTGGACAGCCCGCGGTGCTGCGCTTAATCAGAACTCGGTGCCACACATAACTTAGAGAGAATTCAGATGCAGTAGATGCTCGGTGCTTGGAGATTCTGGCGGTGCAATGCAATACACGTGGCGTCCCTTGACGCTGGCTCCTGGCTCATGGCTCCTGCGTGCGCTTGGTCTCCTTTGTGTGTGGCACAAGTGAAAAGCGTATATATATATATATATATATATATAGATAGAGGGAAAATGGCAGGGGGGCAGTTGGGGAGACTGTGCACAAAGGCTGAATTACACTTTAATTTTAAAATAAATGCGGAGAGCGCTCAATGGGAATTTTAGCGTAGCAGCAAGCAGCAAGTCAGTCAAGAGAAGCGACTGGAGCTAAATTGCATCGGAGCAACGAAGCGTGCTCAAATTACACTTGCAATCAAATCTATAAGCAACCACAAGTACATGCAACATGCAGTACGAAGCTCCTTGCTAGCAAAATAAACCACAATAACATGCACTGGTAGACTGACTCAAAGATACTGGCAAATGGACATACGATATATATGTGTGTGTGTGTATGTGTGTGTGTGTATATGTTAGCGGGTACCACAAACCACACACACACGAGTCGAGTTGGTGTTTCTGGATTACATTCAGCTATATCTGTGGTTTGTTAGGCAACTTATTAGATTAGTAATGGGATGATGCAACCAGTAGTAGTGCAACAGTCGAATGCGAATGTGTCCCCCCTTTGACCAACCGCAACCAGCTGTCAAACACTTGCCTTTGATTAATACAATTAAAGCCATGAGAGGATCTTAAAGATTTAAAGTGATCCGACAGCGAAATCCATTCTAATGACACAGCATCAGCATATGATTTATGACTGTTTAAGTGGCCAACATTTGTTGTTACCAACAAACGTATATGGCTAATTTTTTCCACTGTGCGTGTTTTTATGTTGTGCACCAAAATATAACAGAATAGAAATAAAAATATATATATAAGCTGCGGAGTTATATTTATGTCACTTTTGGGGCTTTCGCTTGTGACATATGCGCAAAGAGTGCTCATGTCCGTTGAACGCTTGAGTTGCAATGACACTGGCTATAGAAATGTGGCAAGTGGCAAATAAAAATATTTTAGTAGAACAGGATATGGTTAAGAAAGCTTAAAATTTAAAATTGATATAACTCTACTTAACAGAAAATAATCGTTAATTCTCTTAATTATGCTTAAGATTTATTTAGCCTTAATTTTTACAATTTTAATTAGTTAAATAGTTTGATACCTAAATTTTGATATGTATAATCAAAAACTTCTAAATACATGATATCAAATAAATAGAGAGAATATTACTTTTACTTTTCTATACTTTTAAAGAATATCTAACCTTTTACAAGCACAAATACTGAGTTCACTTAAGTTCAAAGTTTAACTAACTTGTTGCAATTACTCAATATTATATTATTTATTGCCAATGTCAGCTGATGTCATTGGACCATAAGCAGAGGCAGTAAACAAAAAAAAAAAAAAATGTTGTGTTGCTAATTTGAAAGATGAATTAGATTTGTTGCACACAGAGATTTGCAACGTTGCAGTTTTGAACCGGAGAACTATAAATTTCATTTGTCACAGTAGCAAAATCCCTCAGTGTGTGCTTACAATGGAGTCCGTTACACATACAACAATATTTTTGCGTAGTTTTGTGGCAAAGTCAAAAACAGTATAATGCATGTCACACATAGGGGGATAGAGATACAAAACCAGCATACACACACACACACACACACACACAAACACACACACAGGCAAACACACAGACGCATTGGAGCAGGGCCGGGCCATTGTCTGGCTGAGACAGCTTACATAAAAGCCAGAGAGAACAATTTAGATATTTTCTAAAGATTTAAGCGCTTCACATGGCACCGCAGGGCAAAAACTTGTCATCGGTAGCTGAGTTACATAACTTCAGGTATAATATATATATCTATATATATATTTATATATTTATGAGTAAACTTCATCGCGTCGCATCTTCTCCTGTTTGTTTGCCATTTAAATAAGCATAATTCTTATTTGCACATAAAAACACACTTTTATATAGAAGTTCTCAATCCTTTGCATATTCATAGAACTAACCACAACAAGCTCGACATTATTTTTACTTGTGAATGTATGTCTATTTATATATATATATATATATATGTATATATGTTTGTATATCTATTTTGTTTGTTTGCTTGTCTCTTTTAGGTACGTTGAACAAACGCATACATGCAACCACCTAAGTGTCTACAACATTTGCATAGATGTGGCTGCTGCTGTAACTGGTTTGTACACACACATAACCACACACATAACCACACACAACCACACACACACATATACACATTTATTAATACATGCATATATCTGTTCATTTGTGCGCAGGAGGCTGGCACTTGAGTGTCTTAAGTTCTTCTTGAAGTGGCAACTTTTTCTCAATTGCCGCAAGTGGTGTTGCAAGTGGTTTTCAAAGCGCTCAGGGCCAGAGACAGGTGTATGCATCAGCCTTGCGGTCTTTGAGTGGTGTGATAAAGAAAATGCATTTGGGTCTTCAGAAGAGTTTACAAAACACACAAAACACACAAACACACACATACACTCACACACCCATACACTCACCCATTCATTTGACCTCAATGGATTATAAACTTGTGTGTCAGCTGTGTATGTAAATCGGAAATATGCCTATTTATCGCCTGCAGCGACTAAAAGTTTGCTTAAATAATTGACAATGGCTTGTGGCATTTTGTAAATTCCATTAAATAGTTGCGGTAATTGTAAAAACATTTTAAACTTAAATTGCTTTTATAATTAAAACACAATAAACTAATTAAATTATTGATTGTTTTTGTTAAATTAATAAGTTAAAATCAGTTTTAATATACAGTTTTGTTCGATTTCATTTTTCATTTTTCCTTTTGTCAATATTAAGATATAAAAACTTTAACAGAACAAAAATACTTTCAATTTAAAAAAATATAAGATTGGTATTAATAGCAGTTGATAGCATTATATTTATGTGGGTCATTTTTATTTGTGTTATCTTTATATGATGTCTGATTTATTTTGGGCTTTCATTTTAAGGGGGAAACATTTCCAGACAATTTCGCGCTTGCTACCGCAAATCTCTGTCGTAATTAACCCACTTAAATGGCAGTAACTTTGGCCAGCAATCGCCGCAATGGGCGGTGGCTTCTGTGGGCGTGATCCTTGTGCATGTTATAGCCGCAGGCGAAATCCCAAAAAAAAATACGCAAGCAACGCGCAGAAATTTGCACAGTTTTTAATGGCACACATGTGCTATGCGTAAGTGTGTGTGCTTCTGTGTGTGTGTGTGTGTGTGTGTGTGTGTGTGTGTGTGTGTGTGGGATGCGTCGTATGAGGCTTTCGATGAGGGTTTTGTGAGCGTGGACTTAACTGACCAACACACACACACACACACACGTTCCACATTACGTGTAGGAAACTGCGCCATGGTAAATGCTTTAAAAAGCCATTTCAGTTTTTTTCCGTTCAGTTTTTGCTATTTTTTCTCTTTTTTTTTTTGGGTTTTTCTTCTTTGATATGGCCGCAAAAAAGGGCGGATTATAAAACACTTAAGCGATTTTAAGCGCAATTATGTTGGCACGAGCACGTAAACGCATTGTGGCCATTGCAATTCTTATCCACTTCAATATTTAAGTTGCTGCTCCTTATTAGGCATCCATTTAAAGTTAACCAACAGCAGCGGCGCAAATTTGTTCTAAATAATTAAAATAAAACTAAATTTGCCGCAGGCTACAAAAAAAAAAAACAAAACGAAATTTTCAAACAAATAACAGAATAGTTGTGGAATATTTTCAGCAGCAGTATATCTTTGACTTGGGAAAGTCATTGGGTTGACAATAAAATATCCTGTAAGAGATAAAATAAGTTTTTACTGAAAATATATAAATAATGCAACTAAAAATATACAAAAATATAAAATAAAATAATATTTTTATGAGGAACTAAATTAACTAAAATTCGAATTAATATAAGAATAAATATACCCTTTCAAGTATATTTGGCCAAATGGGGTAGAATCCACGTAGTGCCAAGCTTAGTCATGGCAGATAGCCAGAAACAACAATGGCAGAACAGAACCAACAACAGGCTAGAAAACCCTAGAAACCGGTCTGCAAACAATTAGAACGTCAGCTTACCGGAAAAAAGTTTGCATTTCATTTATAACCGAAGTATTTTATTTAGGAAAAGTTGTGCGAATGCCAGTATGCGATGGGCAGCGATGACTGCGCCTGGCCGGTACACTGGCAGGCGTTGTCCATTGTGCACTTTCTTCGGCAATGCCAGGCGATTCTTCAACGGGCACTTCAGTAAGCTGCAATAGAGACGACAGCGTCCAGCGGGGAAGGGGGGGGGCTGCAACGTTGGCGTTTCCGTTGCAAACGCGCACCATTGTTGCTACAATAAACTTCCGGTTTTAAATTTCACTGGTTTGCCTGTCTATCTATGCAAGTGTGTGTGTGTGTGTGTGTGTATGGGTGTGTGTGTGTAAGTGTAAGTGTAAGTTTGTGTGGCAACAAAACAAAATGGCAGTCGCCAGTTGCAAGCTATCGCTGCCAACGGCTTTTGACATTAATTAGCACAGAACATGTTGAGCAACAGCAACCAGCAACAGGAACAGCAACGGTAACTGCAACGGTAAAGTTTTTGGCCATTTGCAGCTGCATAATGGGCACTGAATGCCTTAAGCTGCTCCCATCAGCCGTGTTTATTACGTAATTTAGATAACGTCCAAACGTTACACACACCTCCTACCCCGCCCGATGAAAACACCTTTAAGTATCACCATCAGCAGCCAATTCTGAAAAGTGCGCTGTCAGCAAACGATGCTCCTCACATAACCATTAGCAACATCAGCTTGAGTAGCCAAAGACGTCTCGATACCTTACTCACTTGGTCAAGTTTACGTCCAGTTGGCAATGTGCATAAATCAACACAAATGTGCTCAGATCATCAAAGTTTAAGCCACCACACAAAGTATTTAGCCTTATTAATATGTAGTTGGCAATACGTTTAAAACTTGCGCAATTTACTTCAGCTGCGCATCGAAAGTTTTTTTTTTTTTAAAGTTGTCGCAAAGATTTGTCGCAAAGATTTGTCGTATAAATCAATAGTTTTTTATAAATTATAAATTTGATTTAAGTAAATCAGTCAGTTTAAGATTTTGTTTTATATTTATTTGTTATATGTTACATTATTAGTCGTTGGATTATGTGAAAATTCCATATTGTATTCACGTTTCAGCGTAAACTTTAAATCGATTAGACTTGGCTCTCCTTTACGATACTTAGCCAGTTTGACCAGACGCTTCGACACATCCTTCACAAATGTTTTCAGACATTTGGCTATTAAATCCGCAGCTTCATCATCCATTGAGGCGGTTTTGTCAATTTTCTTTACATATCTATTTAAATTGTCAACTCCAATAACCTGTTGTTAACATTGAGATGGGATTACTTAAACGACTATTGCATTTTTACTCACACTCACATTACATTTTGTGGATGAGGAGCGCAGGTGTTCCTTATCGCCAGCGCCTTGATGACTTTTGCCCGAAGAGCTTAAGCTGAATGTCGAGAATTCGCTTTCATGCCCAGATAAATCGGAATTATTGTCGGGCAGCTCATCGGCCCAAGAAAAGTTGTTCATCTTGTGCCGTCAAAATTCGTTGCTTAAATCCATTGGGAATTCTAAGAAAGAAAACTATTGCCTACTTTTAGGTCACAAGTTAAGTTCTACGCTTTAAATTTAGAAATTACTTTAAATTTTCTGGCCATTCGATTTGACCCTCAAGCATTTTCAAAAATGCACGTGGCCTTCAGAAATAAAAGTCAATTTTTTCAAACAGTGACTGATCGATTTTGTGTGCAATTTGTATGATGTCAATGTTAATGGCATTCGTTGCCACGCCCTTCGAATTACATCAACACAGACAAAACGCACAACACAGTTGGCGCTGTAAGTTCATCTCCATCTTACAATTCGCTGCACAATGTCGCAAATATATATATATATGCTCGGAATAATCATTCAACTTGTATATATATATATATTGAATGATTTTCTTTTGCGGATTTACTTGCATTGTGTTTGTTGACCTCGAGTAAATGTGTCGCTTATTGGAATGCACTTTGCTTTTGGCAATTGCATTGATATGCGATTTGTGGTCGGTAAAGCGGATGGCAAATTTGACAAAGATTTTCTGCGGCAATTTATCGCAATGTCCTTGTTACGAGCTGGTGCAGCCACCAATTTATCCTGTGGACTGGACCTAACTTTATTTAATGGCAAATAGTTCACACTTCCTTTGCCTGCTCGTAAACTTTGTCCAGAGCAGCCCGGGATAACCATATGTTTGCTATTGTTTTTGTTGCTGCTGCCACTGTAATTTCTCTTGTTGAACTTTTGTTGAAATAAAGGCGCTGTTTTTTTTGCTGTTTTTGCTGTTTACTTTGTCCCAGTGCTAAATATTTCAAACAAAAGCCAAACAAACAGCTGACAACGGCAACAAAAACAATAACAATAACGGCCGTAACGACGGCAACAAATGGTTGCCGGAAGGAAGCGCAACTTAAATAACGGATATTGGCTTAAATAAACAATGGCGTCCATGTCTGCAAGGCCAGCGCATATAACACATATCTCCATATCTCTATGTATATATATATATAAATATATATATAAACTAACTGTACAAGCATTAAGCCAACTTGCTGGTAAACTGTGTGGCGATAAGCAGCGCTTGAGCGGATGTCGCAACCCGTTGTCTGCCTGCCTGCCACCAACCACCCCCCCTCCCCACCCTGGCGGAATGACTGCCTGTGGTTTTCACCGTGAAGTTGGCTGCATTCGCAGGGTTGCATTTCGCATGGTTTTTGCCAAATTGTTGTTCTTTACATTGTTGTTGTTTACCGCGTCTGTCAGTGCAACAGCTGTGTTTTTGTCAAGTTCTTTGGGCACTTTAATTGCTTGTTAATTAGAGTTGTGTGTTTTGCGCCACTCCCCAAAAAAAAGGCGCTAGCTGCTTAATTTTATATATATATATATATATATATATATATCTATATATATATATTTTTTTTCCCCCGTAGTGTTTTGGTTTTGTTTTTGATATGACACAAATGGGGTTAATTGTTGTTTGTGTGTCGCCATGACATGCCGCTGCTGGAATTTAACAACTGTGCAAATATTTGACAGATGGCTGACAGGCTGTCAACGAACCCGAACAAGGCCCAAAACCAAATCGTTCATTGACGCCTGAACGTGCGAAAATTGACTGGGCTGCAACCTTTCAAACGAATTTAGAGGACTTTTAATCTATACGAGGGTCATAATGAAAGTTCAATTTATAACTATACATACGGAACTATAATGGAATTAAAATATAAATTTATTGTTTGGCATGTCTGATAGCAACAAATCTATATGAAAATGAGAAAAGAGCTTAAGTTGGCGAGTGTTAAAAAGTATTGCTTTGATCTATGAACAACTTTTGTGTTTACCCATGCAGCGGATGCACATCCCTGCAGTTTATATATATATATATATATATATGTCAACTGTGTGGCAGCTAGCGGAGCATTCATATTATTTTCACACCTAACGACTGCCTGCAACATCAACGACAACGCGCTTGACGAGTGTCAGCTGCAATATTTACACTGCACTACAAAAACAAGAGCTGCAACAAAAAAAAAAGCAAAGGACTCGAGTGTAATCGTTATAAGGCTGTGGGGGGAGAGGGACTGGTGATGATGGTATAAGTAAATCGAATGCTCAACTGATGCTAAAAGGATAAGCGCATTAAGGCATTTACTTTGGATTGTGAATCAAACGGGAGGAAAACACATTAATGCGAGATGAGAAAATCGAGGAGCCTCGGGGGCAGTCGTTGCCGCAGCTGCAATGACAGATACAGTCGCAGTCGCTGTCTTATAGTGTGCCACTGGCAGCGTTGGTGGCAACTAGACAAACAAGCCACATGTTCATGTGCTCGTTGTACTCGACACAAAAGCGCAACAAACAAGCGGCAACAGCCCCGAGCCATACAATTGCAACACAGACAAAGGACAAAAGGGCGTGGGAGTGGGTGTGGGAGTTTTGGGGGCCTATGTTGCAACAGCAACTAAAACCGACAAAGCGAAGCTCATTGCACTATGGACCCACTTAATCCTGGCCATTGTTTTCGCCTTATTATGCCACCCATTCCGCATTGTGTTGGCCTAATGTTGTTGACTCTACGCGCAAAATGGAGCGAGAGCCCAACTTGTATTCACCCCATATTCAAAGCATTCCAAGCTGCTTTAAGCATCTCGACAATCCTCGGGAAAAAAAGGACAATGTTTTGCTTAATCAGCAGCGAGGCCAACGGCTCAAATTTGTTTGTGTTTAGTCCTCAATTTGGTGTTGCCTTTCTTACATAATAAAAGCGCTGATGGGCGTGTCTGGGGGGAGGGGGGGCGGCCTGGTGTTTGTTAAGTCGCGTATGTTAAGGTTACATTTTGTTATGTTCTCTTCAGATGACAAGGCGACTAGACGGCGCCATTTGGCGCCAGACGAATTCCCCCTCGCCCCTCCTTCACCTGGCATTGGCGAATCGTAAAAGCGATTTTTGGCAACAGTTTTGGGCAAATCGATAGAACGAATATGAACTCATTGCGCTAAAACCAAAAACAGATTTAAAGACGTGGTAATGCAAATCTTGGCATCGGAGAATTTTTTCTTAAAAATATTTTGTACTAATAAAAAATAAATAAATAAAAATAAAAAAAGAAAATAGGCTTTGCTTACGTCAGCAGTTAAGTATACTTAAATATAGTTATATATATATTATATAGATACTAAAGATTTATGAATTAGCAATCAGAAGTTAACGTTTTATTCTTATTTAATTTAACTCTGCAATTTAATGTAACAATGGACCTAATTCATATTTATTTTGTAATTATCAAAAACAGTAATTTGAATTTATATGTCAAATGCATACAAATATTAATAATTATGTGCAAATTATTAATTTAAGTTGAGTAGAAGATAATTTTAAGATGAGATTGCAATCATGCTGGATGCTCAATTAATTTGCACACATGCTGAAAGTAATTATGTACTCCAAATATTGATTGCCAATAAATCAATTTATTATGGCCAAAAGTGCACATGCTGCAAGCCACCGGTCACCCAGCTGCTGCTTATTAAGTTGCCACAACTCTGGAAGAGCTTGGCTTGCCTTGGCTTTTACTTATTTTTCTAGGTCATGCCCTGAGGAAATGTTGACTACGAAAAATGTGTGGCATTTTCCTAAGTATACCCTGTGCACTGAGCACTGAAACGGGAATATTGAAAATGGTTAAATGAAGAACATATACTAAATTTCTAAGCCAGATTTTGCGACTGTTGATTCATGTCTGTTATAAACATATTGAAAATATGATGAGTATCTAATAGTCTAATACTTTTAGCATTCACACAGAATTTTCACATTTTTTTCATAGTTCTTGCTAACCCAGATAAATGGCGACGCAGTTTTGTGGCGCCTCGTGACGGTGGCTGCAACCACCGTCGCCAGTCACCAACAATTTTTACTGCAGACGGGCAATAAATTCTGGGGCTGTTTAGTCTCAGTTACTTTCCAGCCCCTTCGAGAGTTCCCCCCAAACTGCAGCAGCCTCATCTGGATATTGATTTCATGCGACATTTGAAATTTAACAACTGAAGAGAAACTGGTGAAAGTTCTCTGGCATTGTCATTCACAGTTATCCGTTGTACCTTTTATGCTGCCAGATCCATCCATCAACTTGTGTCACAAATGATGTCAGCCATTCTCCCCAGCCAACCATCATAATATTTGTATTAAAAACTGTTAGGCTTTTGCTTTTGGGGCTAAGTAACATTTTCTCTTTAAGATCTTTGCTTAAAAGGAAGGTTCAAAAACGTTTCAGATTGTGAAGAGCTGTCGAAAGATGTGAAGTTTATTGAATAATGGATTTGAATTTCACAGATTCTGATTGATAATATCAACTTTAGTTCCTTTCACGAATTTAAGCCTCTTTAGAAGAAATTAGAATACTTAGATAATTATGTTTACATACCAAATTAAATATCACAAATATATAATTATACAAATTATACAAATTTACAAATATATATACAAGCTTGATAATGTTTATATATCACAGCACTTAAACTAATTAATTTGTTGTTTGTTTTCAAGCTTTTTCAGCTCTTTCAGCTTATTTTCTTTATTCATGATGCTTATCCGGCATCGAATGAAATACAAATGTTTTCTGTAAAAGGACTCGCAAACTAAATGACTTGATTAATTTGTGATGCTTTGCGATTTTCAAAGCTGGTGCAGTTGCCACATTGCCACATTATTGATAGCTATTATTGCAATGCACACTGGCTGTTTATTGCAGTTTGTGAATGTGAGTGTGTATTTTAGAAAATCCCCTGTACAAGCCAAGAGCATACGTCAATCAGATTTGCTTTGTGATAAATTTGCTGCCACAGCGAAATGTCGATTGCAGGCAACTTTAATTACTTGCAATTAAAAACTAATGCACACAGCGTAAGGCAGACATATTGCGACGGCACAGATTGATGGGGCAAGACAATATGCAGCTGTCTCCTGTGGCACTCACTACTCCTACTCCTCCTCTTCCTGTTCCTAATTGGAACAGTTCATAGATGTGGCAGCGTGTCGTATGCGCTGTGCTGCCTCTTGGCTAAATTGTTTACACAGCCATTTAAAATATTAGTTGGTTTTTCAATTTGCAGCTGTGGCAAACTATACTTTTCGCAAAGGGACGGCGGGGGTAGCAGTCTTTTTTGTTGCACGACCCAAAAATAAGTTATAATAAGTTAATTTGATGCCAAGGGCTGTGGGCCTGAGCCAAATCGAAAACAACAAGAACTGGTTACAACATCGACATCTTCGTGACCCGCTAAATGCTTTTTGCGAAAGCAATTTCAATTAGTGAGTCGCCCAGGGATACAGCGGGATGGGTAAGGGCATGGGGGGCGGGCGGGGTGCATAGGCGTCGCTTATGCAAAACTTGTCGAAAATGTCGCTATAAACTGAAAATTTAATCACAAAACTCGTGCAATTTGCATAGACTAAATGCAAAGCGCTAAATGCAAAATTTGTGTCGACAGACAGAGAATCGAGAGACGGGCGTGGATCTATGCAAATGTCATAGGAAAGTACACGAAATTAAGTTGTGGAAAAAACAGCTGAAATGCGTCGCTAACTGAAATAAGCAACAACAAAATAAACGTGCCAAATTCAGATACCTACAACAAATTTAACCATAAAACGCAACTATTTTGGCATCTCATTTGCCATGAATTTGTCGGGCATCTGGCTGAATGTCTGACGGGCGACAAACAGGCGACGCTGACAACAACAACAAAAACAACAACAACAAAGACTATGAAGATGATGAGTGTGATGATGATGAAGCTAAATGTCGTATGATGATACCGCATCGCTGCTGACAGCGAGACAAGCGGAAATGCTAAGGCAACTTCCGTCATAGTGTTGATCTATGCGACTGTCAGTCATCAGTGGTCTTATGTGTGTGTGCGAGTGTGTGTGTGCGAGTGAGTGTGTGTGAGTGTGTGTGTGCGAGTGTGTGTGTGTGAGTGTGTGTGTGTGTGCACGAATTTCAGGCTAAACTTTGCTTACACATTTTAACTATTTGTCAGACCATTTTGTGAATAGTCGCAAAATGATTGCAAAACTTAGTCAGAATAAAATCAGAAAAATATAAATAATGTACATAAAATTAAATATGAAATAAGAGACGCAATTTCAACAATATTCGGTTAAAACTGAGGGAGTTTGGTGCATATAAGACTTAAATAATCAGGTAGAAGGACAGCTGCTGCCTGGCAACGTTGCAACGAATTTAATTTATCTATAAACAATATAACGGGCTATGATTTAACAAGGATCTCTTAGGTTAATTTTGGTACAATAAAATATTTATTTGTTAAATGAAAAAATAGTATAGAATAATATAATATAATAATATAACTAGGATCTCTTAGGTTCATTTTGTTATATAAAAATATTTATTTGTTAAATTAAATATAGTATAGAATAATATGCTTAATAGTTAGTGTAGATATGCCTACTACTCTATTGTTATGCGCAAATAAAATAAATGCTTTATTAAGCCAATTATTTTTCTCAAATTGCATCACTTTGCAACATAGGATTTTGATAAATGTGCAACACACTTGGCAAATTTGGCAAATGGAATTTTAAGCGATTTTCCCAAACGAAAATTTATGTAACTCAACTTAAATATAGATATAGCCATATTGCTATCCGATGTGACATACGGTTTATGATCGAAACCATTTTATATATGGTTTTTTTTTGCATTTTATTGCCATTTCAACAGTTCGAAAAGTTCGAAAAGACGGTAAATGACAGCGCAGCACTTGCAGCCGGCTCCAAAGACAAAAGGCAGCCACTTACATAACGGCAAAAATGAAACACGTGACTGGCTGGCATTGTGCAGTATACACACACACACACACACATTCATATATACACACTCGCAGACAGATAGCTGCAGTGGCTCTGGATTGCATATTGCCGGATTTATGTGGCAATAAGCAGATGCAACCTATGGCGGCAATGGAAGAAAAAGGATGGCGGCGCATGACAAAAAAAAAAAAGGGCAACGTGCGCTGCGTAACTGATATGAAACGATTAGTACCGATACACACACACACATACATATACACACATATATATACACACACACACATATACATTCACACACACTTGTGCATTTACCGTAACGCGTTCCAATCGAGTTCGACTTGGCAACAGCAATGGAAGCATATACGGGAAATATTGGCCACGTTGCTATTGAGTTTCGTAAAAGAGGCATTGGGCAAATGGCGGGCTGAGGGGGTGGGTGCCAAGAAAGCAATAACTCATTACAACGCATGTTTACTGGCCCAACTTTTCCAGCCAACATACACACCCAGATTGGCAGTGTCTCGCATCAATGGGAGATTTTGCAACTTATTTATGCAGCGCAGCAACTCTTCCAACTTTTAGGTAAAGTTTAGTGCCCAGAAAACCACATTTGACATATTGCCAAATTCAACGGTTTCAGCGGTTAGAACACAGACTTATGTGAGAGACTGTGCGAATTATTTTTATATCAAAGAGTTGAGTAACTAACGAGAAGTTTTAATATAAGACAATTGGCAAAGCCGAAGTCAAATTAAAATCTGTAATTTTACAACTTTGTCATGAATAAGATGCGTTGACAATACTGAAATTGGATAGAAATATTTAGAAAAAAATGTAAGCTGCTTATTGTTCGAAGAAATTGAGCTCTGATTGTAATATGTAATTGAATAAAATATGAAAAAATATGTAATATTTCAATAAGCTGTCAATGTCAATCGGCTGGCAAATAATAAATCTTAAATTAACCTTTGTGTTTGAACAATAATGTCAATTGCTGAAAGTGATCTGCGAGTTGGCAGCGACAAAGTCCCTTTGAGCAGACGGTAAGCGGCTTAACGACCAAAAGGAAGCAGGAGTGGAAGTTCCATCAGGAAAAACCATAACTATGTTGCAGCTATAGCTGAAAATAATAACTCCAAAGGATTAGCATAGAGCACATTGTTCAAAGGCAACGAGGCAACAAAAACTTTCAGTGCCCAGGAAGTCATAGTAAGGTAATCGAGCGAGTTGCAACAGAACCAGCAGCAGTTAAAAGTTATGGCTACAGGGATGAGCGATGCATGATGACGAATAGTAAAATAGTATCCGATGACTCGACAGTTTGGACAGATTGAAAGGGGGGAGAAAGTTTTGCGGGTGCGCTCATAAGTAGGCAACACCTTTTCAACTTTAAATTGTGTATTAAAGCAAGAGTGTGTTTTGGATGAGTGGACGACATTGATTTGTCCTTGCAACAGGCTTGCAACAGCCAAGCAACCGAACTGACCGAAAACCGTTAGCCAGCTTATAGATAAGGGATTTACAGAAAGCGCTCTGGAGTGCCGGGCTAGCTGGAGCTAGAGCGTACCCAGCTAATGCAGCAGTGGATGCCACGCTAAAGGAGAGGCAAAGGCAAAGGCAAAGGCAACGGCAACGGCAAAGCCATAGCTAAAGCCGAAGGCAAACTCATGTCAAGGCCTGGCAAAATGCGCAAACAGAAAGGAAAACTCGAGCCAAGCTCAAAATGCAAGAGAGTGAAATGCGAAAGCAGATAACGGCATTAAAGGGTTAAGCTGCCCAGTGCTGCAAGTTCAAAGTTCGCACACAGAGCACTGTGCTGCAAGGTGCTGTTGGTGCTGGTGCTGGTGGTGCTGGTGGTGCTGCATGGAAGATTTTGGTTGGGGTTAGAGTACCAAGTGTCCGTTTAAGTGACGCTGAATGGTCATCAACGTTCAGGGCTTAGCTTTGATTTACTGTGTCACCCTATGACTCTCTCGGAAAGTGTTGTGAGTGGCTGCAAACTTTGACGCCTGATACGCATACACTTGCTCCTCTCCCCCCTTCATACTTAGCATCCCAACCCCCAGATAAGGTTTAATGTTTGCGAGTCCTTGGGTTTTGATGCCTATAGCTATTTGGGCATGCCAAGCACGTTCCAATGGCTTTGATTAAAATTGATGTGCCTCGGGCTTTGTCCAAAAATTTCCGCAAAGTCAAACATAATTTGACCTAAGCCAAGGCATAAGCAAATGTGATAGGGCATAAGGAGCAGGTCATGTTCTACACTCTAATTGAATGAAATAGCTGTAGAGAGAATCACGCACTTAAATTTACATATTAATGCACACCAAATATAGACACACACACACACACACACATACACACAAGCTTGGCAAATTGTGGGCTATTAAAACAGAGAGAAGAAAAAAAAAATGTTTGCTCAAAATGGAATTATGTTGAAATTAGCACAGACACACACACCCAGAGCTAAGAAATAGAAGAGACATTTATGCCGTGGGGAGGGGAAGGGCTGTGGCGTAGTCTATGGCATTTTTATGGCACATAAAAATTTAACAACTCTGACTGAAGGAGCCACTAAACGTCATCATTGCAATGGATTAGCTGCAAATGCGAAACAGTATTCCAAATTTAGCACAGACTGCGCGATTCGGCGAATCTGCAGCAGACGATAAAATTGAGCTGTTTCTGCATTTGCATAAGAACGGGTCAGGCAGAAATCTTCCAAAAGATTCAATTACTGCGCCATGCGGATTGAGGCTAGATGAAAATTGGTATTGAAGAAAATTGTATAATAATATTAAAGCTATTGTTATAACATACATATAAATAAATGTATAATTCTCGGATGTACCCAGCTCGAAAAATTGCAGACAATTTTTTTGCGCAAACATAAAAATTTTTGCCTTTAAGTTCAACGACAACAAAAAACTTTCACCACAAAAAAAAAATATTAAATAAATAAAAAAAATGAATCTCTGTGAGAGAAAAAATAATGTTTGGGACAAACATTGCCAGTTTAGTTCTGCTCGTGAGTGGCCATGAATGCAGACAAGCTGCCGCAGAAATGTCAGCAAGCATCCAAGGACAACAAGGACAAACAACATTTGCTAGCAAGGAGTGTGAACTTGTGTGTGCTTGTGTGTGTGTGTGCGAGTTGGCTGGTATGTTGTTGGCTCTTCTGTTGACATTGGAAATTGAGCAACCGAAAATGTGTAAACAAGTTTGTTCGGTCCTAGTGCAATGCTGTCTTTGACAACTTCGACACTCGCCTAACGCAACTTGCCACTTGCCACTTGCCACAGACCACTCCATAACAAAAATTTTGTTTTAAAAAAACAAAAACATTGTGTGTCCTGTTGTTGAGAGTGTAAACTAAATTAAATGCCATATATATTAAGAAACCACTGAGACATACACCAAATAGAAGAGACAAATTGGTTAGGCAAGTCATTTGAAGCACTTTTATATCAAAACAAATCAGAACAAGGCAAATGAACTGTGGCTAAAGATGAAAACCAAAAAAAAAACAGATACGATCTGAATGATAAATGTACTCATTTGTACATGGAGACAGCAAAAACTGGGCAATAAATAATCATGCGAGAAGGCAGAAGAAGTATGCCAAAACTCAATTATTCGCTTTTATTTGTTGTAGTCAAAATAAATTGAGACACATAAATAGTTAGTTACAAATAATAAATCATGTTTGCGAAATTTATTGAGCTTTTTTTTTTAAACAGAGCCCAAAAAAAAATAAGTTAACTGAACTAAGGTTTTCTTTTAGTATAGTGATACAAATTTAAAATATTAGAGAAATGTATTTTTAAGATTTTCGTACAGGGTATCAGGCAGAAAATACTCATTCTGAAATATTATGTTTGCCTTTATCAGGCGTAAATATTTCCAATTAAATTCTCACAGTAGCTATTTTGCTAAATGTTGCATACACAACACACAAAAGCCAAGTCGAAAATTAACAATTGAGGCAGCTGACAGACTGACAGCAATTTTACGAAAATGTCAAGCAGAATTTGTGCAACAAATTTGCTAAAATGTGTGAATGATAACTAGAAGCAACTGGCAATTAGACAGTAATTGTTAAAGTGACATTTTGAGTTTACTATCGAAAATGACTCCAAGAGAAAGGCACCTTTGGACAGCCAAATTATCGGACATAAATTGCATATGCAATGAGCACTGCATAAGTTCAATTTATAAACGTTTGTTGTACAATTTCAAAATTTAATTAACGTCATTAAAGCCAACGACGAATGCACTAGAAAATCTAAATTTTCATATTATATATTCTCTACAGAGACTAAATATCAATATTATTAAATCAAATGTACGCTTACCTAGTAATGGACGGACAATTATTTATTTGGCTGTTTGCACAACTCTCCGATGGCCTCTTAGGACATATCGAGGATTACAGAATATGCGTATTGCATTGCGTATACGTAATGTGAGTCCGCCAGACACTACAATTAGCGAAAGCTGCGCACCGCATTCGCTATTTACAATAATATAAATGCATATATATATATATATATATATATATATATATATATATTTTGTACTGTTGAAGAGTTTCCCAATAAGTGCATTTTACCCAACAAATGATAAATATGCGAGTTTATTTATAATGCTGCGTTGTGCGTTGATTATTTCACAAACAGGCAAATATTTGGCAATTAAGTACCGCAAGCTCATCGTGAAACTCGAATGCCATTGAACCGGGCACCAAAAACAGGCTAAATATTAATTGTAAATGGTTCGCAATTGAAATTCGAAATGCATTTTCCCACAAAATGCAAATTATGCAATGGCCAACCGATACAAAATGTGTTGGTAATTGAATAGACAAGCCTTGTATATGGCATAGCTCTGCTAATCCCAAAATTGCAAATGAACGTACTTTTACTGAGGAAATATATTTTTTATTTTGTACTTTAACTTTTCAAACAATTTAATTTTTTTAAAGGTTAAAAAGTCTATCATTAAATTTTAATTAGCCTAGAATGCTGCGCATAGTTAGTTTTTTATTAAAACTACACATATACATTTTCCAGAAACTTTGAGATGTCGAGAGAATTGTTCTGTGACCAGTTTACTAAATATGCAATTATCTCACGTACAAATTTCTTTATTTTAGGATATTTAAATTTGTATATTATAAAAATATGTTGTTGCTTTGAAGTGCTTACCCCAAGTGTGTTGAAATTTAATTTAAAAAATGCTACGAGAATGTCGATATTGTGTTGGTGTGTGTTTTGTGTGTGTTTTGTGTGTGTTTTGTGTGTATTTTGTGTGTTGCTGGCAGGGCCAGGCGTTTGCAATTTCAAATCCTTTGGGTTGGTTTGGCTTGTTTTTATTGATTGAAAAACTCAAATAGCTGAAAAAGTTTTGTTTTGCTTTATATCTCAATAAAATTTGTATGTTCTGTTAAGCCTTACGAGTTCATCTGACAAAAGATATTTGATTTTCAATTAGTTGGTTTGATGTAATTTGCATTCAGGAATTTTTATAAGCCATTTCACTGGCTTAACAGCGCATCATATTGCAAATTAAATAAAATCCAATTTGCAAATAATTGAATTGACTTTTGATGTATGCCACAATTTGTGGCAATTGATTGATTTGATTGAAATCTCATCAAGTACAGTAAATAAAAAATAAAAACTGAAAATTAAATAAATAGATCGATTGCTCTTTCACATTTACGTCATAATGTGTTGCCAGCCACAAAGCCATTCGGCATTTTCCTGAACTGTCTGTTGGTAAATATTTAATACAATAGTCATATCCCGTCTGGACGGGTTCTGTTAACCAAATATTGGCTTTTAGCCATTAACACTGGGCATGCATAATTGCTGCCTGTCATGTTTGCTGTTGATTAACTGTTGCAAAAATATCAGCACAAAGTCGACTACAAGCCAGCACTTTGTCAGGATGTAACATCCAGTTGCTCAGGTAACTTGTGATTTATGTCGGACATGTGTGCTTATCTATTGGTTGTATCTACACCCAAATACACACACACACACACACATACACACATACTTTTGAGCTGTACGTTGGTTAATGGGCAGTTTGCGTAGAACTAGTTAGTAATAAAGTGTGCTTGTTAGTTTGAAATCAAATTTGGCCTGATCGCTGTTCAAGTCTCAATGACACGAGCTGAAAATGCCAGTTAACAGTTAAAGCTATCTTTAGGTAAATACAAAAATTCAATTTCAAAACTCAGCAAGAGAAAAAGTTAAGTTGCAGCTTGATTTATTTTTCATTTCATATTTTTCAGGCTTTAAGCTGCTTTAGCCTTGCCCCTATTTTCTGGCTTGTTGAGGTAATGCGCTTTCAGCTTGTGTTATCGGCGTATTACCACGTTTTGCCAGACTGATATCAATCATACGCACTGTTTGCCACAAACACATGCAACCACACACTCAAATATAGACGCACACAACGTTTAGTCATGAATCAGCTAAAAGCCGCAAGGCAACGTGTACGTATCTGCAGCAGTAAACTAAATTGCTTTCACACAGAGCACAGAGCACTTCAACACACACACACACGCACACCCACACACACAGAGCATGTTAATAAATGTTGTTCACACCTACACACACACACACACACAGCCAGTCTCTATAGTGGCATGTCAGAAAGCACTTAAAGAGGTATGCCTGTAGTCTGTAATTGTTACTACGGATGTTGGCAACTGTTGTTGCTGCTGCTGCTGCTGTTGCTGTTGTTGCTGTTGCTGTTGTTGCTGCTGCTGTTGCTGTTGTTGCTGCTGCAGCTTTTGTCGCTTCGGCAACTGGCAGCTCAACACTTTTGCGTATGCTGCTCACCAAGTAATTACGCAAGACCAACAGCGACTGACTGTCTGACATGTTGACTAACCGTTCCAGCAGCACAACTCAAGCGAATGTTGCAATTATTAGGCGCTGCTGCGTGTGAATGTTGCAGCGCTGCCATCCTGCCACGTTTATAGGAACCTTTGAAGTGTAATCCCGCAAAACTTACAACATGCCGTTGCTGCCGTTGCAACTCTCTTTTGACCATGTTACCGAATTGCAGTTTTGGCTGTTTTGGCTGTTCTTGTTGGTTTGCTGTTGCTGTTGTGGTTGTTGTTGTTGGTTTGCTGTTGGCTTTTAAGTTGATTAGAGCGGGTGCACGCAAAAATATTTTACGTAATTAAAACTTGTCTGGCGCTGCTGCTGTCATGCATTTTTTTTTGTTTCATTACCACTTCTCCACCTCCACCTCTACCTCTATCCCCTATCTGAACAGATATTCTAAAGCTGTGTGGCAGTTTGCATAAGCAACATTTCTGCACAGGTTTTTGCTGTTGTTGCATTGTCTGATATAAAACAAAGCGCGACCGCAAAACTAGCGCAACAAACAACAGCAGCTAACCTAAAACAACAATGCAACAAACAACATCTGCCGTGGCAACCATATGCCGCACTCTGTGGCTTGTTTGTGTGTTCCTGTGTGGCTTTTTCAAACTATGTCGCTCCACTGTGTGCTGTGTTTTTAGAGCGTGTACATAAATTTTGTAAAGTAATAAATTAGGAATTTAAAATGCGCAAATTTTGCACAATTTATTTATAACCGAAATTTTCACAATAGCACTGAAAATTGTTGGTTAATTTGCCAACTGAAAAAATTCAAATTTTATTGTTTGTAGTTAGTTGCACAAAAAAATGCTCATAAAACAATTGACATAATTGCATTTAAAATGAAATGTATAAAAAAATTTCAGAGAGAAATTTATATGTGTGCATTTTTAATAAATTCCTTTCATGCATATTTCAGCTTAAATTAAAATTGTTTAAAGCACATATTTTTAAAAATTAACAACAAGATATAAGTAAAATATTTATCCCATCGTCTGGGGATAAGAACCCAATAAATATTCAGTTTATTAAAATAACTCATCTTAAGGAATTAGAAAAGATATATTTATGAAATAATTTACAATTGCTTAAAAAACAGACACAAATACTATTAAAAGATTAACTGATAAAATAGTTAAAGTGATTAAAGATTTTATATATCAATAATTATAAGAATTAAATCCTTAAAGTGTGCTTAATATTATATTCCCTTTAGCTAAAAGATTGAATGAATTATATTTCAAACATTATTCTGCAAAATAAGGCTAAATAATTTGTAGTTTCTATGTAGCCCCAAAGGTATACGAAAACAATATGAATATGATTGGTTTTAGTTTATGGATGGAATTAAAGTAAATTAAAATTGCATTCCCTATAATATAAATATAAATTATGTAGATTTATTGCCTTTGTGGTAAACTAATAATAATCAATAATGAGATAAATGGGTCACTTCATTGAATCACACATTTTTGATCCTACAAGCAAACGAAAACTGCAATTTTTGTGCTTAAAAATTTTGTAAAATATATGTATGTATTCGTATTGAATTTATCCAAATTTGTAATGGAAACAATGTTAAATGGACTGGCATTCTATTCCCAACATCGCCTTCCATCCTATTTGCTCGAATGATGATGTTCCCATCCAATGCAATGAAGAAAAGCTGAGTAAATAAAAAGCATTTGCTGGTAGCTCTATAGCTCTATTATCATATTAGACTGGCTCCAGTGTCGTTTCTATTTTAATCTGTGTCTGGGCCTTTTGTACCCAATTGTTAACAATGGCCTGGAGGTTGCTATTCGTTTTTGGCTTGAGAGCGAAAACTTTTGTGCTGCATTCAAGTGGTCGGAACAGGCAGCTGATGTGCGGCACAGCCTAAAATTGAATGACGCAAAAGGCGAAACTCAATAAAAGAAATATTTTTGTTAGCGCACATAAAGTACTTTCATAGTTGGATGAACTGAAACTCTTGCGTGGCGGTATGGCCAAAGTTATAATAGTTTTTCAAGCAGAGCAAATGCAATTCCACTTTCAGAAAGTTCGCTCAATAGAAGATTCTCTCACTCACTCTCCAACACTTAATACAACGGCATGGATACAGTTGTCGTCAAGTGGACTCTGGACAACAAACAAATGATGCATATGCGAGCCAACTTGGAAAATTGAGCACTGAACAATTCAAATTACAAACTAGCTAAAAAGTCTGGCTCACAAATTTGTGCTGCGACACTGCTGATAAAACGATCAAAGTTGTAATTTTAGCTACGACAAACTTGATTTCAATGCGAAGTTGCATTTAGTGCTTTAAATGCACTTGAATTGAAGTGAATTTTTTTTTTTACTTAAATGTAAAAATGTATTTAAGAGCTTGGTAGTAGGTACACAAGTGCGACGATATTTGCTATTTAATTGAAATTTATTTGTTTACTGCAATTACGAAACGCTACACGTTTTTTTTGTGACAATTTATAATGCGATTACTTTAACCAACAATTAAATGCCACAACTTAAAAATATAATTCTATTAAGAAATAATGACGAAGCTTGTACACTCTAAAAATAAAAAAGGCAAATTATGATTATTTTGTTTTTATTTTTATACTTCGAGATAACTTTACATACCTTTTTTCTTTTGGAGCTTATGCGATTTGGTATTTGTAAGCTATCCTTCTCAAAAAAAAAAGAAAGAAAAACAGCAATACTAAGATGAAAATGGTTATTTACGAGCGGCTGCCATAGTCAAAGTTTTTGCCAGAATATAAACTTGCGGTTGGCATTGCAGAGATTTACTTTTTTGAGATGCTAACACCTGTTACCATTCAAAAGCGGATCAATGCACAAATTCATTGGCTTATACAGTTTTTAAGATAACAAAACAGAAACTTGTAAAACTATTTCAGAGCCGTCTTGTATAAAAACACAACATTTTAACGATTCTATAATAAAAAAAAAAAGTGTAATAAAAAAGTTATAAATTGAAGACAATAAGCCAAGTAAAACAATAGAGATTTTTTATGGTACGTGGTATCGTAAAAAACTCAATTAACCTTATTTTTTATTTTCAACTTAAACATAATAAATTGATACTGTTTGGTTTCGTCGTTTGTAATCAGCGTGGCTTTTGTTTTATTTAAATTAAAAATAAACTCAATTAATCATGTAAATATGGAATTTACAATGTGTCCGTTGACGCTGTTTTGTTTTTGGTTTGCAGCGACATCTTTCTACGGCAAATAGTTGTGAGACTGGGTGAGTGTGTGTGTGTGTTTGTGTAACTGTCAGACAATGACAACAATTAAGCACACACGTATATATACAAATATGCCATGTGTGAGAAAAACGCTCAAATTTCAACAAAAAAAACACATAGAGAACTAAAAGAAGACTAACAACAATACGAGAATTGGAAGTGATCGACCAAGCGTTGTCCTGCAAAAGCTGTTTAAATTTAATTCCAGTCTATCATAATTATCTTCGATAAATATGTTTTTAATATATATTAAAAACTATATACCATTCAACTAGATATTATGTGATTTTAATAATTTTCTTACTATTTTGGAACTAATTTTCATTCTATGTGCATTTTTATTAAAATAAATATTAGAAATAAATACATACATATAAATTCATATTTCATAGTTCAATACGCCTTGTAGCAGGCTATGACAAAATAGGGAATTCATAAAAAAATAAATAAATGAAAAATAGTGTGACATGAGAATTCTTGATAGCCAACATGCGGAGGAGCTGTGCCACGTGCTGGTTGCATGCCTCACTTTCGAGTGAGAGTTTCTCGAGTGTATTTTGTGTGCAAATGTGTATTTTATGCTAACGCCATCTTTCTTGCTCAATTTGTGAAACAATTTTGCATACAAATTGCAACAGCTACGCCGTTGAGCTTGACATGCAGTCATAGACGGTTGCATACGTACGTTGCAAGCGTTGCACACAACTACTATAAAAAAAATACAACCAGCAATGCAAATATCGTGAAAAAAGCGTGGCCAAACATACAATGACAATGCATGACTAAAGTAATGAATTACTTATTGTATGCCCGCCCTGACCCCAACCCCCCCCCATTTCAGCCAACGAGACATATGTCACTGACTTGCCATGCGAATGGGTTGGCAGCACAACTCTCCCCATACCCTCCACCCCCCCCCCCCCCCCCCCCCCCACCCCTTCAGTAGCAAAAGAATAACATGAAAAAGGACTGTTTTGCCTTGATGCTGGCATCTGAATTTGTGTGCATTTGTTTGCCCAATTTAAATGAGTGACAAGCGACTTGCATTTAATGTTGCTGCTTATTCACCGAATTTACCCACAAACATTTGCATTTACAATGCAACTATAATCATTTGTGGGAAATGTAAATTAATAATGTCTACTTTATTTGCTTGCAAATTGCATCAGAGTTACATATCTATAAAGTTAGTTAAAGTGCATAGTTATTTATTTAGTATAATTTAAATGAGACACAGCTTTAAGAAAACCCGATTGAATATTGAGTCTACATATATCCAAGTCCTTTAAGATTTTATAAAATCATTAATAGTTGCTAATTTGTTAATGCCAGTCGTACAATTCCTTTGTATTTTAGTACATTTTAGTGTCTGTAGCAAGTTTTACACGTATTGTAAATTCTCTTTAATATTTCATAGACATATTTAAATTATTAAATGCATAAATGCACTTAGCTGTGAAAAGACCACAAATTTTCCACAATTGCAAGCCAAATATTTTGGGATCTGTGAACACTTGATTTAAATTTAATTAATTACAGCAACATGACTGACTGCACAAGCACACCATGGTAAACATCAATTTTCAATTATGACATTTTGTAATATGTGAAATGATTTTCCTTTTAGCACTGAATGAATACTTGGCGCTGTACTTAACACTGATGCATTTTGCATCATTCTTTGCATTTTGCACACTTACCGGGTTATTAGACGCAGCTGATGGTAATTAGCAGCAGATTCTCTCCTAACCACTCCTTCCCCTCATGTCGCCCGGGCGGCAAGTGAAAGCCATCAAAGTAGATTCTGTCGTTGTGGTTAATGTTGTTGCACTAAACCCATAAGAGTAGATGCCACAATGCATCTGCCATGCCCTAATGAACATTTTCATCAAATAGAGAAATAAGTGGGTTTTAAGTTAGTTAAATGGCAAAGCTGATTGGTTTTTAAATATTTAAGTAAAATTACATTTAAAATAAATGTTATGCCTTAAATTCTTGATCGATGAGAGGACAATATTTTAAAATTTCAAGTACCTAATAAAGTTTTAGGCAATAAAATACTTAAGTGACTTCAAGAAGCTTCACAGTGTATTTAATATTTCTGCATTGTACACACAAAGTGCACAACAAAAACAAAATTTTCGAGCTGTTGCAGCTTAACGTGTCTCACCTGGAAACACAATTTAGCAGTAGAAAATATTGTGTCGCATTTTTCAACGTGTGTTGAGCCAGTTGCTATTGCAACACAAAAAGTTGTTTAGTTGTGTGCTAAACATGTTTGTGTATGTGTGTGTTTGTGTGTGTGTGTGTGGGAGTGTGTGAAAAATTCAATTTGATAGAGGCTTTATGTTGGCTTTGGTTGTTCATAACGCGCTGCTAAAAGCTTGGTTGCCTCTTGTGTTTTTTTGGGATATCTAAAAGCATAAATTAATCGAGCTGCGCGCTTTTAGCCAGAAATTGCATTGGCTTAAGCCAAGAATTGAGTTAAAAAGAAAGCCACTCGAAACTGGAATCCCAAGTCAACTCAAACTACTTGAGGCAGGTAAAATACAAGGCTCCAACTTCAAATACTCTTACTTAGCCTGTAATTTTCCAATTACGAATGCGCACTTAAGTTGAATTAATTGTTGCACGCAACATCCCCTCCGCCAATCGCCGACGCCGAGGCACCCATAAATTTTTACCACCTACCCGCTCTATCTGTTGTGGCACTTGCAACAATTCTAAGGAAACTTGAAAACAATTTGCGTGGCACAGGTAAATTTATAGTGTCTGTGCTGTGTGTTGTTGTTACTGCTGCTGCTGCCATTTACTGACTGGATTTAAAGCGGCTCAAAGCTATCTAATGAAATACTAAACCCAGTGAGCCAAGCGCTTGATTTAGCGTCTTAATCGTGCAGCTTTGAAGTGCATCGCATTGCATTAAGCAATGCTTGAAACTAAACAAATTAAATTGTATTGGCTGAGCTTTGGTTTTGGTGTCCCAAACTGGAAACTGTCTAAAACTGAAAGTCGTTTCAGTTTCCTTGCAACGCTGTTAAAATGAAGACACTAAATGCAGCGCCACAAAAGCTGTGTCGTTTTTTGGTTATTGTAGCAGTTGTTGCAGTCGTTGCTGTAATGTAGAATTCAGCAGGAAACATCACAATCACCATCACATACGCATTCTCGCACACACACATGCATACACTCACACTCACACATGTACAATCACTAATATAATAGAGAAGAAAACCAACTCGTGCGTGTGTGTAAAACTTTCTTTTTACGACAAAGTGCAAGCTGCAAAGTTGATAGTAAAAGGCAGAAGCTGCAGCATAATAACAACCAAAAATTTGTAGAAATCCATAAGTCAAGTTTGATAGATAGAAGAAATGCCCTATAATCTCTTAAAAATATCTCTTTAAATTACGTTTGTATTGCTAAATTATGCTTTCATTCCAATTTTGAATTATGGAGTATGAATTAAGGTACATATTAAATTGTATATATCCTATACACAAATTGATGTTGAGTGATTCTCTTACATAAATCCAAAACCGTCCATAATACCCTATATATCCGTTATTATAGGTACTGGGTATAGTAAAGTATTTTTTGTTGCAAGTTGAAGCAGTTGGATTGCAATTTTAGCAGCGCGGTGCGGCAAGTGAACATGAGACAAAGTTTTAACTAAAATTTGCTACGCGGCAACTTAAGTTTATATTGCTTAAGAATTTTAATTTTTATTTTTAGTGTATTTGCCAAGTCGCTGTCGCTGTAGCTGCAGCTGTTGCTGCTACTGCTGCTGCTGCAGCAGCATTATGCGTATACGTAATATGCGCCACGCACAGCGGATTCAATTACAATTTCCAACAAACCACAAGAACGGGGCATGCCTAGTGGGTGTTGCAACTATATTGGCAAGCCAACCGCTAATTATGTTTGCCTGTGCGTGCAACTGCTGCTCCTTCGGTTTCTCCAGATATTTTTCCTTTGACCTCTGACCTCTCACGCTTTCTGTCTCTGTCTCTCATAATTGTGCACGCCATTAACACTGACACTTAAAACGGAATTTATGCATTTTGATAGGCCATGATTAATGCCTCGTCTGTCATGTTGCAACTTGACGTAAATTTGTTAAACAAATGATCTACGCCGTCGTTCACATCGGATGTCATGTGAAAAATTATGCACAGTGGCGATAAAATCATGACTGCTTAACAAATTTCTTAATGAAAAAAGTTGAAAAATTAATTAAAGTTTGCCAAAGTAGCTTATAAAATTTTCGTGCGTAAATTAAAAAGTATTTTGCTGTGTGAAACAAATTATATTTAAGTGTTGCATTTAAGCAGCAGAACTAATATTTCGTTATTAACTTGAGTTTTACTTTTAATTTTAAGTAGTGATTTTTTTTTATTAGTTACAGCTGTAAAGCTGGTAAATCTTTTAACGATGCCTCTTAAATTTTTTCTTAAATATTATATTACTAGAGTGCATAAATATATTAAAAGCTTCACTTCAATTTTACACTCCATAGTTTCCAGATTTATCTAGGAAACGTTTAAAATGCTTTGGGGGCTGAAAGTTTTATGCAAAGTATTTCGGGGTCGCCTTGACTTGAGGCCCCGCCCTTGTGTAAATGTTAAGTCTGTCAAACTTTTGTTTCAAAAGTCAAAGGCGAACGATGTTGATGAATGGGCTGTAACATTTTCCTGCAAGTCCTGCAAGACGTTGGAGTGAAACAGAAAAAGCAAAGAAACAAAAAACGACGACAGCTAGGGTCCTGTGCAAGCGTTTCCATAATGTTCACCATTCTTATCGCTAGAAAGGCGAAAATTAATGTGCACTTTACTTCCTCTTACTGTAGTTGAACAGAGAATTATGACGGCTTGTGAGCATTTAAGAACTCATAAGTGTATTTTCCGGAGCACACCCCTACCACTCTCTCCACACCACGCACACACCCCCGGGGCACAAGCAAAAAAAAAAAAATAAATTAATTGCCATAGTGAAGCAGAAACTTGGAGGCAGAATTAACCGACCCAAGAAAATTTGTTAGCTATTCAAACACCAAACCCCAAATACAAACCCATTTTGCGAGCCAGAGCAAGTGTCAGCTGCAAACTATTAAAAAGACATCTCAATTGCAGGTGAGGTTTGTGGGTGGACGGCGGGTTTACCGAGAAATACCTGAGAAACTAAAGCAAGAGTTTTATTACCTGCATTTCCGTTTGCCACAAAGCAAAGTACAAGTCCAAACTGAAACTGACTTCCTGTTGTGGACTCCAGCAGCAGCAGTAGCTGCCAGTGGAGATAGATGCAGATAGAGTTGGAGGCGGTGGCAGGAGCAGGTGCAGTGCCAGGAGCAGGGGCAGGAATACGTTGCCTAGCATCCAAAAAAGCGGAAACGTCCATTTTATAGCGGAAATATATTCTTATGCGGAGACGTGGAGATGATTTATGTATGTTTTGGCATTACGTGCCACAGCAGCATGAGCATCAGCAGCAGCAGTGGCAGCGGGAGTAGCAGCAGCGACAATGTTTTGTGTGAGAATTTCGAATTAAATTCCTTGCCCCAAGACAGCAGCTTATGAGATGCAATAAAAAAAAATATATATATATATATATAAAGAAACTTGCAACAAAAAATGGGTCAGGCTTATACAAATGCTGCAATTATTTGCATGCTCGACTCTCAAGGATTTCTATTTGCTCGGCTTTCCTTTGTGGCAAGAGAAATATAAAATGGGGCACTAGCTAGATGTGCGTGTCTTTGCGGCGCCTCGGCTCCAAAATCAGGTTAAGTGTGCTTCACATGCGTTTTTTGCTGACATTATTATAAGCACCTCTGCCGCACCTACCACATTTCCCCCATCCAACAAGGCCTAACTTGCTACTCTCGATTACAGTTGCAAAACTGTAACTTTTATAGTTGAAGTTGAAAGCATGCATGCAACAGCAACTGCCACAGAAAGTTTTTTTTTTTTTTTTTTTTTGCAGTTGCATATTAATTAAAAAACAAAACAAAAAACATTTTCGAATGTAAAAAGTTCACGCAGTTTTGCTGGTAAAATTTTCGCGTTTGGGTTTGTTTTTCGTTTTTTTGGTGCCTACAAAGTATTGGCAAATAATTAAAAAGTTTTTCTCTGCCAGCTAATGGAAATGGAAAAGTTTGTGCGACTCAATACAGCTGACATTTGGTAATTTATTGAAAGCTCGTCGAGTTGTTGAAAAAATATAGAAATTAAATTTCAACATTAATTTTATTGTCATGAAAAGCTTAAAACTATAATTAAAACTAAGATTCTTTGCAAAACTATAATAGATTTCTAAATCCATAGTTCTTTCTCAATTTATGTTTGGTCTTGATTTTTTTGAACTTCTTCGAAACATTTCATTATTAATATGAACAGTGCATTATTTTGAAGTCAAAAAGTTGTTGTCAGTACATTTCCATTCATAAGTCGTACATTGTAATTAAAATTGAATTAACTTTAAAGTATTCATTTATTGATAGATACAGATACAAATAATATATTTACACACATTCCACGAATGTTTATCGGCAAATGCCTGCAGCCAAATAATATAATACATGGCACTCAATGAAATTCACGGGTCAACACCTCACATAAACATATACATTTCTGTGCACATATATGCCAACATACACATTGTTCAACTACACACACACACTCACACACACATGCATATATACTTTTATATAAAATTCACATGCCAGATTTACAAATGCATTTCCGCACTTTTTGTACTCTTCATTTATTTGCATTTATCTGTGCATTTAATTTCTGTCAACTATCTATCCATAATTATATGTAATTTGATAAATATAATCAATAAGTCTAACACTTCCTAGCTTGTAGAAATATGTATAATTATTTTAGTTCTGTTGCAGTCAAAACTAAATTATATTTCTTTCTTACTTTACTTTATACACAACGAATAATTTCTGCTTCTTCTTCAAGTTGGTGATCACACAATTGATCGATATTGATATCGATATCAATGTTATGTACATATGTTATTTTACAGTCTTATTAATACGATTTAAGTAGGCTGTTAGCTACATTAACATTAGCCCATTATGTAACGGATAGAGTTTTCTTGCAGATGGGTTGTTTTTTAAATAATTCTTATCGACATAATAATTTAATAATTCTATATGACATGTTCTATATGGACAGGTTCTTAAGAGTCTTCATGCGTCGACATTATACTCTTTAAATTTGATTTTTGCTATCTCGCGCTTCATTGCCTCCTGCAGTTCTCTTTCTCATGTCTGGCCCAGCATCCTCTTCTTCCCTGCAGCCCTTCCTTCGACGGCACATAACGGTTTGCATTTTTTGCATTCACATTCGTGCAGCGCATTTGTGCTGCGAATGAGTGCATAACATAAGCATTTATAGAGGCCAGCAAGCAATGCGGAGAATTGCGCGACAGATGATTTTGATGTTGGCATCTGTTGGTGCCTGGCAACGCCAGTTGCCATTCACTGTTAACGCGTTAACGTTTCTTCTTGCTTGCACTTGACAACGCTTTTCCTTATTTATATTTATCTTTTAAATATTTTTTCGTTGACTTTTGCAATGTGTTCGCCGTGGTGCCTTTAACTTTGGTTTACACATGAAATTTTATAGCGAACACTTCGTGCATTGTTCGCAGTTGACACGTTGCCATTTCAGATAACGAAAACGCTGACAGGCGAGCAAAATAGCACACAGGTGCAGGTGCTGAAGTCAAACAATGCAAAATGCAAATAAATACACAGACATAATTGTTATATATATATACACATATAATATATTATATTTCAGACTAACGTTGAACAATTATTTCATCATTTAAATAAGTTAATTATGATATTTTTTAAGTTTTTATTACTTTTATATTTCTCTAAGCTGATTTTACATGTTAACACTTAAGTTTTGACCAATTTAAAGTTTATTTAATGAGCTGTTTAAGTAAAAGTTTACTATTGATTTCTTTTTTAAGTGCAAGTATATTTTCTTATAGTAACATTTTCCAACTAGTTTTCTCGTAAATACGTGCATATTGATAATGTTTATATATTTATAATGTTTAATTTGCTTGAACATAATGTAGTGTGCTTTGCTTTGCAACATGACCATTTTGTTGCCAATAAAATTGCAACTTTGTTTGGAAAAGGGAGGGGGTGCGGAGAAAATACTGTGTAAAAGTTTTGCTAGCCTTTGGTCCTTTGCCTCTGCTGTGTCCTGTCCTTACGTCTTACTAAGATTTTGTTCCTTTTTCTAGCACTTTGGGCATACAGGAAACTTTATTAAAAAGTATGCAAGAAATTTTTGCATCTATGCAATATCTTTTGCTCTAACCAAGAATGGGGCACTATGATCCACATTTCTTTATAGTTGTTGTTGTTGTTGCTGTTGCTGTTGCTGTTGTTGTTGTTGTTGTTGCTGTTACTGTTACTTTTGCTGATATTGACATAAAACGGGAAAATGAAATTGCAATTTCTTGTGATAAATTTCAATGAACAGGCAGGTTGTTCTCCTCGTATGCCTTCCTGTCCAGGTCCATGGAGTGTATGAAGAATTGAAATTGACATATAAAATGCAAATAATTTGAGTGCATTTTGTTGTTCCATATCAATGAAAGTGGAGTTATTCATGAGCCATGATGAATACCAACCCAGAAAAAAAAACACATTAGCTGGATAATTTGGCATACATCCATTCAAAGCCAATTTCCATATTCGGCAAATTAATTTCCATAACCATTCGTCTGGGCTGCACAGCATATTTCATTAAATGCGAAAATGAAATTTGGTAAAGCATAACCCAACAGATCAAAAATCAAAGAATGAAGACCATGTTTTAAACAATTTTAGAAACTTTTAATTAGTAGACGAGGTGAACTAGAACAAGTAGTAAAAATCGAGCCATAAGAGATATAGGGTGTTTTGTTTCATATGGAGTAGTACTTTGTAAAGCATCAATAATAAACATATGTCTACATGAAAACGTTTAAATATATTTACAAAAAATTTACAAAATAATTTCAATTACTGAACAACATAAACTATAAGTGGGTAAACAAAATAACGTGGAAAATTTTTGCAGCATATAAAATGCAAAATATTGAAATTGGTAGTTGCCGTACAGTTTTTCTGTTGTTGCTCTTTTCAAGTCGAAACTTTTTTTTATGGCTTTTGGGTTTGCCAACAAACCGACAAATGTGTGTGTGTGTGTGGACTGCAATTTAAGTTGTTGAAATACAATTTTAAGTATGCAAATTGGCGAAAATGGTGACTTCCTGAATTTTGCAGAAACTTTTCAATTTACATTTGAAATGCTGTGCAATTAACAAACTATTAACTAATATGTATGCAATCCATTTGATCCAACAGCTGCCGCCTTGGCCAATCACCATGACAGTCTGACTCTAAGTCCTGCCGAGCACAGCGTCGTCCGGTACACTAACGAGTCTCTCATTGTGCAGTGCCGGAGCCCCGATCCCGATGCAAGGCTACATTGGAAATCGCCAAAAGGTGAAATACTTCAAGAGCACAAAGGACGCATACACATCGAGCAAGCGGCACCTGGTGAGTCCTGTCGAAAACAATCGATTGAGCACTGAGACAAAGAACTTTCGCGCCAGCAGGCACAACAAACAAATCCAATTAATTGCAACATATTTTTTTTTTAACACTTACAACAGAGTTTTCCATTTAAATTGCACTTGGCTTTTGTTTTACAATACTCTATTGACATTTGTATTGCTTTAATCAAGTAGATTAGGGTTTAAATTAGCGCAAGAGACAAAGATATATAAGAACTAAGAAGGCAAATAAAATTTAAAAAAACGGCTTCACTCTAAAATTAAAATACATTAATGTTGCTTAATATTTCTCACACTTTTATTAATATAAGGTTTTAATAAACATTTTACAATAATCATTCAATAACTAATATTTAATTTTTGCTAGCTAGCTTTGCTAAAATTAGCTAGGATTATACAAATATTGTAAATTAATTATTTGCTTGCAACAGAGCATCTAGTAGTCGATAAATAGCAGATGATGCTGATTCTGATTCTATCGTGATTGTTTTTATTCGATTTCAATACTTTCCATTCTTTACCGCACAGAACAATTGAAAATAGTTTTTTCACACATTGCGCTGGCGGACAAGGGCAATTGGACCTGTGAGGCTGTTGGAGGTGGGCTGCATAGTAAATCGTTCGATTTGATTGTGTATCGTAAGTACAAAGATCGAACAACATTCAACAACCACGCTCATTAATTTTGCATTGTATTCTCGCCACACATACACACACACACACACACACACAACAACGCAAACACAACACATCCATTTGTACACAAAGAGAAAATTACGTTCACCGAAAAGGATACCGTGTCGACCGTAAAGGAGGGTCAAAATGCTACCATATTATGCGAGGTGAAAGGCGAACCACAACCGAATGTCACCTGGCATTTCAATGGACAACCCATTAGTGTGGACGGTAAGCTTCCAATCTTAATGAGCTTTGGCCAACGATGAAACATTTTTTTTTTTTTTCTATTTTGTGCTTTACTGGATTTTCTTGTTGCGTCCGCTTATCATGTTTCTCTCATTTTGCCAGCAAACGCTCCGAAATTTCGCATCCTGGCCGATGGTTTGCTCATCAACAAGGTAACACAAAATGACACCGGCGAGTACACGTGCCGGGCATACCAAGTGAATTCGATTGCGTCAGATATGCAGGAGCGCACAGTTTTGATGAAAATCGAACGTGAGTGTGATTTATGATTTCACAATTCATACAACACAATGCACACTGGACAAATAGTTGACAAACCACGGTTAAAATTGACGTATTTTACGGCAGGAAATTGTTTGATAAATAATCAATTTAACAGCTAGAATTGATGAATTAGCTATTTATTTATCAATATGCAATAAAGCCTACAAGATTTTAAAGTCAATAATTACCTAATTTATATAATATCATGTTGTGAATATATTTAATTTTTTTTTATAGTCTGCTTACAAAATTAGTTATTTGAGGAGTTAATAAAAACTGTAAGATATTTTTCGGTTTTGTTAAAATTTATTATATTTCAATATTTTTCCATTTACGATGCATTTTAAAACCAGTGTGCTTTTGTTATGAATGGCAAGGAAATGACTTGAGAAACTTTACGAATACTTTGAAAAAAAAAAACTTGTTTTGTGTGTGTTTTAGTATGCAACGCAGTGAGTGGCAAATAGTTTTAAGAGCACGGAATATTTTAAAATTATATACGCTTAGTTCGCATATGTTCTATGGGAGTTATGCAGTTGGGGCGTGGCACACATGCAGTTAATGGCTTTACCAGGACACATTTTTGATTTATGAACGTATTTTATAGCATACTTTTGAGCGACAGCTGAACTCTGATAGCAGGCAAATTGTTTGATAAATTTAATTAATTACTGACTTTAATGGAATATGCATAGATAAGCCCCATTGGACGTCGAAGCAGCACGTTGGCCTTCAATATGCATACATCAATGGAACGGCGAGCATTATGTGCGAGGCACAAGCGGAGCCGCCGGCTACGTTTACCTGGCATCGCAAGCAGAAGAGGCTGGAGAGCAACGAAAAGCAGTACATCATCGAAACGGATAACTATTGGTCGCGTCTGACAGTCCGTGTGCTGGATGCCAAGGTCTTTGACAACTATCGATGTCGGGCACACAATCATTTAGGCAGCATTGAGCGCATTACGCGACTGGATGAGGGCGAAAAGCCACCGCCCCCATTTGTATTTCAGCTGCGCGGTTTCAATTCGAACACGTTTGATGTGGATGTGAGTGCACAGCGTGATAAGGATCAGCGCGGTCCAATGGATGTGAATGGCTTTCGCATTGAGTATATGACGGAGCTGGAATTCAAAACGGATGCCGGCAAATGGACGAATGCCAAGCGCAAGGATTTCCCCTTCGAAGAAGGTAAACGGGGAGCAGCTGCATCAGCTTGATTTTTATTTTTGAACTATAGATTTTTATTTTTCTCTGTGACAGGAGCCAATTTTCTCATTACGAACCTGGAGCCGGATACCGTCTATCTGATTCGTGCCGCCTCGCGGAATCTGGCTGGTTTCAGTGACTTTACCAAAGTGGAGAAGTGCAGGACTCTGTCGCTCGAGCCACGGGTCTCAGCTGGAGCTCATCTGCCGCCCATCCATCAGCTGCTATCTGCAATGTTGCTGTTGATGATTTTGCTCCGACGTTTCCATTGAATGCAGTTCTATAGGCTGAATCCCCCATTCCATGTGCTTTGTCTAGCTTTAAGGCATCTTCGCGTTAACCTCAATAAGTCTGTTTTCTCAATTCCAGTTTTATGAAAAACCAAACCAATAATTATATGGAAAGTTATGTTAATCTGCACCTTAATTGGACTTTGAGAAAACAGACTTTGATTTGCTATTCAATTGCTGCTCGTGTAATTTGAATTGTGTACTAATTAATGTTCTAAGTTGTTAATATAACCACTTTTAAGCATAAGTTTCTAAGTAACTACGCTCCGTTTAAGTAAAGTTTTGTTCAAGCCCAAGATATTAGTCAAAATTTGTAGCCAAACAGTGCTTAATATATAGCTGAAAATTGAGAGTTTAACTCAATGCAATCCAAAGAGCTATTGTTAATTTGATGCCAAAAGGGCGTAATTGCCTTAGGTGTAACCTATACTATACTATATAGATAATCATAAAAAAACTCTTCGAACTCTTTTTCATTAATACTGGAACTATTAATATCAAACAAGATATTTGTAAAAAAAAAATCTATGCATTTATATAACATTTCCCCTTAAATTGAACTAAACTGTCTGAACTTAAGGCCCTTACTTTTACTAATCCACCTCAAACACACAATCCTCTTAAATATTACAAAACTGAGTAACATAAAAAGGGAGCTTAAAACAAAAATTTGAAACTTTTTATACAAACGACTTACAAATTTCGAGTACGTAGCCAAATTTAAATCCAGATACCAATTAAAATAAAGAAAACCAAAACCAGGCAATTGTAGTAAAAGAATTAAAAAACCAAAAAAAAAAAAAATAAATAAAAAATACCAATCTGAGTAACCAAAGTAAAATTCAACTAGAAAGTTGCATTTCCATATGTGTCATTCATTAAATTCCAAAACCACATTTTAAAATAATTTGATTTTATAAAATATGATATATGATGAAAAATGTTGCCAATGATTGAATGTTTTGCGGTTTCTGTGTGCCAACTGTGGAAAATATATATATATAAATAAAAGTAAATATAATAGATGAAATCGGTATTTGATTGATTAAATTAAATGCCGAATTTTTCTTGCAAATAAATGCTTACAACTGTTTTTCATCTTATTATCAGTTCGATAGTTGAGTCCATTTGATATTCTTACATAAGATAATGGCAGCTGCTTCTCTAGAATTTTGTGACAATTTAACTCGGGTTGGGAAAACTTATTTTTGTATGCAAAAAAAGGTTAAATCAATCAAGCGACGCAAATTGACAACCCTTTGAACACAGTTGCTATGAAAAATTGAAGAAATATTTGGAATTCAAAAGCGGATGTCAGCTAACAAAGGGGGAAAAATATAAATTATTCAATAATATGTAACTGTTTCAGTTTATTGGGAACATGGTTAAGCAATCGTCGAGCTGTGAATTGTGTTTGAACAGGTGTCAGTTCAAAAACAGAAGCAGGTGAGAGCAGTTTGAGTTTTGGTCTATATCAGAAAATTACCAGTTAACAAGCATCATGGGTAAGTTTATTATCAGCTATTTCATATTGATTGGCTTGTTTATATTCCCTTCTCCTGAAGATGCAACTCGAACCTATGCAAGATATTTGAGAGCTCGAATACGCGCTGAAAGGTTCAAAAGATTACTCTCAGTACATCTGGCAAAAGTTAATCAGGATCGACTGCCTGCTGGAGGACGGATACTCCGATCCGCTGTATCATTGAGTATAGTCAGTTTGAATGCGGTGGATGCCGCAAACTGTGAGTGCGATAAGCCAAAGTGCAGCACCGAAAAAAAGAAAAAGGATCATTTTAAAAAGATAAAAGACTCCATTCAAATGAGACAGAAGCCACAACCTAAATCCACATCCAAGTCCAATTGTAAATGTATTTGCAAGTATCCAATTATAGTTGTGCCTTCGAGGCAAAAACTTGAAAATGAAAAGAATGAAAAGAAGGTAACGATTGAAAAAGTAAATAAAATTATAGATGTACCTGAGAAAATCAGCGAACCCGAACAACAGCCAGAGCAAGCAATAGCATCTCCTGAACAAAAATTAGATGAAGGAATGGAACATAAAAGTTGCATTCCAAAGTGTGACTGTAAGAAAATTCTTGACATATCAAACCAGGTGGATAAGCTGAAGGACAAGCTGGAGAATCAGGTCATACACGACGCAAATCAAAATGAGCAAATCAGTGAGTTGAACCATCAGGTAAAACAGCTATTCGGGCAAGTGAATACGCTTAGTGTTAAGTGTAAGAATCTTGAGAGGCATAAGGATAAGAAACCAAAGGATAGTCAACATTTAAAGTGTGACTGTGGCACAAACAAGGCGACAGCTCCCGATGAGCATCTATATATCAAACATGCACTTGAGCGCAAAACATCGAGTCTGTGCCAGTTCTGCAAGAGCAAAGAGCTTTCGGTGCTGAGCTCCATAAAGGACAAAATGTTTAAGATGATGGGGCATCTAACTGTACGGGATGTGGCACTGACGATTCTATTGCGGCACGACAACATTTACCATGTGAATATGAGAGATATGGAGACGGGTGGTGACCTGGGCTGCATGCTGGTCGACTATGATGGCATCCAGGAGGCCAACAGGCTGGGCCTGTTCAAGGACATACTTACGGTTTGTGTGTTCGATGTGCGCAACACGATCCAAATCCATGAAGTTATTAATGGTGGTCTCAATTTTGAATTCGTAAAAGTAGATCGCATTAAGGGAGGTACAACATATCCCACAGAACCCTACGAATATGGGCTGCCCGAAGAGCAATACTCATCGGACTCCTGTTTTAGCGAAATTTGAATGCAGCGTTGGAATTTCTTCAATAAAAAAAAGTGGATATATACTCAAGTAACTTTTCAAATATATAGCTACATACCTGATTGTAATTGTTACTCAATTAAAAATCTCGGATTAAGCGATTCGGTGTGGTCAATCGGAAGCTGCTCAATCTGTCATTCGAAAAGTTAAAATTTTAAGTTTTTTTTTTAATAAACGATAAATTAATTGATCTTATCTATAGTCAATACAGAAATAAATTTTCTTCAGGTAAATAACAGATTATATCCTAAGATATAACGCGAATATTCTTTGTTTAATTTCCCTGTGAGCATTCATTATATCTGTAGGTGACGTGTAACAAATCTTTGAAATAGCAATCAAAGTGAACGGTTCGAAATCGAAGCAAAATACTGCAGTGGAACCGAACCGATGAACCGTCAAACCGCATGTCAATCGGTTCATTTTGGCAAATAGCGGTTGGTCAATCAGCCGCGTTGCGTCAACTGTCCGACGAGTTGGTTGAGGTATGGGTGGGTGGAATGCATTATAACACCAGCATCTGGTGTTGCTAACCCCTGGGTCCACGTTGACAGCCGCATAAATCAGACAGCGCAACTGCGGATGCGGATGCGGATTCGCAAAAACAATGAAAATAGCAGCAGGCATATTGCGGATTTTTGCTGGGCCTCAACTGACTTTTATTGCGAAACCGCGCTTTAAATACTATTTTCGGATGGAAACAATTTTATTTGTTCCATAAGGGCATTAGCATTTGGCATTTGCACTTGGCATTAGTATTTGGCATTAGTATTTGAAATTATCATTTGGCATTAGCAGCAGCGCATCAGGCCGCATCTGGCCGGCATCAGTTGTTTGGGTCAACAAAGGACCGATGACATTTTGTATAATTGTTTTCTGTGCCATTTAAATAGGGGCACACATTTCCCGCAGCCGGCAAACATTACTCAACAATCAGCAATCAGCAATCAACAGTCAACATTCAACTGTCAAAGTCAATTCGTATAATGAGCCCATGTCAGAGCTGAGTGAAACCATTTTGGCCAACTCTCGTTTAAACGGCAGCTGCAACCACGAAACTCTTTAAGGGCTAAGTCGCCCCGACAAAAAGTGACCGCCTTTTCTTTTTTTTTGGCTCAATTGGTGTTAGTGGGGCGCACTCTTTTTGGCTTAAATCGATGGCGCTCGTTACTCTTTTTATATACCCTGTATGGGTGCATCTCTAGACCGGGTAGCATACTCAAAATAAACATAAACTATTAAAGAGAATTAAATATTTTTTGTATGTTTATAAAATGACATAATCTGATAAGCTTATACATTTAAGCCGAAAGTTTTTAAGTGTTAAGTATACAAAACAAAATCTATTTTCATTGATTGGTATTATAAAGTCGATCTTTTAAATCTGTATCCATTTGACTTTTTTGTAAAAATAAAGTCAGTTTGCCAACTGTAAACGGCAGTTGTCATTTCAGTTGTTTTTCGAGTCTATTAAGCCAATTCCATTTGCATGTCAGCAGCAATTTTTGTTTTCTTCTTTCTTGATCTCCTTTTCATTAGTCTTATCGAGAGCGCATATGCCCAATACGTGTTTCATATATATATATATACGTATATTTGTGCAAGTTTTGGAAAAAAAAAAACAAAAAAAAAACAAACCTAATACAATTCGTTGTTGGATGACATTTTATTTTTTGCTTCCTGGCTTAAGCTCTCACATCAAGAGCGAAAGACCAGTAAGAATGGGTAAAGACTGCAGCTTAATGGACTTTTAATTTGCACAGTAGCTAACGGAGAGGTGGGAGAGGGGAGGACATTATGTGTACATTTATAAGTATTACTTATTAGGATTATTAAGGCAACAATTATATGGGAAAAGTGCCTTCATCTCCATTATAATTACTTGTTTTAATTTAACTGCATCGTTGAATAATCAATTCAAAACTAAATTCTACAACTTGTTTGGTATCTTTAAAAGCTTTTTCAACTAAAACAAATTTAATTGGCGTGTTGGGCATTTGTTATGCGCTCTGAAAATCCAACACAAATGAGCTGCTGGTCAAAAAGCCTCTGGGCAAAAGCTGTTTAAAATGTGCATCGAGGAATACACAAACAAATACGTACACACACACACATACACTCAGTGCAGGCTAAAACTTTCAGTCAAAAACCGTGCCAAACCAGTAAAAACAACAAGGACAACAACAACAACATCAAGCAGAAATTTCTTCCCCTCTCAATTCCCTCTGTGCTCAAATGAGAGAGTTGGACTCGGCTGTTTCCGCAGGCAACAGAATTAATTGCGGTAATTAGTGTGTTGGCAACAAAGAGCAAACACACGAAAAACAAGAATACCAACAATACCTGTAAAGGAATTCTGCAGTTGGCTATGCTAGTAGTAGACATATCCAATAATATAAATGTTAGTAATAAAAAAAAAAAAAACAAAAACTAACTAATCTTGGCGAAAAACATTGATTTAGAAACAAAATAATTAGACAACATTTATTTATGGGTTCCATTTCCAGCTTAAAGGGTATACCAATGAGCAAGAATAAACCAAAACTTGTGGCAGCTGCACCATGAAAAGGTAACACAAATCTTCAATGCAACTGGCGCATTTATTTTGCTAAAGATTTGTGCGCCACAGAAACTTGCTGGCATATTAGTTCTGACCAAGTTTTATTTACGACTGTGGCACAACTGTTGACTGTTGTTGTTGAGAGGCCTGCGGTGCTAATTTAGTTTGCTCTTTCATTGCCGTGTTGCCTGGTTGCCTGGTTGCCTGGCTGGCATCATTAGAAACCACCAAATGAATTTATTTCTAAGCAAACAGATGGCAGCGCATAAAGGCGACTTCTGGTCAGGGGCCGAAGACAAAGGAGACTTCAAAACAAATCTCAGTGGTTAACAAAAAAAAAAAATGGAGTAGCCGCAGCAACCGTTGCTAAAGATGCTACCACTTCCACTTCAGCCGTAGGCAGCCAGCCGCTGAAGACGCGGAGGAGTCGAAGAAGACTTTTGCAGTTCAGTTTAATTGGTCACTTGGCGCGCCCTGAAAAACAATTTAATTTTCGCTATTTTCTTATTATCTCGATTTTGCACGCCAGCTTGATGGTTGCCACCAACCCACTTATTCACTCACTCCAAGTGTGTCGAGTGCTGCCATATCTGCTATAGACTATATCCAGGACGATGGATACTATCGCCATCCGCCATGTACATATTTTCCACCCAGCTTCGGGCGCAGTCGTTTATGTAATTAAGCGTTGCATACTTTTCCGAGCAATGCTTTTTAATCAGCTGCCAGTTATAGGGTAAGTGTGTGTGTGTGTGTGTGTGTAAGCTGTGTGTGTGTGTGTAAGCTGTGTGTGTGTGTGTAAGCTGTGTGTGTGTGTGCAAGCTGTTTGTGTCTGTGTCTGTTGGCTATTATGCTGTTCAACGTCTGTTGTGTGGTAAATCTTTTGTGTGTAATTAAAAAAAATTACAATTTAATGCCTTGTAAATAACTCAGCGTTCGTTTATTGACATGCCCGCAGTTTGAAGCTACTCTAAAAGCAAGAAGTGAAAAGTGAGCCAAAGCAAAAAAAAAAAAGTGGAATGAATAAACTTTGATTCATAAATATCAATTCTTGAGTATAGCAAATATTAAATGCTTTAACAATCAATTATTTCTCAAAGTTAAAAATGCCAATTCGAGCAATGATTAAATAACAGTTGAAACAATTCACATTTGAGCAACTCAAAAACAAATTATATACAATTTGTAGATCATATTTGCGCGAACACATTTGAATTTACAATACACAGAAAATCGAAAACAATGGAAAAATATATATATATATTTATTCATTCGCATTGCTACTTAGCAAACCAAATGGAAAATCATGCATGAAAATTGAAAATTGTAAATTGAAAATTATGTTTAAAATGCACTCAGCGGCAACGAGCAGCAGCAAACAGCAAAACTGAAGCAATATGCAACAACAATAACAATTTAGTGGATGATGTGGGTAAATATGTATTTAAATGTGTGTGTGTATATATGTGTGTGTGTGTGTGTGTGTTTTAGCTACGGAGTAGTGCCATATGCCATTTGTTGTGCCACGCTTGGGTTTTGTCAAAGCAGTGAAGTGCGCTGTGTGTGTGAGTGTATGGGTGTGTGTGTGTGTGTCCTGTTTATGCCCTGTGGCTTTTAAAAACACGTAAGATTGCCACAGAGAAGTTGTGATAGCAGAAATCACATCTGATATCATCTCTGATATCAACAAGCGATTTTATTAGATGTGCACAATTTCATTGGCAACAAATTATTATTGCAAATATCGATATCAAATTGATTTAAAGAGTACAGGGTATTGCCTAGTCGGGCAATCTCTCTCTCTCTCGATAAGTGCCCTTCGACTCGCAAGTGTATGTCGAGCAAATAGAGAAGCAAGGAACCTCTGCCATCAAAAGAAGTCAACTTGAAGCGAGGCACTTCATAGTGTAAATTTGGTAGAAAATATTTTTGTGGCTTGCCAGGATTTCCGCAATGGCTCCCAAGCCAACTAGCAACATTCACCCGTGTGGATATCGCGACATTCTGTGGTTACTTCTGTGGTGGTCGCAAGTGACGCTGCTGCACCAGTTACTGTCATTTTTACCGTTGTTGCCGTTGTTGCCGTTGTTGCCGTTGCCATTGTGCTTGTCGGCACCTGTTTGCATTTGGCTCGCGTTGCATGTTTCTTTCGCTTTTGTATTCAGCTTAATGTAATTGTCGCTATTGTGTTTTGTCTGATTGCTTCCGCTGGCAACACTCTCTCTCTTTAGCATCTTCATAGTCCCAGCTGTACCCATATCTGAAGTTCTTCGATAACTGGAATATATTAAACTTGGTGCAAGTGTATAATACTTTTAGCATAATAGCTAAAATATTTACTTAGTTGCGGCATAGAAACATTTTATGCTCTTTTTCTGCATTCAATTGAATTTCAATTGACTGCCTAATTTACTTATTCAATTGACTTAGAATTGAGAAATTGTTATAAATTTTTGAAATAAGAATAAAAACTCTCAGGCTGAAATTGGCAAGTTAAAGATTAAAAATAAATACAATTTTTAAATAGCAGCTTTACTAATAAATAACCAAAAGTAAAATGATGTCAAATACAGGCCAAATAAATAAATAGAAGAAGTTTGTTGCTGTAAGCACAAAAATTACTTAATGAAATAAAACACATAATTTCAATAGTCAACTATTCTGGATATAAAACATATTTGTTTGTTCTCCCTTTGCTGGCAGTTCGATTATAGCCAACAGTTAACTATTGCTAAAAACTGTCTCTCTATAACAATATTATATATAAAATATCTACAATATTTGATATCTATTTTTGGTATTTTGGTTTGACTTTATCAATGCTTTAAGCAATTTATGGCAACAAACAACAGCTAAAATTCGACAACAATTATATTTGCTACACTATTTGCAGAGCCACCAGGAAAGTGCTTGCAAGGTCGACTTGTAAAATGGGTGATGGAGAAGGGGAGGGGAGTCTGAAGTGTATATATATATGTTGCCGTTGCCTGATGCTTTTTTGTTGATTTTATTATACAGTTGATATGGTATGGTAGGTGTATGTTCCTTCTCTTAATTTGTATCCTTGTTAGCAACTGCCAGCCAGCCAGCCAGCCAGCCATCCAGTCAGTCAGTTAGTCAGTCAGTTTATTTGCTTAGTTGTTTGTACATTTTGTGTCCTGTTTTACTTTTATACATTTGTTGCATTGTACTCAGCTCACACTGGCATTGTTTGACTTTCAGTTTTGTCTGCCATTTTATGAGTTGTTGCCTTTTATGTGATGCGACGCAAAAGCTAATGACTGAACAACTTTTTTTTTTTTTTGTTTTTGCCTTATTCAAAGCAATGTTTTTATGTTTTGCCAAGTTTTTTTTATAGTTTGTCATTGCAGCTGTCATTGAATCTGTCTTAAAGCTTAAGTGCAGAAAAGAAATCTGTATAATATAATGCACTTTTGCAATTAAGCTCATCTCAATCTCTGCTACTTCTCCACTCAGCAACTTTACCTGACACTTCATATTTAAAGTTTTAACAAAACGAATATAAAAATATTTTTATATACATTTCTCTTGTGGGTTTCTTGCCATTCACATAACTAATAAATATGAAAGTACTGAAAACTCGTAACTCTAAGTTAATGTTGCACTTAGATAATGTCAGTCAATTAGATATTTTAATGTTAAAGATTTTAAAATTCACAATTTAAACAAATAAACTGAACACTTTTCGTGAGATTGATTTTATGGACTGCTTTTAGCTGGTTTTCACTCTCAAAATTTCGCACTTCTGCATTTGTCAATCAGCTGCCTTTTGACAGGGCCAAGTGTGTTTGCGAGTGTGCATTAATCACACGCAAAATTACGGTATTCGCTTGATGGGCAACAAATCGGGCGCAAATTCACGCAACCATTGGCGGCGTCTCAGCTGGAATCGAGATCTGGATGCAGTGCATGGCATTGCCACACAAATCAGTTTGTTCAGTTTGCCAGTTGCTGCTCCTTCGGAACGCTCATTGCCAGTTGCCATTGCAGTTCTCAATCTCGTCGTCAGCTTGGCTGGCAATCTGGTTGGCATTGTCTGGCTGACTGGCACATTTGGCTATTTGGCTGCTTGAGTTTCATGCCACGCAGCTGCCTCATTATGTGCGCCAGTTGACGCTGCAACTGCTGCTATAACTTCGCTTTCTGAGCACACAAATCTCCCCTTAATTTACTGGCAACTGCTGCTGCTGTTGCTGGAAAGTGCACTCTGCTATTTTTCAATTCACAAAATGTATGCAGACAACAACAAAAAGTATGACACCCTGTTGCAAGTTCTAAAGTTAACGCTGACTGCCCCATGGAAAGTGTAGTATAAAATAATTGGATTGAGAGTTATCAGTTTGAGAGAAAGTTTACTCAAATCAATATTTATAGCTATTTATAATAGAAATACCCATTCATTTTTATCACATATTTTACAGGGTATATGTGGTAGAACAACAATAGTTTGGTGACTTCTGGTGCAGCTTGAAGTTGAAATTGAAATTGAATTGCGATTGATATTGATTGGTTGCGTGCTTGAGCGACAAGTTGGCCAAATCATCTTCTGGCAGCAGACTCTTCATCTGGGAATTGAAGATTTACAGCCACTCAAATGTCTTGTAACTTTCGCTTATTGTTGTGGTGTGTCTCTGTGTGTGAGTGTCTGTGTGTGTGTGTCTGTGTGTGTGTCTCTGTGTGGTGGGCGTATATAAAGAGCATATTCGATTTTGAGCAATGCAGAGAGTATCAGTGAAAACCATTGGCGTCGTCTTCATTTTGGCATTGCCCCGTGTGGCATGACATGAAATCGAATTTTAGCTGAGAGCTGGCCACTCCACAGAGCTGTGTGTGTGTGTGTGTGTGTAATGGGTGTGCATTGAAGTAAAGTTTGTGTATTGCTTATTCAAGCACAGCTGCCCATGTAATTTCTTTCTGTTTCTGTACAAATACAGTTTGGCTGAAAGCAAAATGTGTGGATGCAACTAAATTGTACAATTTTATTGAGTTGCAAGAACAGTTTCAACTCCCCTGATCAGCACTCTGAATTATATATATTAGGTAACCCAAAACCACAATTTAAGCATTCATAAATATTTTTTTTCGCAAAAAACCACTCAGTCAAACCAACAGTGGGTCAGCTGACCACAATATATGATGCAATACATATCCTTGCCAATTTGGTTTAAGCTTATATTTCCTTTAGTTTTTTGTTATTGTTGTTTTGCGTGTGTGTTTTTTTTTGTAGCTTGTTTGCTGTTTTTTTACGTTGCGCAAAACAGTTGAACAACTTTTTGCCATGCAAATATTTGTAAATCAGGCGGAAACAAAATTACGAGCAACTTCCGGGTAGCACAAAAAAATTGTTGAACAGCGGCGTAGTCAAGCGTAATTAATGATCTTTAAAGGGGTTGATAAAAATTAAACTATATATATTATAATATATAAACAACATATAGAAACTATAAGTAGTAAATTTTAATCTTTTGGAATTACAAACATTTATGTTTTGCATTTAGCAACACTGATTTGAGCTGCTAGTAAAATATTTGATTACAGAGTCTTTCCACGTCTGCCTCAATTGCAATTGGCATGTTCGCTGGTGGTTTTCGGACCTTACACAATATTCAACATAAATCGTTGAGGCGTGCGTTCCAATGACCGTTTCGTATTTCTGCAGTTCTCCCCAGTTCTCCCCAGTTCTTTTGCTCCTCGCCTCGGGCGTAATGCGCCTTGCCGAAGTGTGTAAGTAAGAAGCATGTGGCAAGTGGCATGTGTCAGTGCTGGCTACTCCCAAGTGAATGAGTTCTGCTGGGGATGGAATGGACTTTACCGCATTTGCTTGTTTATTTGTTTGCTGTGGCTATTGCGGCTGTTGGTGTTGATGTTTTCAACTTAGCAGGTGTTTGAACTTGGCTATATTTGCTCAGGATGTTGCCTGAATCCATTTTATCCTTTGTTTGCTTTCCCATGTTTAACAAATATGCAGGTCAACGTCCTCTGGTTTGCTAATTTATGCAGCTTAAAGATTTAATTTTTATTTAATAATAATATAATAACATTAAATTATATTAATAATTTTTGCTACTGTCTTTAATTTCTTAATCATTTATTCTCCTCATATTTCTAATAGGCATAATTATATTTTTTTAGCTGGCAAACGTTTTTGAAAAGCTCTTTCTAAAAACATTAGGGACACTCAAAATTGCAACATGTAAAGCTTAAAGTTGATTAAGCTTACAGGGCTTGTGTCCTGGATATGAGCTTTTTGCTTGTCCTGTTCGCCGTGTAATCGTCCAGTGCCGTCTGGCGTACAGTTAGCAAGCAATGTTATTTTAATTCAATAGATGGCGCCAGTGCAAGGGAAATATTGGTCACAATTTGAATTTTGTTTAGGGAATTTTAGCTTACATAGTCTTAAATTGTGTTTTTAATTACAGACATTTTTAACATATAGAATATATAATAGCTTCATGATTTCTTAGACATAATTGATATAAACAAAAAAAAAAACGTACAATCATCATTATCATTAAGAAACTTAGAATATTGAGTTTTAACGATATTTGATGTTTGGAATTGTAAAACTACTTCTGCAACTGTTTTTGTAGGGTATCAAAAGTGGCAAAACCATTAAGCTATCTTCTCTCGCCCACATCATTGTGGGTGCCACATGTGCTTAAGCTTTGATTATTTTAAGCTGGATACGTGACCCAAAAATAAGGAGACAAACTAGAAAGAACCTCCCACAAACTGCCTCTGATATATGTGTGTTATGTTTCCTGTGACCGGGTATTTTAAATTGGAATATGTTGTTCTTCGAAATTTTGTAACACGTTTTGAATGCCGAATTGAATTAAAAATATTATCAAATGCAATTAAGCCACACACAAACACACATACTCATACCGTAACTCATTTGCAATTTTAACAGTGCAACGCATTCTCTTTCTCCCGGTTTCTCTCTCTCTCTCTCTTTCTCTCTCTCTCTCTTCACCCAGCTAGTCTATTTGTCACTAGTTTTTATTGGTATTATTTTGTGATTCGAAATTTACTTGTGTAGTTGTAAGCTGCACTTCAACTTTAGTCTCACCTCTCCCAGTAGATAATTCATATCTCATAATTCAAAATAATGCGAAGAGGTTCAAGTTTCTAAAACTTTTAAATTCCTATTCGATTTTAATTTCTGAATTTTTTTTTAATGAGGCAAGCGCTTAAAAGTGTCAAATAAACAAACACAAAAGGATTTGTCTATTTAGGCGCTCGAGTGTGCCTCCAACTCTGCCAATTATTAATAACACTAAGTACTTCTCCCATCAACAATCACCACCCCCCCAATGATCCCTTATCTGTAATTGGCGTGGTTAACCATGTGTTTGAACTTCATTAAAAGGATATTTATAAAGCAAAGCGGAAGGTTTGAACGCTATGCGATATTTAATCAAATATATCGCAATTAGGGCCTTTAAATAATGAATTTCCAATATGAACAGAGTATGATTGCCTCAGCTTTAATTCCACGATTTTATTCAATTCTCCAGAGTCTAGTCATATAAATGCTGATAAAAGAGCAGCATATGATGCGAGGCAATTGTCCTCTAAAAAAAAGGTTATTGCGCTTTACTTTTACTGCGCTGTCTGAAACACATTTCTGTTGTATCCTTGCTCATTTGTACAATGGATGGTGAACCTATCTCAAATCTTGGCAATGGGACCTGCCGTCAATAGCTCCACAAAAGTTCAGTCTGCCGCATTGTCTATATTTAATTATGCAAAAATAAAGCCCAAAACAACAGCTAAAATATAATTTTATATTTCGAATATGTACATTTGTCTTTTCATTTTTCTTCTTTTTTTTTTTTTGGAACGCACAAAACAAAATGCGACAAAACCATTGGCTTGCACAAAAAAAAATAGACTGCAAACCGCATGAAAAAGTCAAGAATTTTGTTACCAACACCAAGACAATACAGTGGCAAAGTTGAAAAAATTAACATGCAAATATTTGATTGAAAAAAATATTATGTAAATAAAGTTGCAAAAGGTTGATTTCAATTTCTTTAATCAAAATTTGGTACTTGTTTCTTAATCAGATCTCTAAAATAAAGAAATACAAAATTAAATCTGTTTTTTTTTGTAAAATGTCTGTTTAAGAACACTTACGAAACCTAAGACTTTAAAACGTATCAATTTCATTTCTAAAATTAAATTAATTTCTACATTTATAAAAATCTTACACTTCATCTAGTTTTGCTCAATCTACTCAATTATTTTGGACCACTGTAAATGGGATAAGCAGGGAACTGGCTCGCTAGCCAGTCAGCAGACCGGCATTTAAGTGTCGAGCTCAATAAAAGTGGCAGCAGAGGAGGGGAGACAATAGAAACTGTGGCAGCACCAGTGGCAGTGGCACATAATCAAGTGGGGCGCATTTTATTATTTTTATTCCCTTTTTTTTTTTCTTTTCTTTATTTGTGTGCGATGGAAGCGCACTAAATCGGATTACTGAGGAATTATTCTTGTTGGTATTTATTTTGGTTGTACCGCGCAGACACACACATACATATATATATATATGTATATGTATATATATATATATGTATACAGACAGTGTCCTCTGGCAGTGTCTCAGCAGCAGCAACGTATTGCCGTTGCACAGCCGTGGAGACATTGTATTGCCGCTCTGACCTCGCCCTTGAATTGCACAAATGCGACAACAAATGAAAAGAAAATGAAAATCACAACAATAAACATTAAACTAAAAATAATGTCCAGTTACCGTTTGCTTTTTAAGCGCTTCGTTGATGTTGTTGTTGTTGTTGTTGTTGCTGCTTTCATTTTTATTTACTTTCTATTTGTCATTTCATTTGAGCGTAATGAGCCTACGGCTTGACTTGCGTGCCACATTCCCATTTGGATCTCGAGGCATGTTTAAGTAAACAACAACAACAACAACCATTGGCTCAATGGTTGGCTTAAAGTCGCAGCCTCGTTGGCGCCACGTTAATCTATTCACACCTCAAGCCAGAATTTAGCACATCCAGCCAAAGGTGTCGAAGTGTGTGCGGTAAATTGTAGCATTCGCCCCAAGCGGCACGTTCTCATTGTGAATGCTATGCGTTCCTCTGCTCACCGCCCACCGCCCACCAGGCACCATCCACCAGGCACCATCCACCAGGCACCACACATTACTCACTGCACTGTCCGCTGCCACATCCGCCACATCAAAAGGTAATCGAGGACCGTCGCTGTGTGTGTGTGTGTGTGTGTGGCCTCGGTAGCGGTGGTACAGTGGAGTATGGCTTGTAATGGCTTGACTTTCGCAACTAATTTACATACAGTTTCTAGCTTCATTACCTTTTGGGCATGTGGATCACATGATTGGCGGGTTGTACGCACGTTTCGAGTACCCAGAAACCCAAAGTGGTTCTCCATTTAAAATGACTCTGGCTGACTAATCAGTCTTGTCTGCTAAGCGTTGGATTAATCTTTCTTCAGAGAACAGTTAATTCTAGTTTGAAGTATTTACTGCAGTGCAGTGAATGACAAACGCTTTACACATTTATATTCACATCACTTTGAATAACTTCTTTTTAAGCACTATTATATCCACTTTATGCAATCGATTAAGCCTTAAATACCTCAAAGCTGCTCTGTTCTGGCTTTAAAATTTGGCAACGAGTTGGTGTTGGCCATCAGCTTTACTAGCGAATGATAGGGATTGATTAAGACGTATCTAAAGTCGAACACTTGGATGCCTGAGCACGTCAGCCCAGTTCATGTGTGTGTACATATGCGTGTGTGTGAGTCTGTGTGCGTGTGTGTGCGTGTGTGTGTGTGTGTGTAAGCGTTCGTGACATAATCACATCCATAAACGTTAATCGCTCATTTTTATGAAGTGTAATAAATTTTACCTTCGCGTTACCAACAAATTTAACACTGATGGCGGCTCAAACAGTAAAATTCTCAGCTGAATATAAAAGTCAAAATTGTGTTTAGTTTATCTAAAAATATCTTTATTCATATTTGATTGGTACCCCATGTTTTGGTATTTGGTTTGTGTTTGTTATATATATATATATATATATATACACATATATATATATATATATATACATATATGTTATCAGATTTTTTTAGTTACAAGTAACATGAACAAACATTTACTGAATTTGTATATGAATATCATATAACAATCACATTTAGTATATATATTTAATTTATATTAATTCATTTTTTGCAATAAATATATGTATATATATATTTAAACAATCTTCACTGTGCTAAGATACTATATAACTTATATATGTACATATAGGTACATACCAAATATACTAGTAATTATTATTTCAAATATTACGAACTTTCTGTCAATTGTTTTATAAATATACATATTAATTTGTATTTTTGGTGTTTAATTCATGCCTAAAATGGAGTTTCTTTTCTTAATAAATTACTAAGTAATTAATAATAATAGTAATAATTAATTGCAATTGTTAAGTTTTTGTTTCATAATTTTTTTCCACTGTCTGGTATAATTTAATAAATTCAAACCATTTACAATGCTAATTGAAGTTTCAACATTTATTTTGCACTCTTTTATTGTTGGCTATTGAAATTGGGCCCATACAATTCTGCGGTGCTTATCTGATTTTTTTTTTTATTTAATTTTTAAATGATTTGTGCTAATATTGGAATAATATTTGCCGTGATCTTTTGTTTATTTAATTAACATAAATTAAAGATAAATTAAAAGAATATTATACTCAGGACATTTTTCGTTTTTTTTTGTTCAAAATATTTAGGATTGGAAAAAAATAGAGTAGGCAGTGAAAGGTTTTAAAGTTTGATTTACTTTTCTGTTAATTTCATTCGAATATCTTTGGGATAATTTCTAAAATAATTTTATTGTACAGGATATTCAAATCAAACAAATGAAAAAAAAATAAATAAATTCAGCGTTTGCTTTTCATGAATTAATGACAAAGCGCTAAAAACATAATTTATACATAATTTATTTGTTGTATTATGTTTCGGCAAATCAATATGCTTGAATGGATATAAATACTGCTATTATTAATAACTGAATTGAAATGTTTCTGGTCTCATCTATTAAAGCGTAAAATTTAGCAAAATCTATAAAATGACCGAAATTTGAGTACGAATTTTCAATGTCTAAGTGCGTTTTAATAGACGTGTGCAATTCATTTATATATATATATTTATTATCTTGTTAGTCATACTTTTTAAGTTGATTCTTATAGAAGTGATAACTTTCAGATTCACATTAGTAAATTAAATTTCTTTTAGTTTTGTTTTCATTTTTTATTGGTCACCTGTTACTCGTTTTTAGGTACTGCACGCAGTTCAACTTTGTGGTTGTCTTTAAAATTAAACTAACAGAAACCTTAGGACATTTCTGCATTAACTAATGTGTGTAGTGTCTCTGTGTGAGTGTGTCTCTGTGTGTGTGTGTGTGTGTGTCGTCTTTGTGAGTTGAAAACATATTGTTTTATTGCTTTGTGGTCTTACACATTCACCGGTCCAGAGCCATTGCCAGGACCAGGACCTGGTCTGGGACATGTCTTTAATTAAATTACCAAGCTAGTATCATGTGTGGCTACATCTACCTTTTTACTCCCCTTGCTCCCCTTGCTCAATGCCACTCTTATCTAATTTTAATATTAACTCATCGGTATATTTAATGAAAGCTCTATACATTTACTAAAATTTACAATCCAAAATGCCCTTGATAAATAACAGATGGAAATTTGAACAAATGATTTTGTATTTTAAATTGCATTTAATTAAAGTGCTTCGAATATGCCAAAACTATTACTGAAAACTAAAAGATAAAAATGATTAAATTCTATTACATATATTGAATTGTGCTTTCAAATTGGATTAACATGCCTATAAATTATGCTCTTTTATCAGAATTAGGAGCAATTAAATTTAATAATATAATATTGTATTTGCAGCATTAACTTTGATTATACACAACTGTCCTAATTATATATGCACTTGCAATAAATGTTTAAATTGGGTTTTGTCTGTCGACTCTTTTGATCCTTAATTACATTTCTAAATGAGTTGTTGCACACTTAGTTTCTACCATATTTGCATTTATATATATATATATATTTTTTTTTTTGTAGGCTTGACTTAAACACTAGTAATTGATATAAGTAGAATGTTTGTGTGGATGTGTGTGTGTTTGTGTGTGTGGGTGTGTAATACTTATGTATGCCATTTAAATTAAACAATTTCAGCCTCCTCTCAGAGATAATTTGGGCGGGACACGCAGCAAAGTAGGCTCATGTTCTTGCATATATAATTCTGGCGTCTTTTTGCTGGCCAAGTTCCATTTGTATCCAGCGCCGCATTGCGTTCTAGAAAAATGAAATTTTGAGAGATTCGCACGTTTAGTATTTGATTAATGAATGTGTGACTGAAATGTGAATACATAAGCTCAGAGTAACTGTTGGTAAGTTTATTTTGCGCTTTTTATTTTCTATTTTTTTTTTTTTGGCTGCTTTATGTTTTTGTATTTTGTTTTGACCTCCGGCAAAGACCTTGACTTGAAATATTAAAGTGCAAAGTGCAGCGACGTCTGCGCATAAAACTCACCCAAATATGCCTCGTGCTGTGGCATATACTCCTGCAGCTCTGATAGCAGCATGGCAATGTCCTGCGAGTCCTTTGTAATGCTGCATAGTTCTTCCTCATTGAAATCGGGCGTTATTTGCTTACACAACAGTATTTGACTTATAACATTGCCCAGATTTGAGGGGCCAGCTCGATTCTCTGCAAAGAGAAAATAGAAAATTTTCACATAAATTTTTTCGACGTTAAACCAAAAGCCAAAAGCATGCAATTGGCCACAATATTAAAGACAAATGAAAACATTTGACATTCACAATTTAAATTTGTCCCTTTGCGCAGTTTTCCAATGAAATACGTTTTTTTCTGATTATAGAATTTTTTTTGGGTTTGACTGCACCCCACAAAAATAATATTTAATAATTTACAAGTATTTGCCGCAATGTTGTGCAAACAATTTTTTATTTTCGCTTTTACCCCTGTGTATGTGCGTTTTTTTTTGTGCTTCATTAGCTTTGCTCTTTTTTTCCACCCTCTTGCCAACGGTAACTTGGCTTTAATATTTTGAGCTATGCTTTGATGTTTGCTTCACCAATTGGCAAACTTCCTAACTGACTGAAGCTAAATAAACTTTTGATTAAAAAGTCGCTACTGACAACTTAATGATTTCAATGATTTTATTTATATTTTTTTTTAATAATAATATTAAAGATATTTGAAATGAAATGTCACATTAGAAGGGAAAATAATTGTTTGAAAAAAGTAAACATAATTCTGAACATTTTACAATAATAGAAGCTAACATTCAAATTAGCTAACCATCAATATCAATCATTATTAATCTTCATCCGAATGGCTGCAACAAAAAATTAATTACATTATTCAACACCTAAAAGGTTTACGTGTTTTTTGCCACGTTGCATTGCAATTTATTTGATTGTTCAACTCGACGTTTACGCAATTTACATGCATGAATTGCAATTTTTGATTTATGAGTACTAAAGATTTTTGCGCATTTTAAAAATTAAACAAACAACCACCCACATCACATTTCAGCCATATTGAAGCAGGAAGCCTATTCTCATAAAATATTACGCCCATATACCCCCCTTCCCCTACTCATTCCCCCCGGAGCACTCACAACAAAAAGCCAATTTTATTTCAAAAGGACTCAACTCACTCTTGCATTTTTTATGGCATTTTCATTGCACTGCGCTGAATTTTGGGCGCACATCATGTAAATGCATTGGCCGTGCTTGCCATAAATGTGTTGCACAGCTGCACGGAAACCACAAAGCCACCACTCGCCCATCCACCCACCGTCAGCACCCAGCATCCAGCACCACCCACCCATCTAGCTGGGGGCTTTAAAGTGCAAATCATTGTAATCATTTGTGTTCCGTTTTCTTTGTTGACAGCTTGCGTTAATCGAATAAAGGCGGAGTCGTAATTAAAAACTGAATAGTCAGCAAATCTGCAGTTTTGTTATTATGGAAGTGCAATTGGAGTGTGCGTATCCAACGAGCCAATCAGTCAAGGCCACATCAAAGAGCAGCAACTATGCACGTACAACATTCAACATGGCCAATGAATGTTGGCAATCAGAGCTCGTACACTCAAGCGGAATCCAACAATCCAAATGGCAAACAATGGCTAAAAGCACATGCAGTCGTTGTTCTGAATTGTAATGACAACACACACACGCACACACACACACACACACACACACAGAGAACACTCACAACACACACTCACATATGCACATATCCACACGCACATAGAAATTCGCCTTAAACGCTTGGCTTTTGGGTAAAATCTGAAATCTGCTTACCATAATAGCCAGACATATCCATCGGCACAACTTGAATAAGTCGATAGCTTTTCACAAGTTCACGTAGAAAGAGCTGGGCCATATAGAAGAGCAATACCAGGTGCGGATTGTCGGTGAGGATGCCATCGGCCAGTGAGCTGAAAATATAAGCAAAAAATGCATAGGCAACAAATAATAATCCATGTTGCATGTGTCTGTGTCTTTTGTGGCACGCTGTATTGAATGCAAAATGTTACGATTTAAAATATTCTGGCATTTTTTTTTGACATTTTTGTTATTCGGGTCATGCAATGATGGTGGTTCAAATAAATTTATTGGGGCATGTTTTAATGCCTTTGTCAATGGCTAACTGAAATCTAAACAGGCATCGCTTGCCAAAATATATGGTCAATATTGTCTTTACAAATATCAAAATATAAGGGCGGATAGCAGCTGAAAATAGCATATTTCATTTTCTTTTATGACAAACAAAATAGTTCAATGCAATTTATACATGTCAAAGCTGATTTTTTTTTTAAGTGAAATTCTTTTAACGGACACATATCCGCGTTATTGAAATTGCATCTAGTAATTCCCTGGCGATATGCCATTAAACGGCTTATATATTTTAAATTGATATGCATAATTGTTGAAAATCGTTAATTTTCCACTTAAATTTCAATTATATGGCAAATTTATTATGATTTTGCTCTGGCGCACAACATTAATTGGCTGCTTGGCATGCGCCTCATAATTCAAGAAATGTTTGGAATTTAAAACTGCTGCGAAAATTGGCCAGCTTAGTTTGAGCTGCGTCGCTGGTATGGCAATTATGGGGCAACATTCAACACATAAATACGATTTAAATTGCCATAAACATGTTTGCAGCAGCATGAAAATAAATTCAATTTGTTAAATTGCTTTTGCATTGCCAAAACCCAGGAGAAGGAGATAAATGTCAGGCCAAGTTACTAGCTAAAGGCTAAAACTTATGGCATTTAAAGGATACATCATGGATATACGGCCAACATTTTCAAATGCCCCTTTTGGCCATTCAAATTGTGATAGGGTATTAAATGCTGGAAATGAAAAATATATTTTTTCCCAAATTACCAACTTGTAGGACAAGCAGTTCAGGTTGCTCGTTCAGTCTCTAATCCCTGAGTCCTAGACCCCCTCCCTCCACAGATAGTAACGATAAACATGGAAAGTGTTGCGGTGTCCTCAGCACAAATGTCCTTTTGCTGGCAACGTCAACACCCATTTTCACCATTAAAGCAAATAAATTGCATATTAATCTTGCCTTAGGTGTCTCGGTTCATCTGTCACTGTATGTGTGTGTGCGTGTGCGTGTGCGTGTGCGTGTGTGTCTGAGTGTGTGTGGGAGTGAACAAGTGTGTGTATAGCTAGGACTAGTCAAAGCGAATTCAATTTGGGTCTGTTGTTCAGGGGAGGGTTTAACGGTTTTGCACCAGTTTACTTAATGTGTGGCTAAGATCATAGAAATACAATTTCTCAACTGTTATGGGATAAACCAAGTGTTACATTGAAATCGGTTAATTATGTGAGCTGAGCATTAATTTCGAGTCCCGGTGTTTTCCAACTTAAATATGCTCAACTAAGTCGAACTTCGAGATTAATTTGCTACGTTCTTAATCACACAATTATCTCAAATATTTAATATCATTTCTTGTGTCTAGATTTACTTGGTCATTAATTTTTTCTGGATGAATAAATTTATAAGAAAGTATAAAAACAGATATTGGTTAATATATCGCTCAGACAATACTGCCTGACCTTCATTATTTCCAATTTCTATTGTTCGCCTATGTTTTACTTTTCTACAAGTAATATCTAATCATAAAAAACAGATTTAAAATTGCCGTTTTTCATAATTGTGCAGCATATGGCATTCAAATAATAATTTTATAAGATAAAATTAATGAGTTTCGCTTATCTTGCTCTTACAAGGAGATTTCTGGGAAACAATATACATTTTATTAATGGTTTCCAGTTACTTTCCTTGAATAAAGAACTGCAGCTTCTCCCAGTCTCTCCCTCTCTCTCTCTCTCTCTCTCTCTCTCTCTCTCTTTATATATATGAATATTCTGCCTGCTGCTTATTGCAAAGCAAATTAGCGCCGGTCATTTTCACAAACAGCAAACGCATTTACAATGTTAAAAAAGAACATTAAATACAATTTTTTTATTGTCGAAGATTACATACCCTATAAAAGTATTTAATAAAGCTTTTTACTTTGAAATTCAATACACAATTAATTTATTAAAACAATGAATTTAAATTTGTTTTGTACTTAAAAGCTACAAATGACAAATAAAAGCTGCAAAATAGTTGCACTAAAATATGAAATTGAATATCGATTTAATGCTGAATTTTGTATAACTTTCTTTTACCTTTTAAAGACAGAAATATTCAATAATATTTGCGTTAAAATATGCAAATCATTTTAGGTGTCGAAAATGAAAATACTCTTTTGCAAAAGAATGTAAACCAAAAACGCGCCAAATCTGCAAAGCATCCAAAATCTAAGCGAAAAACAAAAACAGAAACAGAAAAACATAAAAGAAAATCAGCTACAAAATGGTAGCTGAAGCCGAGAATTGTCAGCAGCTGCTGTTGATTACAGTTTTGAGCATTACTTTCATTTATTGCGAATAACATTGAAGTATTTTTTTTTTATACTGCGCTATCCCCAAAAATAACATAACATTTTTGTTTGGGTCGCAAAGAAAATGGCAAGCAGCTAAAACACAAATTTCAACAAAAATTGCACAATTATGCGTCGAGACCGGAATGGGACGGAAAAGGGGCATTCAGTAAATGCGTTTAATGGTCGAATTCTCAACTCGATATCTCGCAGGACAGATCGAAAATATTAAATGCAGCTGTGGTGGGGTTGTAAGACTTTTGATGGTTTATGACACTCGTAAAAGTGCAGAGTATCTGGCTACGTGACAACTGCAATCCATTGTATTCCCTCAAATAAACCCTTGTCAAAATTGGACATCAAGTGTCGAAATAATAAATAATATTGCTGTTAAAACAAGTTCGAATAATCGAGAGAATAGTGTTTAATTTCGAGATGCCCTTTAATGTAGCAAATATCTGTTAAATTTTAAACAAAAATATATTCTTTATTAGCTTTTATTTATTTCTTATTCCTATTTAGCTTTTACTTCCAGTAATAATTTGATCAATACTTGACTACTTATATGACAGACTGACCAGTTCGTTACAGGGTATAGCAGAGAACAGTTGCTAGATTACAGTTGACAGGAAATATGTAATTTCCGTTATAAGTAAAACTGTACTATTGTAGTTATGTACGCACAGCCTGACAGGCATTTGTCATCGATGCGGTCTACATGACACAACATTGTCTTTGCTTCTAACCCCCTTTGGGTATTGGCAAGTCTCAATGTTGTTCCCCGCTTGTTGCAGTGCAGTTTGGAGTCGTCAAGGACACATGGATATGGTTGCTATATGCTGTGACATTGTTTGCTAAGGAAATGCGTTGAAGTCAACACGAAGACTGTTGCTTTCCTCTGGCATTCTGATGACTAACTGGCTGTCAAAACAGAGCGAAACGATGGAAGCCAAAGCAAAGGCAGCCAGCGACAGTAATTTAGCAAAAACAAACAGCTGCTGAACATAACTGTAAGGCAAACACAAATACGCAAATACGCAGCAACAACAAACAACAACAACAAACAACAACAAACAACAACAAACAACAACAACAAATTCAACTTACAAAATGAGTGCAGAATAACAGAATAACAAGAAATGAAACACGCATACGCAGCGTTGGACATTTGGATGCGTCGTATGTGTGTGCACGGCCGAGTAAACAAACATGCAAACAACTATCAGTCACTTAAGGCTGTTGGCCAAAGTGCTGTCTACTCAGCCATCTGTAGAGGAGCCCAAATGGTGGGGGGGGGGGGGGCGTTGGGAAGCAGGAGAAGATGCCGGTACATGAGAGAAGTTAGATGAGCGGAATATTGCTGGCATTGAAGTAACTACGTAGATGGCTTGAGGTAAAAATAAACTTATGGCATGCTCTCAAAAGGGAATCGTATTACAACTTGGTCAGTTTGTTTGCTCTCGGATAAACGAGAAAACTATTTTTACTGTATATGTTGCAACTTTCGAGAGAGAGAGCTCTTCTACTTAGACATTGCATTCAAATCAAAAATTCATAGGGTGTAAACTTATTTAATTAATTCAAATTATAATCTCAAAATTAATATGAATATTTCAAAAATAATAATAAATAATAAAATATATGTTGCAATCTGTTTATTTTCCCACTTGCATATTAAGTCGATTTAAAAGAGCGACCATGCATAAAAGGTACTCCACTTCAAAGTTATTTGGGAATGGATGAATGAATTTACATTGTAAGAGCTTATCAGCTTCGACATGAGCCTGCATAGCGAATTATTTTTTTTTTAAACAAAAGCAGTATCAATTCTGCAACTTTCGTTTATTTATATATTTTACTTGTTAAAAATTCGTAAAATAATAAATAATTTATAGATCAAACATGTAAGTCTCCAACTTGTAAAAGTATACAATATTCGTTGTGTCGAATAGAACAATTTCTTCTTCTTCCCTTTTGCTGGCTCTTATGACACTGCGTGGCTCCACAAAGCGAGGCATGTGTTTACAAAACATAAAAAAAACAACCACGAAACACTGTCAGAAAGTTTAGTCAGTGTCATTGTCAAGTTGTGCACAAAGTTTTTTTTTTATACCCATACATACAAAACTCCCACACTTCCGCAGTTGCCCACTTTTCCTCCTTAACTTTCCCTTTTTGCTTTGGCACCGCACACAGCTTTTGCTTTATTGAACTTTTACTTTCAAGTTAACTTTCTGGCCTGGCCTGGTGCTTTGATCTGTAGCCAATGTTTCTGCTGCCATTTCAGTTAATTCTGTGACTGGGTGAATCGCTGAGAGGCTGCCCTCATTTAAGCCGATGGAAAGCGAAAATTAATTGAAGTCTTTTGTGTCAGTCGTAACAGCTTTTTTATTCCCTTTTGATTTTCTTTTTTTTGTTTTTTGTTTTTTTGTTTTGTTTGCCAATCATCAATTTTAACTGCGAAAGTTGATTTTGTTGTCAGTCCTGCTGTCCTGCAATTTTAACATATATATATATATATAACAAAAGCAAGGACAACAAATAATGAAATGCTGATGCGAATGCGAATGCTCATCTCGTTATTTAGAGATTGACATTTCGGCTGTATTGCAAAGACATTTAAAGCGTATGCCCGATAATAAATCAGACTCTTATAGCGTGTTCTTAAAAAGTTATATCCAAATAGCACACACACACACACACCAATTTATACTCAATTCCATCCTCTTATCCACTCTCAAGCACAACACTGACAGCATGTCCTGCTGAGTTTGTGACTGAAATTACAAAATAAAAGTTTTATGGATTGTGTATGAATTTTCTCTCAAGTTATTTGTTAAAAGTGTGTGTGTGTGTGTGTGTGTGTTTTTTTTTGTTCTGTCATTCAGTTCTGAGTTTTTGGCTGGAGTGTGATAATGGCGCATATGTGACACCCACATGGGAATTCATTTTGTAACAATTTATGCTTCAACGAAAACATAAATCAATAACTTGAAGACCCAAAGTTTAATGGGGAAGCTTAGCCACGTTAAAATCAAAAAAACTGCCACTGATTACAGATGGGACAGGGAAGTTGGGAAGCTATGGATATTTAAATTAAACCTACCTTTCGATATCAAAACTAGAAAAACTCATATTTAATAACTATCCTAGTTTAATTCACGTCCTGCATTTAAATATGGAAACATGATTTTCATTCGAAATTCATGTGCAAATTGTATCATAAAAAATGACTTTTTCGTTGCCAAAAATATATCAAATCGATTTAAAGATTTGCAGTAAACCAATTAACTATTCGCACTCTTTATGAAATATAATCATTTATTAATCTTCAGTTAACTTTGAGGCAGCTTCTTTGAAACTCAACCTGTATAGTTTTGTAATTTGATTGTAATTTTTATTTACCTCACTTTTTTACCCGGAAAACACACACACTCACACACATAATACAAACAATAGTCACACACATTTTTGTCAACAACAGTTTTTTTATGAAAGATATTTCATGTGTGTGTACGGCTTTTCCCGCAGATTGTTTTGTACAAAAATGTTATTAACTTTTTTAGTCATGGCCCACGGCAACTGTCCAAAAATGTTAAACCCAAACCCGACCAAACACATGCTACTAAATTATGCAGCATTTGAAATTGAATTTCAAACTCAAACACCAACCAGCACTAACTCATTTCAGCAGCTCCAGAGATGACACGAACATCAAGTCAGAGTTGGAGACACTCAACACACGACAGAGCAGGACTCCTCCAACAGCGACAAATGGTTATTTAAGTTATGCTTTCTCCTTGTTGTGGATACCTTTCTGCCTTTCTGCGGGTTGCCCCACTTGTAAATTTCACTGCAATTAAATTTGCATAAATTTTTTTCAAAATGTACATCTTTAAAAGCTTTTACAACAAAACATTGGGTAATAGATTGTATGAGAGTGCTGGACAAAAAAAATACCCAGCATTTATATATTTCTGTGTTTATCTAATTGCTACTTTAATTATCTAAATTACCATTAAAATGATAACTTGAAGCTGCATATTCTACATGATAAATAATTAAAGTGACAGCTGAAATTTAAAACTGAAGTAAATTTTAACTGAATTACTAACTATGGGGGAAAATACAGAGTGATAAAATGGTATTCCCACACATATTTAAAGTAGATCTATTGGGATCAACGATGCTCTCGAAGACCGTCTAAATGCCTCCAAGGTATTGGAGCCGCAAAATGTCACGCACATGTTGATGTTTATGTTAATGCTAATGCGATGCGTGTGGCGCCACAAATTGTGAGAAAAATGGTTGTTGGAATGGGTTTTTTGGTATGGAATATGGTATGAACTGATATATCTATGGCTATGGTTGGCTTACCTCTTGACCTGGGGCACGAGTATCTGTGCGGTATGCTTGAATGCCTCCACACAGGTGCGTCGCAGTTTGCGTATCTTTTCGCGCAGTTCCGGACAGTCCTTGGCCTGACCGATGTGTATCAGCATGTCACGAAATAGTGCCACATGGCTGTTGATCTCCACGATGAGCTGCAAGTGCAAGGCAAATGTTTTAATTTATGCCAGCATCTGGGTAGGTCAGTAGGCATCTTACAACACAATTCATATTTAATTTATGCTGAGCTCTATATTGGACCCGTACAAATTACACCATATTCCGCTTAATTTATGCACAGCCGCAACAGCAACAGCAGCAAACAGACCCACAGCAAAACACTGAACCACAGGCGAAACAATAATTTTGGCCTATTTTCTGAAATGTGCTGCTTTTGTTGTTGTTGTTGTTATTTTGTTGTTTGGTTTTGGCCATCTTTCCTTTTTACGGCTCATTTGCCAGCTTTGCGGGCCGATGGTGGCAAATCGAGCAATCGAGCCTAATTTTCTTCCCTTTTGCCCGAAATTGAACTCATCAAAATTAAAATGCACAACAATGCAAAATCGTTAAAGGATGTAAAAGGATATTTCTCTTCTCTTGGCGTGCCTCATCTCTTGTTTATTTACCCAAATATTAATGCCTATTGACTTATTCCGAACAGCTAAAACAGTAACCACAAAATGTGTTTATCATCACTTAGTACTTGAGCACAATGGAAGAATGAGATTTATATCTTTTATGTAATCATACTCAAATTATTTGTTTCGGCTTAAATAATTTATTTAACTTACATGCATTTATTTTTGCCTTTATCTTATTCTCAACTTGAATAACAATTTATTTATGGCCATTTGTCATATAACGGTTCATTGATTACATTTATTTATTTATTCTATCTCTCTCTCTGTATTATAGCCATACAAAGCCGAACTTTTTTTTTTGAAGTCATTTATTTTTGAATTAATACTGAGTTCATTTGCTACTTGAAAAACCAAAGTCAGCAATTTAGTAAACAATTGCTGCTAAGACTAGCTTAAAGAGCATTTCCATCCATGCGAAACATGCCAAGTTTTCCTGACTTTTTGGCTTAGCTTATTCATTATTGCTGTGGGTCGCCTCTGGTAGTATTTTTAGCCAAACAAAAGATTCATTTTGCAATCATATTTCATACAAATCATATATGTGTTAATGAATATTTATATATATATATTTATATATATATTTTTTTATATGTATAAATGAGTCACGCCCACTCGCAAATGAGCCAACTAAATGCTCAAATATTTATGACTGACTGTTACCAACAGTAACAACAATAACAAGCATAAATATATTCATCGGCCCAGACCACAGACCCACCAGGCACTTCATTTAAAACGTGGCGTATGCGTAATTTTAATAATCCTCCAACGACTGACGCCGCTGGCGAATTCAAAGTGAATTTTGTGGCTTGACTCAATTTGGGCTGACAGCTGTGTGGTTGTTATACAGCAGGTGGGGAGGGGGTGGCGACAGATAAAGCTTACAGCTTGCCATGAAATATATGCATGATTAGTCATATTGACAATGGAGTGAAAACGGGGGACGGAGAAGGAACATTGCACAGGCAGAGCAGCACTTAAGCAAATTGCTTATTAAAAGTACCAAGTTGTATGAAATATTCTAGACGGAAAACTTTTTTGCCAACTAGGCACAATGCTGGCGTTACACTACAGTGTGTGTGCGTGTGTGTGTGTACGTGTGTGTGTGTGTGTGTACGTGTGTGTGTGTGTGTGTACGTGTGTGTGTGCGTGCGTGCTTGGGGGCGTGGCACAACCATTGCTTTGTAGTCAATCATTGGCAAATCTTTTGGTAGTGGATCGTCAGATGCTGCTGGGCTTTTGCTGTTGCCTGTGCAACAATTTCTTGCTTCGTAAACTGGGCGTTTCTCCCAACTGTTGACATTTGGCAAAGCTGAGGCTCTAATTGCCAAAAGCTGCCTTAACGAAGTATTTTTACAGCAGCCACGTAATACTGAACAAATGAAGAAAGCTGAATATTTCAGGACAAAGTATTTGACTAGAGAATACTCTTATATACAGCACTGTAGACAATTCTCTCAAATATTAAAACTAACTTCACTTTGAATTTAAATAATACTGAAAATGTATTCTGTAATTATAATTGTGGTTGTGGTCTAAAAGCTACAACTAAATTCGAAAGGATTTCTATACACTTTTTAAGCACCTTTATAAATATAGGGTATAGATCCAAAGCCTGGCTAACCAAGAAAAAACCGCACTAGCACAAAATTCACACACACACATAAAAGCAACACACGCATAAATTTTATATGTGGCTTAAATCTCAGCTGAGATAAGCACACAAACACATAGTGGCATGCAACACACATGCAAATCCCCAATGTAAACGACTGCGGTTCGCATAAAAAGGGACAGCACAGCCACTAAAGGCTCACCGTTGAGCCAAAAGACAAGCCAGTCCAAAAAAAAAAGGAAAAAAAAACCAAAATGAGATGAAAAAAATTAGCAGCTTCGTGGCACATTTGCGAAATTACCTGGCTCGCAGCTATTCAGCCATTTCCAGAGCTGCATGTAAGCCAGCCCAAAGAGGTGGTCAGAAAAATGTATAAAAAAAAAAATGGAAAAAACACGAAGAGCTCAAATTGAATTCTCAAAGCGCTGTCCAATTTCATGAATACAGCTACCGCAAATAGTTTTGGTACTCAACGCATTTTTCTGGCGCTAAAAGTGAAGATTTACGTGCTGCAGAAGCAACGGCTTGCATATTCATGGGCCAGTTATTTTTTTCCTTATTGTTATAGTCTGCCACAAGGACGACATCAAGAGCCGCAAGTACAACAATATAAGGTTCTCAACATTTGCGCTCAGCAGTTGAAGCGGAAAATTGAAAAACAGCTGCCGGCATTTGTTCCTATTTTTCTATGCAAATACAAAAGTGAATGGTAAATGAAAGAAAAGAAAAGAAAAAAACAACAACACACACACACAAAGAGCAAAACTGCACGTGTGTTGTGTGTGTACAAAGAAAGAAAAACTCACTTGTTCTAAAGTGTAAATCAGCAAATACATGAGCAATGCCATAAGCCAGACAGAGATGGGACGAAAGGAGAAATAGAGAGTGAGAGGGAGATGGCAAACAAATACTGCATCTAGACAAAGTGAAAGCGGAAATTAAAATTGTAATGCAAAAAACAAACGCGTTGCGCCACAAGACACAAAGCGAAGTGGATTGCATTTGTAATGAAGTAGATACGGATGTGGATGGGTATGTGGATTGTAGCTGCAAACACTGAGTGGCACAACACAAAAAAAAAAACGGTCTTGATGCATTCACAATGCTTTTACACGCCTATTTTACCCCTTCAGGGCCAAGGCAGGCGCACTCTACAAACCAACAACAACAAACTGCCGTGTCTACCAAGTTAAGAATAGACAGCATTTTCATTTTATCATGTTCTTCAAAACGTTTTCAACTAAATTTCTGAAGAAACAATTTAAGTGAGAGCTTTGTTGCTGCAACAACAGCGATACACAGCACTATCCTAGTTGCAATATAGCCGACATGTTGCCAAGGCTTAAATATAAATATTGTGTAGCAGTTAGGAGCACAAGTGGCAAGCAGCTGATAAAAGTTGCTGCTAATGCGCTTAGCACATCTGTTGATATAGTCGAGCACACACACACACGCACAAGTACACACATGCACACACACATACACACACAGCTCACAGCTCTCATGGGCGAAGGTTAACAAAGTGCATTTGCCAACAAGTTAAACTACGGCATAATTACAATCGAACTGCCAGCCAGAACCACTGACAACAGGCAGGATACAGGCAACTAGCCAACTGACTAACTGTCTATTCAACTAACTGGCAAGCGTCCTTCACGTGGACACTATGGGTCCATACAAAGCTGAAATGCGGCGGCTCAAATGCAACAGAAACATTAACAGCGACACAGAATGCAGCTGCAACAATACAAAAGTGCAATTGGCCAGATGCTGGCAATATCAAAAGGCATGATTTTGGAGTGGGTGTGGCTTTTTCTATTCAACAACTGTGTGTGTGTGTGTGTATGTGTGTATGTGTGTGTGTGTTACAAACGACTGAGCAGCAAGTACTACAGCAGCTGAGTTTTATGTGTGTATTTTCCCTGTGGTTCGTGTAATAGTCAGCCACATAATTCCACAGAAGGTCATTGCGTATAGGCCAATTCGCAATTGTACATCATGAAAATGGCGCTCTCAATGATTTTATTGCCTTATAGAAATGTACTGGGTATTGTTGTTCTCTCAGCCATGTTGTACCATAAGACAATAGAATAGTATTTTTGTCCATCTATAAAACTTTCACATGCAGTCTCTGTACTTATCTAAAACAACTAGTTTATTTCCCATTTGGATAGAATCTCAGCTTTTGGTATTATTGCAAATCAATAGCAGCTTTTTATGTACTTGCTGTGCTCAAATTGTAATAAATAAGCTAAAGCGAAGTTCAAATTGACTCGCATCGAGTGGAAGTTTATTTTATGCCATTTATATCATTACGATTCTTGCAACACTTCGATTTTATACACTTATTCCAACACTTTAGTTTTATCCAACGATTACAGTGCCACTTTCACTCTTTTGCGTAAGTGATAGCAAAAAGTCAAGAACATGAAATCGATAAGATGCTTGTTGGATATATGTCTGTCTGTCTGTCTGTCTCTATGTCTGTCTGTCTGTTTGCTTACTCAAGTTGTCTAGCTGCCCCTTTTGGCTGGGGCTGCTTTATTCTTTTGTTTTTGGAGGCCGCGAAATGGGCTGCGATTTCGCACTCAATGGCTGGCGATAAAGAAAATGAGGCAAGCCACGACTAGGCCATGTCCATTTGGGTCCAAAATATTGGGCTACTCGGTTTACATTATCAATCAAGTTCACTGACAATAAACAATCAACGAGGGCAGCTAGCTTGGTCCTGCGCATTTACCTACTCTGCGAGCTGAAAGTGATACGAGTCTGGTCTAAAATATTTTATCCCTTTTCTTGTAGGTCATTAGTATCTATTTGTTCAATATGGCATGTGCCTTGAACACGATCCTTTGTTTGTAATACGCTTTCAAAGCTATTACAAAAAGGGGTATAAATGAGGAGTAATCTGCAGCGATTACTAAGCAGTAATCAGGCTGAAAGTGTCGTTAAATTCAATTATGATGCATTAAAGAAAATGCATCAAAAACTAAATTATTTAATGCTTGTCTATGTTAAAATTCAACAAGGGTATTTAATTTGCGGTTTGTTTGTGCTCAATTTCTTTATTCATTTCTGCTGTGTGGTTTTATATCCTACACTTGCTAGCCAAAAATCATTTGTCCTTCAAACATTTCCGCACACAAACTGCTAGACAAATGTTCGATGCTAAACTTAAGCACAAGTTTTTAGCTTTTTTTTTCTTTGTACATTATATATCATTTATATATAAACATATATTTATATATATATATATATAAATGACAGACAGTCGTCGCACGTTCTTCGAGCGTTAAATGTTTACACAAGCATCCCATATATTATATTTGAAGGAAAATAATGAAGATGTATTGGCGGTTGTTGTTTTTGTTGTTGTTGTTGTTGTTTGAGTGAGTACTTGCTCTTATTTAATGAAAATTGGTTGTAGTTCTTGCACGCACGCACACTTACCACTCGCCCCCATCCACACCCGAAACACCCCCCTGCAATGGCCATACAAAAATTATTATTACCACTCTGGCTGAAGGCAGCAAGTAATTTTTCTAGAGCCATGCCACTCATCACAGTCAATTCGCCAGTTGCCAAGTTGTTGTTTTTTTTTTTCAAAAGCAAAAACATGTCGAAGGAGCCGGCGCAAAGTGGGCGTGGACCCTGAAAAAAGGATAACGGACAGCGTAGCCCGTACAAAAGTGCTTCATTACTTTGCGCAGCAGCTCGCGTGAATATAATGAATGGCAATAAACGTGTTTCACATTTTCCATTTTTTGCTGGACCGCTGCGCATTTTCCAGTACACACACTTTTCGCTTATTGTCGAAAGACTGCTTCCAAAATGTTGTATATTAAATTTCCGTACTTGACACCGGACAAGCGAATATGCCTCTGAAATGCAATTTGCAACTCTTGAGCTTTACATTTATAAATGGAAATTAATGAAATCTTTTCCATTATTTTTATTTTCATTTTTTTTTTATCAGTTGCTGACACATATGGAAAAAATAAATGTTTTACTTTCATTTTATTATTGAGGATGTTTACAACTGCAACTGCTGCCAAAGCAGATTATTTGCTGTGCTTTCACTTTAAATTGGAGGTCATTTCGCAATCAGCCTTCGGCAAAATCGCATCTGCAAACGCATTTCAGCGGCTGCTTAAGGATCTTCAAATAAATGTCGCAGAAAGCGTTTAAATCCCTTGCAATTTATTTTTCAAAGAAAATTGATTTCTAGTTCATCTGTTATCAAAGGATTACTTGTTAAATTTAAATTGATTCCTTATACTGATTTGTAGATGGATCTAATATTATTTAGTTTCCATCCGCTTAGCTAAAAGTATTTCCAAATTATAATTTTTGTATCGATTAAACCCGTAAATAACCCAACTCAATAAAAACTTCTGAATTGTGTATTTTTGGAAAATATATGAAATAAATGCTCTCAATAAACTTTTCAGTTTAACACTGATGTCAAGCCAAAAATGGCATATGGTTATTTTGTTGACTTAATTTTTGCATCTAAATTTAAACCAATATTTTTGTCATTTATTTTCGCATCTAATTTTATTCAGCTTTGAAACATACCATTTTTATTTGGTTTATTTACAAATTATTTGCATAATATTTATCTTTGGCATGTTTATAAATACGTTTCCTCATTAAAAAAAAAAAAAAAATGGGATACAATCTAAATTGAAAGTACTTGGAATCGCTTGCGGGTCACGCAATTTATTTGAAATTGTTTTTTTTCTGCTACGGCTACAAAATGCTAAAAGTATTGATTTCTCTATTTACTTACCGTATTTAAGTTTGTTATTTTATCCAATTCAATGGCCGTGCTGCCGCGATGATGATGCAAATGATGCAGATGATGTGCTGTCAACATCTTGTTGCGTTTAACAGGACACACATAAGTCTCAATGTGTTTGATAATGTGATTTAATCTGTCGAACACCAGCTAAATTGAACAATCCATTAAGTGCAACACGGCAACCGGATGTGATTTGGGTGTACGAGTTCAGCTTCAAATGCAGCTACGGCATCCACACACACTACACCAGTACCAGGGGCATGGGGCATGGGGCACGTGTCACGGGGCACCACACAAATTGCAGCTTGTTGCACTTAGCTGGGCATGGCTCAGATCACACAACATAAATTCAATCAACCTGAGGGACGGACAAGAGATACTAAAATTAAATTGATAGCTCAAACACGCGACACGGCAACAATTTAACACGTTTCTCTGCTGCACACGTGCAACACAGTTGGGGGGGCGAATTAGGGGCAGTCACACTTCATACTATTTGCCGTCCAATATTTGGTTGCAAATTATTGGGCTGCCGCTAACGGAATTTGTGGCCTGTAATTTTTTCCGTATAGGATGCCGACCGCTTTTGAGTGGCAAAATTACCAACTGGCATCCTTAACATGACTGCACAGCTCCTGGCAAGTTTCTGGCTTAACTAAGAACTACTTTCACTGCAACCTTGTTTTATTATGGTAACATAAATACACAAGAAGACAACAAAACAACTCAGAGTCAGACTAAATGCAATTAATTTCTGTTTCAGAAAAGTCTCGTCGCATCTTTGTTTGGCCATATTGAACTGGTTGCAAGGTGACTGGCATTTGTCCGACCTTCAGTTATTCCAGACAAGCATGCATATAATACACAATTTAATTACATTAGTAAGAAAAGAGAACACACATGTTTTCAGAGTGTCTCGAATGTTAAATACCCTGACTTGATTCTGCAGACCTTAAAGCAATCGACTCCCGATTTGGTTACTTGCTGTGATATATTTATTCGCAGCAATAAATCTATAAGCCATCAAAATCTATATCGACTTAGCTAGTAATCGCTCTGATATTTCTCAAAGACTTAGAAGTGCATAAAAAAGAAATAATAAAAATAGTTGCACACAGTTGCAACTGGAACAGCATTTGGAGTTCTAAAGCAACCAGAAAGTGCAATAAGAAATGGCAAAAAACTAACCAATAATTCATGGTAGAAGCACATGCAAATTCTCATGTTTGCATTTCCCGAAGTTTAGATGGATGAAGAAACATTAGATGGCTCAAGTGAATGAGTTTTTCTACTCTGGCAGCTAAAAATTACATGAAATCTTTGATATGTTGCTTACATAGGAACTGAATTTACTTATTAGACTAATGTTTGAAATGTCGAAATTTCATTCAAAAGCTGTCACAAATTGCCTATAAAAATAAATAAGCTGAAAAAAAAAACTTTATCATTTTGAAGAATTGCTATCTTAGTGCTAATGACTTTTCCTCTTAAGGCTGATTAACTTGCAAACTATGACTGATAAGAATGTTGATTTAGCCTCTCGTTTCCAGAGACAGAGTCCATTTCAGGTTTATTGTCCATGTTTTTGCGTGCCTCGCGTCGAAATGCAAATGAAAATGTAAATGAAAATGTGTCTCATTAAGTCGCGTCGCGTTGGAAAATATGCCGCGAAAGGATTAAGCGAGTCCTGCTGAATGGCGCGACGGTCATTAAAGGATCTCTGTGCAGCGTAGTTAAAAATTTATATGCATAGCTTTTAGCTCTTATAAAATATGAATGCGAATATTATGAAACTGACAGTCGCTCTTTAATCACCTGAAAGTGTCGGCTGTTTGCCGCTTGTTTGCTGCTGTTTCACATTCTTTTGCAAAAAAAACCAAGTTGCCTTCCTAAGTGGCTCATTTAAAACAATTTGATGCTTTTACGCAGCATTCATCCTGCTAAAGGCAACCGACCATAATGTTGCTTATCAATCTTTAAAAAGTTTGAATCTGTCGGTGGGTTGTCAGCGACAGGAGTCAAAGTGATGTAAAAACCCAGCAAGTATTTTCATATATGAAATACGCGTCAAACAAAATATGAAAATCACGTGTAATATGCGTAAAACAAACTCTAATGACAACAACCACAAAATAACAAAAAAAAAAAAAAAAATAAAACCAGCAAGAAAAGGATTTCCTTTCACTTTGCTTAAGCATAAGTCTGAAATATAGTCTGAATCGGGCTAATTTGAAACGCACATGCCAGAAACTCATTAGCTTTATTACACAACAAGAAACAAAATTACAATTAAACTGCCTGGAAGAACAAATACCCTTGATTTTGGTTCTTAAATAAACTTACCATTTAATCGTATTAAGGTGAAAATATAACAAGTATTTGCTGTTTGACTAGGTAATACCCTGTACAAAGTATAGAGCATATTTAGGTTAAACAATATCATTTTGCAAGCAGTTGATATGCATTGAATACATGTTGTATTATTTGAAAAACAAAGAAATGGATTTTCTTGAACATAGAATTATTGTGTAGATAAATTTGTATAATACCCATTTATTTTAGAAGTAAAGGATATAAGTAAAGAGACACTGCCACAGACACTGTCAAGCTTGTCAGCCTGACTCATTTGGCGTCATTTGTATTAACTATTCATGTCTGAATGTGAATGTGCACAACACACACACACACACACACACACACACACGCAACACACACAGACTTAGTTAAATACGCACTCACTCTTGGCATTTGAATAATTTTGACAAATTTGTGATTAGCTCAAACATTTGCCAACAAGAGCAGTCATTTTTTATGTGTGTGTGCCAACAACAACAACAACAACAAAAATTAGCACTTCATAAAAAATGTGTGTGGCAGTTGGGGGAAAAAGTTTTATTTTGACTTTCAATTATGTGTGTGTTCTGTGGGTGTTAAGACAACTATGTGGCTAAGATCTGTCAACTAAAGACAATGATATGGATACCTCTTATATAATGTGAAAATGTTAGTTGAATGTTTTCTTGGAAATAATTTTACTTGCTTAAGAAAAGATTAAAATAGAGCTTAATTAAATTGATGTGTGAGGTAAGCTTAAAGAATTGTTCTGAAAGAATTATTATTTTATTATTATAATGAAAATGTTACAGTTATTGAGTTTAAAAAAAATCCTTTAAAGGTAAACGAGTTATCAAGTCTTTAGTTCGAAGGTAAATCAAAAGTGGCTTTAAAAACACTTAAAATCGTTTAATGTTTTTTTTTACTGTTTAAGGCCACATGGACTAAAAAAACAAATATATGTATATATATATATATATATATATATATATATAGCTAAAAGGCAAAAGAATGCGAAAGTGGACAAAAGGCCACAAAGAACCGGTGACACAAAAGTGCGAAAAGAAAGTGAGAAAACAAAAGCGAAGGCATTAAAAGAGTCGCATGGCGGAACGGAAACAGCAAACCTCTGAGACGCAGTCTAATGCCAATGCCAACACCGGATGCGGATGTGTGACACATGGTCCTGTAGTCCTACCCACACCGGCACACGGATTGAATGTCGCCTTATTGTCGTTTTGTGTTAAGTAGGCGACTTTATTAAGCCGAGGACACTGTGGCCAAAAAGTGTGCAACGCGCAACACAACACAAGAACAACAACAACAACAACAACAACAGCAACAGCAACGAGAACAAAGGTGGAAACCATTTCAAAATTTATGCATACATGGGCCAAGGGCCAATTGGAGGAAGTGGAACGCGTGTGGGGCACCTTGGCCGTACCCAGCTGGGCACGTGTTTGGTGTTCGGTGTTCGGTGTTGCGGCCTTGTGGCGGCATCATCTGGCATAAAATTAAGCGCCAACTGCGACAATGTCGCTGCGCAAGAACTGGAGGAAACGCAAGGCAAAAGGCGGCTGCTCGAGTCGCAATTTGTTGCTATTTGATATTTATTTTGACGGCGGCGCAACAGAAATAAAAAGCGCCTCATAAATCAGACGCCCTGCGACTTATGACGTGTTCCGTGATCCCAGTGCTGAACAATAGGCGCAGCGGAAGAGGAACTGCGTGTGCCCTCCAAGCACCAAAACAAAATGCCGTTAAAGGTGGCAGCCAGTTACTGAGCGTGAGACTTAAACTTGTTATTTATGACACGGCTAAAAGTTGCATCTGCCACCGACGCCACAATTATTTGTATGCCCTGGATTAGGACAGGTACTCAGAGCCACTAATCGACCTACAAGATGAATGTTATAAGGGGTTTTTGGTAATGGAATTATGAGATTTAAATTGAAGTAATTACAGGGTTAGGAATACGTTCAAATTAAATCTGCTCTCTATTTCAGATAATTACTTAAATGAAAAATGTTTAAGAAGGAACGAAATATATTTTAATAAGTCAATAAGTCAAACTTTCGCTTAAAATTGACTCGTTTTACAGCAAATGGTTTTTGGCAAATTAAATAACTTGGCATTTTTGCCCCGATTATTTGTACCATTTTAAGTATAGCTTAAATTTGGCCTACTTAAAGCTCACTTGACATTTTCTCTGTTGCGCATGTTGGTTTCCTCAACGGGAGCTTAGGCTGCCATAAAAATGTCGTGGCATATGTACAACACTTGCAACACTCACTCACCGTTCATCCGCACACTCAGAGAACGAACACGCAAACATAAACAGGCAATGAAGTTTTAGAGAGAAAGTTTTTCCAAAACAATAATTCTTTTCCTTACTGGCAAAAAAAAAAAAAAATGTTGGCAATGACCATGGGGCAATGTACATACGATGGGTGAAAAGGCATTATTTTTCAGCACCTTTGGCATCGCATCGACACACATAGCAAAAAATATGTTTTTAGTGTTGGATTTTGTGGCAATGAGAAACGTTTGCAATCATAATCCAAAAGCGACCCATTGGGACACATTTAAACTGATTTCATTTGGAACCTGTGCGTGATGTGTGTGTAGTTGTGTTGTGTGTGTGTGTGTGTGTGTGTGTGTGTGCGTGCCTTGTATGCGATTAAAGCTACAACAGCAACAGAAGTTGAACAAAATTTTTTTGGGGTGTATTACTTGACACGCACGGATCAAAGCCACAAACATGTACGATGGCAAAATTATAATGAATTTGTCGTGCATACATTTTGTAAAGCATTGCTCAACACTACGACAAGCACACACCCGCACACATACACACACACACACACACACACCGAACAGCCGCACGCGGTCTAAAGGGAAAGGCGCACTCAGCCTGGATTTGGCTTGGTTTACCCGATGGAACTTGGCAGATAAGCAGTTAAGTGACTTTGGCCCAAACGCAGCCCTTAGCACTTCTCAGCCAAAGCCAATCGAATCGCAATCCTGGACATGAAACATATAATTTAAGCTATGGATTTCAGCATACCCTGTATAATAAATTGCAAATAAAATATTAGCTATAATGCAGCATAATTTGTGTACAGATTATCACAGTCGGTTTAAATAGACAAATGTTAAAAATACATATATTTTATATATCTGAATAATCTATATAAGTTTCAATTCCAATTTCATATTCATAGAGCAATTCATGTGAAACTTTCCATAGGGTATTAATCTGTCGATAATCTTGTTTACTTATTTTGATTATTGTGATGGCTATTATTATGGCTGTGTTGTTCGAAGTATCGAAAAATAAATTGAATTAAAGTGAAATCAGTCGCCCTTGGCTACAATAAATTAATAAAAATACGACTAGCGACATAATAAACAATTCAGAATGAACGAAAAAAAACAAACCATAATCAAAAAAAAAAAAAAACAAATCAACATAAATCAATAGACTAACTTGGCTCTATTTGCTGAAAATAACTTGTAGATTTTGCCTTGTTCCAGTTTCAGTTTCAATTTCAGTTTACGATTGACAAGTTGAAATTGCAGTTTGATTAAATCAGCACAGTTGGAAATTGAAGCTTAACAACCCTCATTAAACTCAGCTTTAGTGGCTTAAGAGTTTATAACTCATATTTAATTAAACTCAAGTGCGACACTCTCCCCTTTCCAACCAAAGTGGATGCAACTACTTTATTTTTGGTCATTCTCAAACAAATTTGCAACTTATTCAGCTCTTGACTTGACTTAAATAGGAGCATGTCAAGCGAAAGTTGTGCTATATGTTGCCAAAAGGGTTTTGTGTCCTTGGACAACTTAGAAACTCATGAAAAGCTGAGTGTTTGTCAACAAGCTGAGTGTATGTAAATTAGCTTTAATATTAAACTCAACAATTACTAATGGGTCAAAGAAAATATAAAGAAAGTGACAAATATTAACAAATTGTAAGAAAGTAGTTAAAAAAATTGGGCTTTAATTAGCATTGATAAGCAAAGTTGATTAAGACAATGAAAAGTTTCTCAATTTATTTCGTTTGTTGGCCAATAAAACTAAAGTAAATAAAAAAGATTTATTTGCAGATTGCAAATATTATTTTTCAATTAAATGAAAATTAAATAAAGTTTTCTAGAGATGTAGTGCATAAAAAAAGTGATATATATTTTTAATTACACTAGTTAAAATAATGTTCAACTTAGCAATTAAAATGCAGAGAATGGCTTTTTTTTAATGCAAAAAGAGTACAGTTTTCCCAAACAGTTAAAAATTCCATAAACTGTACTTTATGTCAGTTGCCATATATGTTGAAGAATAAGTTCAAAATGAGCCATTAACTTGACAAGCTTTATCGTTGCGCTTATACGAGTAAGTTCCGGCTTGCCACGCGGCAAGCGACACTTTGGTTTTTTTTTTTTTTTATTGCTGCATGTTGGAGCCGTGGAAAAACTGAGCTGTCGTGTTGGGATTTTACTGCATTGCCATAACTTAAAGCTTAAGTGGGCTTCTTGCAAATCACACAACGATTTTAAAATTATGCACAAATCTGCTTTTATTGCTTGAGCGTTAAGTCAGCCCTGAACTCCTTGAGGCATCTTGAGGACGCATCAGCTGCAAATGCCTCTCTCAGGGCACCTGTCATAAAGTAAAATCTTTTGGCCATTTTATTTATGTGTCGAGCAAGGGAAACGTGTTAAAATCCAGCAACATATAAGCGAAATTAAATGATGACAAATGCAAACTTAATGTGCCACACAGCCGCAGAGCAGATTTCAAGGACGCTTGCAAAGTTCTTGTTAAATAATTCAACTTAATTGTATTTTGCTATTGTGCAATTGTGACAGCTGTCAGTGCGAATTTTAAGTGTGTGTGTGTGTGTGTCTGTGCAAATTATAGACAAAACAATATTAATGTTTTTATTGGCACCAAGTGCCAAGACAACTGTCGGCCAAATAAAATTACTGCTCAAGTATTGCCAGGATTCATGAGAACCCAAGAGCGCCACTTGGTGACGAGCTGTTTTAGCATTTGCATTTCATTAAAATGCACGAAGAGGTAAACAAGCCAAAGCCAAAGCTAAAGCCGCCTCAGGATACTCTCTCCATCTAGCAGCAAACATAGCTGTCAAGGATGATGACTATCTGCGAGTAGCTACCACACTTGATGACCCACCATTGAGAATGATGACGACGATGACGACGACAAAGCCGACAAGTAACAAATGACAAGCAGCAGGAGAAGGTGAAACACTACCTGAATATTCTTGCTAAGTAGAGTATTTTGATTTTGTCTTTAAGTGTGATACGCATTGGAAATGGAAAAGATAAAATTCGACAATTGTTTAAAAATTTTATTTTTAATTCACTTTAAACAGAAATTCTTGTTAGATGAATTGTCAGATATTGAATTGGTGATGGTTACGAATAGGTTTTTAAGTATGCATTGTTATCACAATAATATATATAATATATATAGTAATCATAATTAATAATAATCAACGGGTAAAGGGCTAAAATGTTTGATATAAGCCAGTTCTTTACTTAAACCACAACCTGTCCTCTAAAATTCATCACACGTTTCACAGTGCTAAAAACATTTATGAAATTAAAAAATATTATTGAAGCACATTCAAATTAGTATTATTTGTTTTAATTTAAGGGGTTCTTTAATATTAAACTGCACGAAATAAAATACTTGATTATGTTTTATTTATTTAGTCCTGCACTGCAATTGGATGTGAGTGTGTGCATATTCGCGTTCATTTGATTTCGAGGCGTTTTATTATTGCTGGTCAGAGAGTGAAAACGTGACTGTCCCGGGGGCTGGTTACAGATTGCGCATACGCCGCGGCGTGCGGCGAGTGGAGCAACTGAATGCCTCAATTAGTTTATGTTATGCCCGAATAAACACACGTTAAAAGTGCGTGTAAACAAGGCAGCACAATAATAACGCCATGTACCATGGGCAAACAGCAAAAGCAATGGCCAAATTATTCGAGCAGCAAGCCACGCCCACAAGTCCACAGCCCACTGGCCGCAAGCAAACAAAGCTGTCACTTGTCACAGGCGCCTCTGGGCCACTGCCACCAACTCGGACTCGAAGAAAGGTAAAGGCAGAGGCCCCAGGCCCCAGGCCCGCTGGTCAGATAATTTCCTTTGTTCTGTGTGGCAAATGTTTTTATTTCTTTTTTTTTGTGTTGTTGTTGTTGTTGTTTTTTTATATTATGTTTTTTTTTTGTGTTGAGAACGGCGGGGAGTAGGTGGCGAGGGGCGAAACGGGGCGTTCTTTTCAGCTATTTTCCGCTTATTTTATCACGTTTTGTTGGTTGTTTGTGTTTTTGCTTTATGTTTACTTGTGAGTGTGTCGTAACTGAAGCTCAGACAGGTAGCAATATGCAAATCAAACAAAGAACCGAGTGCCACCCCCAGCAGCAGGAAGAGCCACTGACAGCACAGCGGAAGGAGCCTGAGTACTGCCGAGTATCCATCAATATGTGTTACACGTGCCTTGAGGGGACAGCGATTAAATTTGGAATGGGTAAGCGAACTCTTAAAAATACATTGATCTAATGCGATTTCCCCAGAAAAGGAGACATTGTCAAATGGCGTTTTATTTTATAGGAATTTAAATAAGTTACTCAAGATCTGATTTACGTATATATTTAATACAATTATTTTGAGTTGTGTTCGTATTTAAATATTTTAGTTTATTAGGCAAATTACGAGTAAATTACTTTATAAGCTGACTGTCAAACCTAAGCATATCAAATCGTTTTGTGGTTTAATTATATGGAAACTGACCATTTCATTTATTTTGCACTGAATAATGAAAACAACGCGTATACGCCTCGTGTGCCAAAGTGTTTGCTTGGACTCGTTGTCACAGAACATGCGCGTCTCGTGTGCTCTCGACTCAACGGCTGCGGTTCGACTGAGCAACATAAGGCAGACAAACAGAACAAACGAACAAACGCCATGTAAACACTCAGCTGTCAGAGGCTGTGCCGAGTGATGTTACCCGAGCGCAACATTAACAGTCGCCTAACAGTGCGCTAACAGCAACAGCAACAGCTGAGCAGGCAATTCATTCATAATTACTCTGAGTGAAATTCAGTTTCCTCTTTTTGGGGCGCTGCGAATCCATTCGCTTAAAACATAAATGTGCCGCTGGGGAGCAACTGGATGGCGCGTGTCCTAGACGAAGCTCTTAAGAAGAGGCATACGGACATGCCTATGGCTTTGACTATTGCTATATATATATATTTATATTTATATTTATATTTATATTATGGAACGAGTAACCTATCGTTAGAATAAATGTTGACCTTTTTAAAAGAAAAGTAACAAAAAATAACAAGCAAGGATATAAATGCGCGTGAAATGTCAAAATCACTGTCACCGGGCATGAGAAACGTACAAAATAACCAAAATGGGGAAAACGCCAAATATAACAAAAAAATACAAAGTGAGAGGGAAAGAAAAAACATAGAAGCAAAAGATGACAACGCATAAGCAAAAAACAAGCAAATGCCAATGCCAATGCCAAGGCAATCAAGAAAATTTGGTCCAACAAATGGCAAGGCAAATACGAAAAAGAAAATAAAAGAAGTCATGTGTTTGCATGAAGATGATGATGGTGTTGGTGTAGCATATACACACACACACACACCCATACACACACGGCGAAGCTGCTTTGAAGCAGCCCCAAGCAAACCATAAGTAAGTAAGCACTTTCATATCTCAGTCGGTTCTTTTCAGTTTTGCATTTTTAATTGCAACACTGATTTTCCGTATTGCACAGCAAAATGTTGCATTTGCAATTGCAGCTACTGAAATCAGTCAACATCCGCCAGTTGGCCTCTTTATCCTGTGCACTGCAATTTTTCGAGTAACAACAAAAGTTATAACCGAAAGCAGGATTTATTATGCTTATGGCCAAGACTAACAAATTTTAAATTTGACCACAACATTGTTGCAATTTAACCAGCTGCTGTACCTAAAACTACCGAGTCTCTATTTCCACTTGCTGCAGATTGGCGCCAGTTTGTCTGCATCCAGCTGCGCACTGCTGCCAGCTGAAGCAGAGCAGTCGACTGCAGGTGGCGACTCCAATTTTATGAGTTGATACCAATTTGCTAACCCCCCTCTCTCTCTGTCTATATGAGTTGGCAGTTGCTGTTATATCCTGAATGCAATACGTTGCTTAAGCATATCAAATTTGCCAGCTGGCGCAATATATATATATATATATCTATATATATGATATCCGGCACTCAGAAGCACCTCACATTCATTAAAAGTAATAGGAAACTAAAAAGTTTGTAATTAAAGTTACAGTATTTTCTTTCATGACATGGCAATATCAGTAATACAGTACAAACATGGTTTTCCCCGACAAATAATACTGATTATGTTTTTAACCAATGACGTTAAAGTGGGAAATCTAAAATTTCAATTTGCTTATATAATTTAATAAAAGTCACGATGAATATATGCAAATTTCCTTCGGTACACCCTCAAGATTTATTAACGGAACATTTTTGTGATATTATTTTCTTAACTTGCACGTTTCTTTTTCAATTGAATATCTACAAAATGAATGAATAAAAAGTTAATTTATTTTAAATTTACATACACAAAGCAAAATGTTTATATTTAAATACCCATTAATGCGCAGCATGAGACCTGTCCAAAGCAAACATTTTATACATTTGATTTCCGGTATTTTAAACGCAAAATCGTTTTCAGAATTTCATTGATACTTTTGCACACCCTGTTTGGTTTTTATGGAACTAACTACTTAATCACCCTATCTCATATTGACGCCATAAAAACATAACAGCAACAACAACAATTTATCTGTAGTTATGTGTGTGTGGGAATACACAAGAGATTTGGGCAGTTCTTCCGTTGTATCTTTTTGGTTATATCTTTCCAAACTGTGTCTGTCTGTCTAACGGTGACTGTGGCTGTGGCTGTGGCTGCCTATTGGACAAGTATTGACTCGCTGATTATTTTTATTTGGCTCTCGCTAACGTTTAGATTGAGACATATAACTATGCTGCTGCCCTGCCGACAGAGTAAATATAAACATTTATATATACGATTAAGTGTGCTGTTTATTTTGATGTTTGCTTTAGTGCTTCCGTTCCCATAGCTCCAACGGATTCTATGCCTACATCTGCCCGGTGCTAAGCTCTCTCTCACAGTTATTTCGTGAATGCCGCATTAAATGGCCCGGAATGAGATAGACAAACAAAGATGAGAGTTTAGCAAGGCAAAAACCATCTTAGGGCACATTAATGTCGACATTCACATAAAGTGCTCGGGAGTTTTTGTATCGACTCACGTTTTGTGCCACACACCGGAATTCGATTGAATTCCATTGTTGGCCAGAGCCACAGACAATAAATCAATAAGAAACTCATCAAAAAAAATCAGTGGCAAGCATTGGAAATTTGTTGGACATCAAATTGCTTGTGTGCTGATTATCTATGTCTGTGGGGCAAGCACTTACCCCAAAGGGGACAGTTTTATTTTGTAATTTTTCATAAATTTTAATTTACCGACGGACAGCGTTCAATCTATCGGACAGCTGCCACGCCCTGCCAAACTCCCCAGTGTGTACGCCCTTGTGTGTGTGTGTGTGTGCCGTATAAGTTGAACAATGTGTACAATGAAATAAAGCCAAAAATATTCAACATAAAGCTAAAATGAACGCTTTACTACAAGCAAAATTCATTTCATTTGGAATGCAAACCAATTAAACTAAAAGCATAATGTGACAATTTTCTTTGACACTTGATTGTACCCTGTATCCAAATCTATTACTAAGTGGTGTGCTAAACATACATATCAATATATATTTGTATATATGTATATACATTATGAATTTCTTATTTATTTACTTATTATGTCCTTTCAAATGGCAGAAGAAACTTAATCTATTATTGAAGGTTAATTAAAGAATAAGTTAATACAATTTTACCAACTACTAACTTATTCACAGAACATTTCTAACGGCCCTGGTAGGAAAGAGCCCATATTTGTATTCTCTCGATAGATTTTATTGTCTTGAGAATATCGATATATTGACAAGCATTTCTAGAATCCAGTGTTGCATAGTTGATTTTAGCAGTGTGTTGTTTAATACCAGCTTACAGGGTAACACTTGTGTGAAACCTCGCGAAGTGTGTATTTTTGATATATTTTTTTTTAACGACCCGTTGCGACAATTTCGGTCTTTTTACAATTTCAATTTATGCAAATGCAACTGAAGACCATTCTAGTAGCTAAGGAGCAGCCAGAGAGCCAAACTGAAGCCACAGGCTTTAACGCTCATTAGGGTGTTCCCAAGCCCCACTAAGTACATTCACGGGTAGTACTTATAAGGCTTGCGGAGTATGCATATCAAGTTGCTTGCATATTTTCAATTGCTTATGTAAAAAAAAAAAACAAAAGCTGTTCGCTTAAATTACATTTATATGCCGTATGCGAAGCAGATCCGAGAATCGAGTTTTGTCTTAAGCCAGCATTTAAAATGCAAAGTGTAGCATTTCGCTTCATTTGTACTAAAGACTCCATTTTTGGTTATATAAATGATGCTCATAGTAATCAAAATATAATTGCGAAATCATGTGTACAACTAAAAAATAGGAATAGTATTTTCTGGTATTTAAGAACATAACATGCCAATTGATAAATTATAAATTTAAAATTGATATATGGTTACACTGGTTAGTTGATCGATAAATAATTGATCGATATCTCTTCTTCTTTCCGGGTTGGTGGAAAAGCGTTTTTTAAGTTTCTTTAATTTATTCTAATTGGCTTATTTTCGATGGAGCAAAATGTACAATTCACCTCGGGCAGCACACGTCCACAAGATATGTTCCTCGATTCGCATTTATTGTATCGCAAGATGGTCCCGCGAAACTCCGAAAGTTTATTTCGGATAATATCTGAGCAGATGTACGACTCGCAATGCATGCATCACGATGTGCGGCAGGAGTGTGTGCGGTACTTGACACTGAAGCGGCGAATATTCGAGAAAGATATTCCCGGCGACTTTGATGAGTATGTAATGAATATGTCAAAACCTGAGACGATGGGCACATTGATAGAGTTGCGTGCCATGTGCCTCATGTACAAACGCAATGTTCGTCTATACGAACCCTTCAAGACCTTCGGACTGGTGACTTTTAATAAGTGCTCCAAGGAGTACTTTTCTATTTTTTACTCGCACGATAAGCATTTCGATTCAGTTTACACATTTGAAGATTACAAGGCGTTGGCCGTGTCTCAAGCAATTTGTTATAAGCTACTCTACACAGATGTCTTTAAGTTGCCCGATATCAGCTATGCCGCTAATTTGATGCTCTATCCTGGAAGATACTATTATCGCCGATTCAAGAAGTCTCGATCACAAGATACGGAATGTATACTGACCATCAAGGAGAACTGCAGCTTTCACAATGGCAGTAGAAATGGCTCCGCTGTGTCATGTGTGCTTCAATTGCTGTACAACAATTGTTGTCCCATGCCCTATAGGGTAGCTAAGGCGCTGGATCCGTACACATATTACAATTTGGAGCGAAACTTTAAAAATATGCAATTGATAAGAACGCAGCAAAACAATATTCCATTTGTCGCTTGATATGTTTATACAACATTTTATTGAAGCTTCTCATAATTAGTTTCGTTAACGTTGACGGGTTTTTTTTTTTTAAATAATATTTTTGATTCTTAAATAAATTAGTGGCTTGAAAGAACTTAAATGAGATTACATACTAGCCAACTTATTTAAATAAGCATACTTTTTGATCATCCTAACTTAAAATGACTTGCAAACTTTCTAAATACAAATAAATAAGACGATTGTTTTTTTGAAAAATTAAAATTAAAAATCATTGTTCCTCAAACAACTTGAATTATTTTTAATAAATTAAAAACTCGACAACCCAAATTTTACACGTATTAATTTAATTTTATATATTTATTTACTGAATTTTATGACTTTAATTTATTGTGAAATAACCACAGCAATTTTTAAAGTATAACGGAATATATATGTAGAAATTTCAAAATGAGCAGATCTAGTTAAGGACGTCTTATAATCCCACGGAACACAACCAATACAGCCCGAAGTGACGCAGTGTCGACGGTGCACAGCGGATATTGCCGTCCTCGTCGCCCTCATCCTTGCTCATCGTTGGTCAATATCACTTTCCTCGTCTTGCCTATTAACAATTATGTTAACTTTCTTGGGGTTATTTTTAAGCTTTGTTTGCATTCCCAGAACATTAGTTATACAATTTTCTGTAATTTTATTCTGACTTTTGGCGCTTCTGTCGGCTTCTGTAGCATTTTGTAGAGTTTCCCGAGGTCTTGCCACAAACTCAAATGGCATGCCAAAGGGACGACCAATTGGTTGGATCGTGTTGCGCACATCGATAACCGAGTAGGTCAGTATTTTCTTAAAGATGCCCTGAGTTATGGCCTCCTCGATGGCAGCATGATTAACCAGAAAGCAGCCAAGCACACGCAGCGATTCCAGTAACTGCACTTTCACGTGGTAGACATTGTCAGCACGGAGTAGCACGCAGAGCATGATATCCGTAAAGGGACGTTTCTCAATCAGCTCGAGCAGCTTAAAAGTCAGATTATTCGACACTGACTGCTCTTCACCCGAGCAGAACTGGCACACACTGGACGGTTGGCGCTCTAGTTGAGTATCGAATTTTGGCTGGACTTCAAGTTTATTCTCACTATTAAGTATGGTGCTTCCTTGGCCAACCTGCGTAGCCACACTCTTATTATGAGAAGTGCCACACGATTTGAAGTACGGCTCAGTTGGAGCGTTGTCCTTCTCATCATCTGGTTGCCGTATGGTGTTAGGAAACAACTTATTAAGTTCACTTTTGGATATATTGGGAGGATTGCGCTCTAGCTTAGGATCGATACTCGGCTGGGCTCGAGTTATATTCCCATTATTATATAAGAACTCCAATGATTCCCGTGAAGCATTCGATATTAGTGAAGGACTGACCACTAAAGGGCTTCCAACCTGCGTAGCCTCATTCTTATAATCAGAATAGGGATTCGATTTGATTCGACTACAAAAACAGGATTTAACCGGCTCAGTTGATACGCTGGCATTTTGACTATCCTGTTCAATTTTGGAGTTAGGAACAGAAGCAGTTCCATTTAGTTCCCTCTTGGTAATATAGGTGCTTTCTTGATGCGGCTGCTTAAGGATCTTAAAAATTTCCCAGCCAGTTCTATTCTGGTCAGATAAGGTCGAGTTGCCTGCTCTACATATTGCAACCAATCCAGTTGAGTCCTTGTTGGTTTTTATGCCAGGTTGTTTCTGAGCCCAGTCTTTAATCTCCTTCTGTTTGGTAAGCACGTTGACGCTTTCTTGCAGATTGTCTACGTATGCCTCCAGTCTTTGTAATTTATAATGCAATAAGCTTAGTTCACTTCCCAAAATTGGTATAAATTCACACTTTTTGCAGACTTGATCATCCTCTTCTAATTCACATTGTGTTTGCATTTCACGACTTTTTAGCTGTATATTTTTTTCCTCGTCTTTTCTCTTGGTGGAGTTTACGATTATTTTTGGATACTCACTGACAAAATTTCGTCTCCAAAAGCCTTTAGTCAGTAAGAATTTTGGCTGATTCGAATCGACTTTCCCCAATTTAAAAGATACAACTTTTTCCTCTGCTTCAACATCAATTTTCTTGATTGGTCGAGTCAAAATCTTCGGTTCTTTATTTTCATTGACATTTATTGTGGCCATCATCATTTCCCGATAGCTTGTCTGTGTGGCAGCATTCATATATAAATCAGTTCTGCCGTCTTCGTCTTTTGACCAATTCCGTTCAAGGAACATAGTTGAATTTGAGAATGTGATATCATCTGTCTGGGTGCCAGTGTGCTGTACAAATATGGTTTCCCTCGATGAAAACTCCGCGGATAATTCAAAGCATTTTTCCAATGCTGCAATTGGATCTAGCTCATCGAATATGATGCAAACTGGGCGCTTTACACAATTAGGAGCAGGACCTCTTGCGAGTTCCACATCGTTGTTGCATTGACAGATGTTTGGTGGCCCAACTCCAGGTAATCGACTTATTGGTTGTGCTAACGATGATCCGCCTTGCATTGTCCTGGCAATCCAAAACTAGGCATTCAAAGTATCTGCAATAAATTACAAAAACAATACCCATTTCATATTCTGGCTGTGTTGCAAAGTGCAAAGCAAATTAAGAAATATTTAGTCCAAAATTCTCCATGCAAATCTATTTAGATATGTTATCTTTTGGCCTAAGTGCATCGAATTTCAAACATTCTTATATGAAAAATAATCATTATTTTTGCATATTAAATTACCTGATTCCTTAAAGTATTTTTGATGCAGTTGATTTGCATATCTGTGCAACACACACGTGTTGACTAGGCACACTCCAAGCGTAAAACAAAATTGCTGTGGATGTTTTTTTTAAACCCAAATTAGTTTTCACATATTTATTATTTGCTTAAAATTTGAATTTTGAATAATATGTCACTTATTTTTTATATATATATATATTTTTATTTTTTTATTTAGCTTGAGGGATGCAATTGCAATTAAGCACCTGCTATTAAAATAATTACAATTTAATTTTATTTTAATAATATCCTGAATACACTATGGCTCAAAAAGACTTAATGGTTTTGTGTATATAGTTAATATCTCCGACCTTAAGCAGTATACATATATATATATTTTTTTTATCAATAGCCGCGTCGATTTAGCCATCTCCACCCAAGTCTGCAGAATCTCGTGGATATCATAAAAACCTGCCAAAATTTGAGTTTGCAAAACTTGTTCAAGATATATTTGTCAATAAAAAAAGTTGCATTTAGGATATGTCGTATTTGATTTATTTGAATTTTCAGAACTTTAAAGGTTTAGCTTAAGGCAAATCTTACACGCTATTTTCATATAATTACAATTTCTAAGCTTATTTGTAGAACTTTGTTCAGCGATCTTTGGCTTATACAAAAATATTATGATAAATTGATTTTATGCATTTCATCATCAGAATTTGAGGCGACCTCGACTTGAGCGTCGCAAAGTCTTCCTTGTAGATTCCTATTGATGTTGTCAACCATGTCGAAGGCATCAATGATCATCTCCGCCTCACTCTGGGCCTTGTCGCTCATCTCTTGGATATTGCGTCGCAGCCGTTTGTGCTCCCCGCTGGTGTCCCGCTGCTCGCCACGCTGGAAAATGTTGTTGCTGGTGCGGGCAAAGAGGGCGGCGGTGCCGTTGACCTGTTGCAGCTGATGCTCCAGATCCTCAGCCTGCGGAAACTCCAAATCGAGGGCATAGCGCCGCAGCTGCTCATATTTGTCTTGAAGCTGCTGCTGATCCTGGCCATAGCTAATGACGACTGCTTGAAGCACCACTTCGCTACCGGGTAGCTGGAGGTACGCAATGACATCCTTGAATAGGTTCTCCTGGCGCCACAGCGTCTGACTGTACGGTATGACCTGATACACAACCGTTTCTGGCTCTGGACTGTATTGCACAAGCAGCCAGGTGTGCTCATCCATGGGCTCCTGGGCCGCATCCAGATGCTCGTCGAAGGTGTGATCAAAGCAGCACGCCTTCAGGTGCAACAGTACTTTCTCCATATAATCCCGATTTTCATAGGCATACAGAACATGACCAATGCAGCCCGGACCCAATTTGACCAGCGGAGTGCCGCCCAGCTCCGGTTTGGTACTTAGCCAATTAGCGGACTGTGCTGAAATAATCTTATGAACCATTCTGTTGCCCGAGGCATCCTCCTCGTTGAATTGCACCAGCAGCTGACGTACATTGTCGTCCGCATCCCGCCGTTCCTTGCTCATAGACACGAGGGCTGCATCCACCAGCCGGCGCTCATCGGCTGCCAATATGAGTTTTGCCTCCAGCTTTATGCCATTGATGCGGAATTCTACAAAACGTGTCATGTACTTGTCGGACACGTCCGACTCCAGCAGCTCCATGCTGTGCAGGACACACAGACACCTTTTGCCATTCGGACGACCGTTCTGCATCGAACCTTCGTCCACCTCAGCCAGGAACCAGGAGAGACGTGTTGCCGCAGCACCAGCATTGTTTGGCATGCCACAAATTGCCGAATCGTCCAAACCACTATCGTTGCTAATGTTGCTCATAATTATATAATTTAATTATATATTTAAAATTTGATTAATATTTAGTTGTATTTTTGCTCCGTTCTTTTGCTTTGCTCTCGACAAACTGATGATCACTGCTCGCCAACCCACCCTTTTTAAACGTCAGTGAGTTTTGCCTTCCTCTTGCAACACGGATTAACAGGTACTCGACCCTTCTTCAAATCCCTTTTTCAAATTGAGTTTTATGACAGGCAGTTGCACGGATTTAAGCCAATTGTATGTCAAGCGATCGAGTAACAGCTGCGGGTTAAAGAAAGTGGCCATAAAATATTATATTGCAAGTGTTTTACTTCAATCTTCATTTTGCTAATTGCCAATTGTTAAAACTGCAAGCTGTTGTCAAATTTGCAGATGGGTGAGTAATCGACGATCTGGATATGTTCGCTTTTTATATATATATATATATACTGCGCATTCCTAATCTAATAAATCGACTCTTATTCTTTATAGGAACACTTGAATTTTAGGTTTATATTTATATTGGAATATGCACATAGTCAAGCACAGATTTGAGTAAGTTTTGCATTTGTCTAAAAGCGATATTATTTAAAACACGATTATCTTATTTGATTGCAGGGTGTATTTTTGGGATTCTCTATTTGTACTCCAAGAAAATTAAACTGTCCAAAGACGAGCGATTCATCTCTTATTTTGTATTTTTCCAAGGTTTCGCTACAAATTAAAATGGTATCCCAAAATGGAAAAATAATTGATTTGCTGAAATATGTCAACTTTTGATTGACCAGAATGCTTTGGTTTTTGAATGATTAAAAGACATTGGAGACATAGACACCTCAGGTTAAAATAAACAGTTTAATATCGTTAAAAGTCGCATCTCAATCGTTGACAGCAGCTTTTAAGCCATAATATAACCAGCTATATATCCAAGGAAATTAGTCACAAGCTGATAAGTGTCAAATTAATAACAATAATCAGCATCAGCTTCATTTTTACATCTATTTGCCACTCGTTGCCATTATTCGTAATTCAAATTGGACATGACGAACTGTATATATTTAATATATAAAAGCTTATCTATATTTTGATATAAACCAGGGCGGCAAACTTCATCAATAATAGCAGACAGATATTTTATCGTCTATCTGCGAAACACTGAGTTGAAGAAAAATTATATCGATAGTTGCGGATAATCCAAAAAAAACTGTCATTGCAAATAGCTTATTGAAAACGAAGCCAACTGGTCAATTCACGCGATTTGAAGTAGGTATTTTAATATGTTCTCTCTTTTTAATCCTGACAGCTGCTTGGTTGCTCATCTCCAGGTAGTTGACTTATTGGTTGGCCTCATCCGCTTTTATTGTCCTCGCCGTCTCATTCAGGTAGCTTATTGCACTTAAAGCTTCTGCATAAATGGCAAATGGCAAAGCAATAAAAATTTTTGTTTTGTAGGACTTACCTGATGAAACCCGAATCCTGTTGGCGGCAGTATATAAGAACGTTGCTTACTAAGATAAATTTAGTCTAAATTTGAACAGCACCAGTGAACATGGTAAGTGTTAAGCTTGAGCAAAGATTTCTTTGGGCTATTATTAATTGACTTGTAATATTCCATCATCATTAGACAAATCGCCGCCAGAGATTGGAATTTGCTCTAAGCATTCTGCCCTATGATTTTAAGGCTGTGGAGCTATCAAGAGCACAAAATCAAGTGGAGGAGATTATAGCACGACTACGCACCGACGACACCTCTGCTGAGGAGGAGAGCGATGAGGAGAAGACCAGAGGCCGAAAACAAAATAATGCCAAAGGTTTCGCCGAGCAGACAATGCTCCATATTCAGCAATCCGATGGCATACCATGTCCGAAACCCAAGAATATGCTGACCACACTGGGAACTCTGACACTGGCAGCTGAGAAGCTGCTGAAGACACAGTGTAAACTGGAGGATGAAAGTTTCGATGAAAACGAGGACTTTTGCAAGGGCTCGGACTTAGTTTTGGATGAGGAGGCAGCGCTGGCCAAATTGGATCGTCAGGAACTGATGGAGAACAGCATTCAAGCACTGAACGAGGCACGATTGAAGATGCTGCAACGTTGGGAGCGCTCCAAGCGAAAGGCTCTCGATCTGCTTACCATTGAGATCGAGAAGGTGCAGTCCATGGATCAGGCACATGCCCAAAGAGCGGCACATTTTGAGCTGTTCCGTGATGGCGCCGACGATCACAACACTTCAACGCCCAAGACAAACGATGATGATGCCGACGTTGATGATGGAGAAAAGGTTGACGATGATGAGGAATATGTGCCGTATGGTGACGAGACATGTAAAAAACGCAAGCGACAAAGCAAACCCATTACATCAACTCCAAATGCAACAGTCAAGTCAATTTGTCCACACTTTGAGTTCGATCATGATGCCAACTCGACCATGGTCACCATTGGACCCAATGGCACACAGATATCGAGGGCCTGTCTCACTGGCATCAACTGGGCCATGTCCGGGCCGTCCATAACCCGGAAGCTGTTGTGCGAGGTCTTCGATCGCGCCACTCTCGCATTTCACACGCTCTCTGGGAAGCCGTCACCGGCATTTAGGGATTGCGCACGTCCCACCAAACAGCAGCTGGATCCCCTCAAGGTGAGCGATCTGGTCTATCTGATGACCAACAGTCTGCAAATGACACCACGCGATGTCCGCACAGCCATAACAACCAAGTGCGCCGATGAGAATAAAATGCTCCGCACTCGACTTCAGCGTCGACCACGCAGGACTCTATAGATGAATTAATATATATCTTGGCCCAGCCATGCATATGGCCCCAGTGCATCGAATTTCGAATATTTATTTTTAATAAACATTATTTTTGCATATCAAAATAACTGAATTCTCATTGTATTTGTTAACCAGTTGAACATTTGCAGCTTCCAAAAACTCCAAGAGTAAAATAGTTGTCTTTATTTTTTTTAAAGCCAAATAGATTTATAATATTTACTATCTACAAAAAAAAAAAAAATGTAAAACTAGAATTATTATTAAATATGATATCAGCATTTATATTATTTAATTTAATACTTACGAGTTTTGTAAAACAATCAACTAAAAAATATATTATTGCATTATACATTTATTTACAATAATAAATTAGTGATGATTACTCGCAAATCCATTGATTTTCAGCCAGCTTTTATTTATTTAGTTCGCATTTAGATACTGTGCACAACAAATAAATAAATCACCAAGCATTTTGGATTTTTATTTAAAAATCCCTATGTATTATTTATATGATCTATCAGCTTGTCTAGGTTTTTCAAGTGTACAAAATATTAGGTACTTATTTTTCACATACATTTTTGACAAAATTGATGAGTACTAAGGAAAATCGTAGAAGAAAAATAAATAAATAGAATAATAAATTGTTAGTTGTTGTTCTTGGCTCAGACCAAAACGTGTCAATGCCATTTTTCTGTTATCCATTGTACAAAATTGTAGTCTGCTCTCGTTTTTTATATATTTCTTTTTGCCCTTTTGGTCAAAAACATTTTGATATGCAAATGCGATGTGTGTGTGTGTGTGGCATAAAAAGGCAGTCTGATTTGAATATATATATATATATATATATATATATGTATTTATACTTCTATATGGAGGTGGGTATTTTATATGCACAAAAGTTTTGGTCCGTCTTGTTTTTGGGGCTGTTATTTTAAAGCGGATTTTACAACCGATGTCTTTAAATTAGAAAGCCTGCCAACTCAATTCCACGGGGTATTCATCAAAGTGAAATTTCTATCAATCATACGCACAGAAGGCACATTCACACAATCATAATTCTATTTACGAGATGTGGCAGAAAATTGAAACATTTCATACACAAGTTGCCTTGAAGCAAACCAACAACAAAATATTAAATGTCTGCAACTGTATTAAATTTAAAGATGTTTACTCTGAAAATGTATATATAAAACCAAAATTTAATAAAAAAGAAATGGATATAATAATCCCCAAAGAAATACACAAAATATGCTTTACTTACTTGCCTACAAATTAAAGCATATTATTTATTGCACAATTTGCTGATAAATATTCGATTTTGCATTTGCTTTGGAAATAAAGTCTTTGCTTGCTACTCAATTGTTGTGTGGTATTTCTTTAAGTATCTTTTAACAATTTTTAGTGCGTTTTTTTTTTAAATCAAGTGTCAAATTCAAGCTCAACATATAAATATATTCAAGCAAACAAATTCTCTGTTTTTTGTTCACTTATGGCCTTTCGGAGTACGAACAAGAATACAAGAATTTCATTGATTTAGCTTAAACTTAAAGAATGTTGTCTTTGCTCTACAACTTGTGAACATCAGACAAAAGACATTTCCTGGAGGGGTGGGGGGGATGACATTGTCAAAATTGTATGTGCTTGAAAATTGAGTCATTATTCTTGGCAGAAGTCACATTGCTGTGGGTGCCGCGTCAGCAACCTGGCTAGAAATCAAAATCACACTTTTCGACGGCACGAACTCGAACTCCCACCCCGCCTCGCCCTCGCCCTTGTCCTTGTAATCGTTCACCTCTTCACCCCTTTGGAGCTGGTGTTCCCGCAAAAGTGTCATCGGCAGTCGTGCGCTGCCAACCACAACCACCACACAAACTGGCAGCAGCCACGCATCCTTTGCTGACTAACGGCAATAACAAGAACAACAACAATAGAAAAGTTGCCCATCTTCAGTGGCAGCCCACATTCAAAGTGCCTCCCCTCTCACCTCTCCCCACCACACTCCTCTCATTCAAATGCTGGCAATGACATTTACACTTCAGCTGCTGCTGTGCTTGAAATTCATGCAAATGATGAATGAGCGCAGCGAAATGCGAAGTGCTACCAAAGCTTGTCTCGCTTCGTTACTTAGCCTTTTTCTCATTCTTTGCTCCATTAAGTTTGTTGTGTTCAAATGCCACTATAAAGAAAATTCTCCCTTTAGCCACACAATATTCAGCATTCATATTTTCTTTAGACTGCAATTGATTTGGTTAAACACTTGTTTGCTTTATATTTTGTGTTGTAACTTGTGAAGTTTCATTTTTAAGCACATTAAATTTATTTATATATATATATATATTTTTTTTAATAACAAACACAAAATGTATTATTAATAAAACTAAATTAATATTAATATTAAATTACAAATTGTTTTTGGCAACTTAAAATAACTTGTTAATAGAAATATTTAAATCATTCCAATGCTAAATAATCCTTATTATTCACCATCCCATTTAAGTCCTATTACTTACATAATTGCAATCTTTATAACTTTGTTCGCTGCTGCATGTTTTATCAGAATCGAAATGCTTTACAATTATACACAAAATTTTTGACATTAGTTTCTGGTAGAAGGCAATTTGATGTGGCTTTACTTTTGTGGCCATGCAGCGCCAAATGAAAATGTTAATAATGGAAATGAGCTGCCGCTGGCTGCCTCAAAACATTTTACAGCTTGTTGCATGCTACCAGCATTTGCAGGCAGTTGGTAGTGGTTGCTCCCCTATATTCCTTACCCCTTACCCCTTACCCCTTACCGCATTCACCGCTCTGCATTGACATTGGCCATGTGCCATCAACGTCAGCGCCATCGTCATCATCATGGGCATCATCGGCTTGTCGTTTTCAGTTTTCATTTATTTTTAGCGTCCTTGCAGGCAGGACAACAATGTCCAACCGCTCGACAACAATCGCCTAGTTAATTGAATTGTGTTTACACTGCGGCACCAGACAGGAATATGGCCAAACCACAGTTCCACTGCGCCTGGTATGTTTTTGGGTTTGCTTTTGTGTTGGGGACGCAACTGCAGCCAGCATAAAAAGATAAATAAATAAGTTAAAGTCATTCCAAATGTGGTTTGCCACTCGAGCTACTTTTTTTTCGAATTCGGCTTATGGGCATTTCACATACTAAATGAATTATTAGGCAACTATTCAATTTGTTTTTTGTTTCTTTTATTCGAGAAACAGGGAAAGAGTGAGAGGGGAAAAATCTACCAAAAGTTAAAAGTCGAATTGAAGTAGAGTCAAAACTCTACTTTTTTTAACATTCCTGTTAAAATGCTCATAAAAAGTTTTCGCATAAAAGTTACTCACATGCTGAAAATGCTATTGATTTTTAGTAGGTTAAGAAGGCGGTTTTTGTTCTGAAAGTTTTATTTCGGATCGGATTGAATGCAAAACTCGCAAAAAGTTCACAGCTGTTCAGTAGCTTATTGTAATAACAATTAACGTTTAATTAGCAGTTAGCTTACCTGACTTGCCAAGTTACTTGGCCACAAACCAAAGCCATGACGACACCAAAAAACTCATCTAATCTAATCAACTGGATGCCTCTCGAAGGACATGCTAATCGGCCAGAGGACTCACAGAGTACCATCAACATTTTCCTTAACTTGGAGAATTGTCCTTTGTTTGCTGCATTCAATTACAAACTTCTATTATGTTTACGGCCAATTGTAAAGGACATTTCCACAATGCCTCTGCGCCAAATGGCTTCCAGAAAGATGGTTTACACTTGATGTTTCTATCCTTTGCCACTGTTGCTATTGATACCTCTGACTCTTAGAAATACAATATGTAGTCCATCTAAAAATCATTTATACATTCAATAATTACATTCAATTCATGTTTAATAAAACTAGCAAAATCAGATCATTGAATAATATTGATTCCATAAGAAAATAAATATATAATTTGTACCTAGTTGAAAGAATGTTTTTATTCTGCTTAAAAAAAACATTTTTTTTTAAAAGAGTATTTAAACTTCGGCACTCACCAGAAATAAAATCTTTTTCTTTTTGTGTTAAGTAATTTTGAGCGCGTGCGAAATGAAAAAGTTTTTGCCAGAGGAGCAACGCCTACAAAAAGTTTCGCTTATAATGGCAAAATGTTCGAGGCATGAGTCGTACTTTAAGATGCCGACGGTATTCTCGACCAAGAAGTGGCCGAGGGAACAATGGAAAACTAGCCGACAAGTCTATCAAATCTACACACAATGATTGCAAGCTTGTATTGAAAAACTTTATTTAAATTAAACTCCAGTTCACATTTTCCAAATCGTGCTAACAGAGCTGCTTGAATGTAAATGCTGCTGTTAAATAACAGACACATTAGAAAAAAAGTCACTCAAAAGTACACATGGCCTCGAAGGAATAACAAACAACAGCTGTTTACTTAACTCACTCAGCTGACAGCGTGCTTAACAGCTGTTACTTAACAGCACTCAATTTACCAACTGGTTGTAGTTTTAAGTGCTGTGCGAATAATCGGCGTCAACGCATTGAAATTGCCTTTTGGTGTGTGCGATATAAATAAAACGCATTTTGTTACATTAACTAAAATATGCTTTCTGCTGCTGCGCTAAATACCCATAAAAGGCACAACAATTGCGGCGTGAGTTGAAAAGCAGCTGCAAATTAAATCCTCAGTTCCGCTGCCCTTGAATTCGTCTACCGCAGAAGCCGGCGGAACCCATTAATGACAGTGCGTTATTCTCGTGCGATACTCGGCATAATGGCAAAACTTTCACATGTACTGTGATACAACTTTTTGGGGGGGTGAGCAATCATTTTAATTTTTATGATCTGCACATGGAGAAACTCTACAAACCAAACCACCTATCCGCTCCATCCTGGTGTACTCTACTCATTAAAGGATCTAAATTAAACACACAAACACCTTTTTAGTTAGAAATTGTTGCGGTTTTAAAAAATTTATATATTAGTTTTAAATAGAGGATTTTTAAATTTCAGAATTCGAAAAGAACAAAAAGTCTAATTGGAAATATAGTGTAGACTGCATTTATATAGCGTATAAGCTAGTCGGGCAATCTGGCCAAAGGGTACTTCATCTTGCGTGTGTAAATAACACTTTGGTCTTATTTCTAATGCCGGTCTGACAAGTTTATGGGTGTAGGTGTGTGTGATTGTGCGTAGCTGTGGTATGATTATGCGAAAAATCTACATACATAATATATACATATGTATCTATATATATATATTATATATATATATATATATGTAAATGGCAAATGCGATTGTTCACATTTGAAGTGTTAAGACGGCCCAAGTTATGAGAGTCAGTTGAGTGCGAGTCGTGACAGGCAATGGAGCCCGCGTGGCTTTATCAATGTTATTTATGTGGCGTGCATTATTAACGCATTTAATTTGTCTAAAAAGCACAACACTTAAATACACGAACCAACATGGGCACTCACATTTGCCAAGGGAATACATTTATTGCGCGACTGACATGTCGTATGTGTTATATATATATATATATATATATATGCAGCAAACATGATCGTAAAAAACACGTCAAAAACCAATTTTTATGCATACATAAATGAAAATCAATAAAACATCTCAAGTTCTACACGTATTTGCACATAAAATGACAACAACCAAAATGATGAAACCCTACAACAACCCAAAAAAAACAGCAAAAGGAGTCAAGGCTGAAACGCCATTTAAATATTACCCCTCGCCCCACCCGCCCGACCAAGGAGCAGTGCTAAATGAAGCGCAAAATGGGCGCAACAATACGGCGAAATATGCCCGGAAAGTGTTTTGGAATGCCATCAATATGGGCAGCCCCCGACCGTAGCCGCCCCTCGCCCTTTCGCACTCCCAATTGTAATCGCAGGAAGTGGCAACATTTGAATAAGCGGCAAAATGCATTGACATGTAAAGCGATTTGACATTTCATTTGTCAATGAAATTAAATGGGACTTTGGCACACTAATGGGAATGAGCATGTTAACGAGGCTATTAAAATGGCATCATTCTGGCTTTTTTTTTTGCATAAAGTTCAATTGGACAACTAATGAGAAAATCATTTTAAACGACTGACTTAAAATGCAGACTTAGATAAGTATTTAACTTTTTTGTGTTGAGGCTTTTCAGTGATTCATTTTAAATTTTATATATTTTTATAATTTCTATATTTGATATGTATGCAAATAAATATTAGTAAATAATAGTCAAATCTAATATTATAAAAATGATGCATAGAAATGAAACCAAGTAGCAGGCAACAATAAATTGATGTTGCATTGAAAACTTGAATGCTTAAATGAAATTGTTGCCTTTAAGTCAACTGCTGCTTTTGCCAAAGCTCAGCCATAAATTGCCAGTACAATACATAAAAATCACACAATTTAACTGCATTGAAAAGAAAAGCGAAAAAATACAGCGTAAATTGAAATAATACAAAGGAAAATCATTTCAAGCGCAGCGCTTGCAATTTTACAGCTGTAAATAAAATGATACAAAAGGCGAAAATCGAAATTTATTTGATTTTTGTGTGACTGTGAGTTTGCTGGGAAACTCACTTAGTTGCAGGTCAAATGGCAGCAGTCAAGAGGCAACTGCAGTTTGCATGGCAAATGAGCCGTGCAGCTGATGTAAGCCAAAAGCAAAGCACACACCTCCATCATCATTACCATCATCACATGGCACAATGGCAAATTCGATCCCAAGTTTTACCGATGCACTTGCCAACACAACTTGACTTTTATGGCTCTGCCTGGCCTGAACTCTATACGATTCATTAGCTATTAATTTTGGGCTGCCAACTTGCAACAGAAAATTCTATGCGACTCGAAGGATTTCTTCTTTTTTTTTTTGCAATCAACCAGTAACCGCAGCCGACACTAAATCCTGTCAAGTCTGAAACGCTCGAATAAATAATGTGTCGAAAAATGAACTGATAAATAAGAGCAAAGCTGAAACCCGAATTTGTCAGAAGTCAATTTCCATCAGTGAAAAAGAACGTGATCGAAAAAACACTATTAAATTATTAATGTTAAAGAAACTTTTGGCTATATGTGAAGACATGTAAGATTTGCTCAAGAAAGTAAACATACTTAAAAAAAATATTTCTTACTTTATATTTGATATTGTAATACTGAACTAAAACATGAATTGTAAGAATTTCCTCAAAATCAGCCACTGTTCCGATTGTTAAGCTGACAGATAGCGCAACTTTATTTAAGCAATCTATTGCTGACAAAAAATAAAATAATTTATTTTACTATGGCAAATCGGTAAATAAGCTATATATTATATAGCGACAAAAAGTAACTAAAGTAAGCCAAAACAACAACAACAAAGTCTCAGCATCAAAAGGGAAACAAATTCATGTTAAGGACGAAGCAAACAGGAAAACATGCCCCACAACAACTAGTTGTGGCAGTTCAAGATGTTGACAAAAATACAAAAAAAAAAAACAAACACAAAAAAAACACACAAAAATGTTCGCGGCTGGTGTACAACATGCCAAGGATCGGAAGCAGCAGCTTAGCGAGACACACACATAAAAAAAAAGGACAAACAATAACAAAATTACTTTGAGCATTGGCGAATAGATTTAGTGGAGGGGAGAAAATGTGACACAAAAACTTGGCCAAAAACAAAACGAGCTAATGTAAAAAAAAAAAACTCTTAGGTGAGCAGATGGAAAAAGTTGATTTCAAAATGGCTATGTATGTGTTGCATGTGCAGACATCTAGTTATATTTTGGATATCAACTCAATCCTCACAAACACACACACACACACGCACACACACACGGCTGCACACAATGTTGTCAACGTGATGGCCTTGATATTGATACCAAAAAAAAAAAAAGAAAGAAAGCAAAAAAACAAAGAAATTTATAAACTAGTTTCTGAGCCAGACACAATGACTGCTGAGCAAAAGTTTGATTAGTTTTTACACAGTTGGTTGACACTTATAGACTAGATTATATATATATTTTACTGATTTATTTTTTCGAATAAAAATGACTATTTTTCTATGCCTATTTTATTATTTGTAGTATGCAAAAATTGTATTTAGTGCAAATTATTAATTAATATTTATGACAAGAGTCATGCCTAAAATGTAATGCATTTTCGAGTACTTGTGAATAAATAATCGGTTACACTCACTTCTTAAGATACAGTGAACTTTGGCATTGAGTGCCAGCATGCAGGTTAATAATTTAAGCTGACGGTCACCAAATTGAAGAAAACGGGGGGGATTGGGGAAGGGGAGGGGTGGTAAAGGGACAGACACAAGTTACGACAGCTAGCAACATGTTAAAATTCGAAGGGTGCAGTCCCTGGGATAACAAGACGTTTGCTAACTGGGGAAGGAGGAAAGGGAAGGAGGAAGAGGGAGGGGAACTGTTGTAGGTTTCAGCTCAGTTGTTGCCTTCAGCCTGTTGTCGGTTGCCACTGACGCCACGACGCTTGCTACTTAGTTTAGCATAAAATTTTAATTTTAATTGCTAGCATGTGCGTGGCAGCAATGGCAATGAGAAAGCAGCCCAATAGGCAGGCCAACATGCGCCGGCTTGCCACCATGCCCCACCATGCCGCCCCTCCACCCCTTGCAGTTGACTCACTGGCTCCCACAGTTAACCCATTAATTATGCTTTTAATGAAACTTTTTGTCATAGAATGGCAGTGCGCAAAGTTGATTAACTCTCAGCCCGACCCTAAAAGCGTGCTTTTTAAGTAGGTGTCAATGCTTAATGCACATCGTCGCAAGTCACCAGTTTCAGCTACATCCTCATCCAAACGACTTGGAATTTATAAATTATTTAATCCAGCGTCGAGTTACACACATACACACACACACTCGGCAAAGAATGGAATGGAATGGAAATTGCCTTTGGCAATCCTCGGTTGTGGATTGCCAAGGGCCATTTCCATTCTACGGGAAGCTGTCATTTGTCTCGCATACAGCTTGCAGCTGCCACGATTTCAGTTTACAGCTTGCAACTCAATGCATAATTTCCATTTGCATATGCAACGCAGAGTGGCAGACAACAGCTTCGAACTCTTAACCAATATGTCATCGAATATTGAACAGCGGGTTTTCATTGAGATGTCAACGCGTAAAATAATAAAAACAGCAATGCGATATTGCGATTTATTAATTTACTTGATAAACATAATTGTCAAAAATATATAATATAATATTCCATATTCTCATTTATTTATCAATAAAAACATATAATTTTTAAAATAAGTGCAAAACTTTAAACTGCATTTTAAAATTTGTTTAACAGTTTCTTAAAATTTAAACAATTCCAACGTAAAACTCGTAAATAATAAGTGTGTAAAATAATCGAAAGCGAATGAAAATCTTAGTAATTAATGCAATTTTCACATTGACGGCATTTCGACAGGTTATTAAACTGTCAAAAAGCTGAAGCTTCAATCTGCAACTTGGCCGCTGGCCAACTCAGCAGCAGATAGCAACGCAGTTCATAATTGCAATCAGCAATCTGCCACACACACACAAACACACACACACACACGCACAGGTGCACACTCAAATGCACAACCACACTCAATAAAATATATTACATGAACTGTTTAAGTAGGAAGAATTTTTTTTGGGTTCTACTTTCATTCCAAATTATCAAGCATACGCAACGTGCGCCAGTTAAAATATTTTTTTTTTTAATTAAGATTTGGTTTTTTTTTTATTTACCATAATTGGGCTTTTTAAACAGTGCAGATGATTTAAAGCTCAGCAACAACACATCGAGTTTTGCCCAACAAATAAATAATAAGAAATTTCAATTATTAACGCAACAAATTGTGAACGCCCTGAAAGTTAAGGGATTGTCATTGTCCTTCAATATCAAAGTTAGTAATTAAAAATCACTTTCATATTAATATATTTAAAATATGACGCTCGCTCTACATATATATATTTATATTTTTTATTTAATATATATATTAATATTATAATTTAATATTTGGTAAATTAGACAGATATTCAATAGTACTCTAGCTATTAAGTAAAAAAGGATTAATTTAAAAATGAATCAATAAATATATCAATATTTTATCATAATTCCAATAAATTTAACTGAGTATTCTTTTTCTTACTTTCCATAGCAGTCATATTGATTTATAAAGTCTTTGTATGTATTATAAAAATTTTTTTTTTTTTAATGATTTTCCCATGTAAATTTGCTGAGCTACGCGTTGCACTCATTTCATTTTCCAATTTGGTCATGGCTTAAGTTTGTTAAGGGCAAACATACATGACAGAAACAAAGCTCAACTAGGAGATACCCTTCATTTATCAAAAGTATATATTCACATAAAATGAGTAGCAAGCATACCCTGTGTAATTTGGTTACTGTACAAATTTAAGTGGCATCCGTAATTATCAATTGATTTGATAAGTATATATTATATCAAGGTATATATATTTTTTATTGCAAATATATAACTTTTATATTGTCATCCTTAGGTCATAGGTAATCGATTATTATCGATATTGTAATATAAAATTTGTTCACTTTTAAGTGATTCAGGTATATACTTTGTAAAATGACGTCGAGAAATTGAATAAGTTGCAATTTGATTCAATTAAACATTAAAGGTGTTGGTGTTTGTATTATTAATACACCAATTACTGTAGAATAAATGGTTTTTATAATTACAAATGCAAATCACTTGCAGTAAAAGCGTATTGATTGAAAACTTCATCAATGTCCTTGAACTAGATGGCCTATGAAAAGGAAAGAGCTGAAAGGATTGCCACTTAAAAACACAGAGTAAACATAAAGCACCAATTGAATTACATTTGCCAACTAAATATAACTAAAATGCTGAGGCAAACAGCGGGGCAAACGGCAGGTGGCAAACGGCAGGTGGCAAGCGGAAACGGAAGCTAAGCCCCACTGACCGCACAGAGTCGCGTTTATCTTTAGTAAAAGTATTCGCGACACATTTCGCGGCAAGCTTTGTGCGCTTTTTTTCACTTTGGTGTGTGTGTCTGTTTTTTTTTTTCTTCTTTGGGGCAACCACTAGGCAAATGTTTGCATTGTTGGCTTCAACTTTAACGGGTTGTCCTTGGCTCCTTTAGATTTACTGGTTTTTATGGCTGCTCGTTTGCTGTGTGTTTAATTGGCGTGCTGCACTTTTAAATATGCAACGGTTTAAGCAAGGCGAAGACACGCAAAATTAATCATAAAATTTGTGGCAAATGACACACGCTAAATTGTCTTAAAATGCTGATGCGACTTTTTACACAGAATCCTCCATTCTTAAGCAACAAATTCGGTTGAATATTTATGAGCTGGGTTTGAGAAAGCCAAACTGGAAAAACCCGTCTAGTTAGCATATGGCGTAGTTTTTTTTTGCTCAAGCATTTCTTTTTTTTGGCATTCCCAAATTTTTCGTTGTTGTAGTTTTTTTGTTTTATGAGACACCATCAAATGCAGCAAATGGATTTTTTTTTTGCCCGAATGTGTGAGAGGTTTTGGCTTCAGTTCAGTTCAGTTCCTTTGCCTTTGCCATTGCCTTTGGGTGCTTTGCAGCTGGCCATAAAGCATTGGATGATGTCTGCCCTACACGAATCCGCATACAGATGCGCATAAGTATCTCCCACTGGTTCCCAGTTAAATACATACTAAAGATACATAGTTTACTCCTATTTGACACCACATGTGATGCTCTGCTCTGCTCTGTGGGTATCTGCTGGGTATTAAAGCGAGACATTTGCTCTTTGATATATCGAAGTCAACAACAGCATCAGTTGGATATATGTTCTGCCCCATAGCCACAGCTGTCTGTGCTGCCAAACTGCTGCAATCCATAACATTTCACTTTTGAAGACATGGGTTACAGACTCAAAATCAAATGCAAATTCAAATTCAATTCAAGTAAGTACATTATTCAATAGGCGCTTTTATGATCTGTGTGGACACTATAACTTCTGATATTGTTCAGCAGTAGACTTGGTATTTGGGAAAAAATACATAAAGATAAAAATTGATTTGATATTTGTTTATCTTATCTAAAATTCAACTTAATTAATAAAATTAGCTTAGCATTAAACACTTTCTTAAACAACAGTTAATATACAAAATTTATAGCAGCATCTGCATAGACTGAAAATCCCTTCTTTTTTTTTGGTTGATTACAAAAGAGGCACAAAACTGAGTTAAATCTTGAGCACGTTCATCTGGCAGTTGCCAATCGGCACGAAGCACACACAAACATATTGGAGTGAAGTACACATGTGTGTGTGTGCCTGTGTGTGTGCCTGTGTGTGTGCCTGTGTGTGTGCCTGTGTGTGTACCTGTGTGTATGCCTGTGTGTATGCCTGTGTGTATGCCTGTGTGTGTGCCTGTGTGTGTGCCTGTGTGTGTGCCTGTGTGTGTGCATGTGTGTATGCCTGTGTGTGTGCCTGTGTGTGTGTGTGTGTGCCTGTGTGTGTGTGTGTGGGCTGTATTTAAATGATTTGATTAGAGCCTGCGCGTGCCTTAACAAACCTTGGAGTGATACGCACAGGCCATGTGGTTTGGGCGATGTGGCCAAGACCCATGTAACGCATTACCTTAACTCGTTTATCACCAAATTTAAGCGGGCAGTCAGAGCCAACTCAGTAAACGGACCAGTCTGTTGGACCAGTTTAATCGAGCGCTGTGTAAATCGTTTTATGTGACTTACATACGTAAATAAGAAAAGGCTCAAGTTCTGCTCAGGTTTCAGCTCCAGCTCCTGTTCCAGCGCCTGCTCCTGCTTCAGCTCCTGCTCCAGCTCCTATTCCTACATCTGCTCCCCCTCCTGCTCCTACTGCTTTTCTGCATACACTAGCAAAATTTGTTAATTTCATTTGCACAGTTTGCACAAGTTTCGAGCCATTGTTTGCCCTTTTCCCACTTTTGGCTTTTAGTATTATTATTACACTATTTTAGCATTTTGGCCAGGCATTGTGGCCAATTTGCCAGCTAGTTTCTAGGCTCACTTTATGCTCGTTCCCGTTCTCATTCGTAATTATATTTGTCCTTTAATTGCGGCTCATTATGCGTACACTCAGATTATGCCATGTCCCAAGTGGCTCTATTAATGCCCACCCCTCCCCACTCCCCCCCATAGACCTATACTAATTTCTGGCCTTATCATTGCACAGATACAAGTGTGGGGCGTATCTCTTCATATGGTTGGCGGCACCACCTACTTGCCCCCTCTTTAATGGCTGGGCGTGTGCGTGTTTAGTGCCTACAATTTAATCGGCAAACTGCTGATATTTTTTTTATTTGCTGCTCCTTTAGATGGGGGGGGGGGGAGGCAACGAGAATTTTAACAGCAGTTGAAAGAATTCATTTATTTGAAACATCAGCTTTTTGGCCACTTTTCCCAAAATGCCCGAAGACAGCAGTTTTCTTCATTTTTTTTTGGCGGCAAAACAACCATTTAATCCCACTTCGAATACTTTGACGCTGAACCCTTTTTTTTTTGTTGGCAGTAATCTTTGGCTTATAATTGAAAATACGTTCGATGAAATTGTTTGCCAATTTGAACAGCAGGCTGCCAACTGCGAATGATGGCAGGCAAATGGCCAACAGCCACTCAATTATTAAGTGCACCCAGGAGTCAGGCAGAGAGTGAGTGAATTCAGATTGGATTTTGGCATGCTTACTTTATAAAAGTAAGAAAAGCATAAGGAAAATTTCAATTGACTTACTCTGATTTTTTGTTGTACCTTTAAAAGGCTTTGCGCTGAATGCATAAATTACTATCAACTGCAAAACTCCGATTTTATTTAGTAAAAATAAATTTTATTTAATTTTTTTTATTTTTTTTATTTTAATTAAACACTAGAAATTTGTTATTCCAGCTTATTGCCCCAGCGGACATTGAGTTTTTAAGCATTTCAATTGTTTAATTAAACTCAGAGAAAACTGTCTAGAGATGAAATATATGCAAAATGCCAATGTGCCGACATTGACGGCTGGCAAATGGGTAAATGGGCGAATAGACGGAAAGATGACCAGACGGTCAACGAGTTTATTTGCGGGACGAATGGCAAGTATGGCCTAAACAAAGGCAAGACGTCAATAAACCCATTTTTGTTGGCCACACAAATTGTTGGCAAATATGCGAGCAACATAAATAAGCCAAGGAATAGAGCACTTAAGCAGAATAAGAGGGGGTAGGGATATGAGGGGGGGTGGCTGTACTACGCAAAAAAATATGCAACAATAAAAATGATGTTGGGGCGCTTATAATGAGCCCTAACTCAAGTGGCCATCATGAATTTGGGCCACAATTGGCAGCTGGCAACAGGGCGTATGAATAATCGAACCACATGCAACAAAATGTAAATTATATATATATATATATATATATATATATATATATATATTGATGTATATTTGTAACAAGCATTCGATTTGTGTAATGAACTTTAATAAAGTTGTGCAGATATATTAGAATCTGAAGTTTGAGTCCATAAAGCGCACCTTGTCCAAAAAAAAAAAAGAGAATGAAAAAAAAACGAACGCTGATTTTTCGCTCCATCTGCGCAGTTTGTCGACTTATAAAGTCGTTTTGATGGACTTGATGGAACTTTTGTGACGACCCCCACAAATAAGATTAATAATATGTGGGAGATGGGGGGGAGTGGGGCTGGTAACAGAGGCCAAGCAGCTTAATTTGTCAGCAGCACAAAAATGATGGGAGACAAAAATTTGTCAAATATTGAGCAAACTGCGTCGCTTTTTGTCCATCCAAGCGTTATGTCAATTATGATTAAATATTTTTAATTAACACACGGACAGTTTACGGGGTTGTGGTGGCTTAGAGGGGTGGGTGGGGGGTGTGAAGTAAAAGCAGACAGCCACTCTACCGTTATAAAGTATATGTTGCGGCTTATGCGGGGGCTCATTAGCGTCACTTCTCATTGCGTATGTTCACTGACATTTAGTGGCATTGGCATGATTAGCCATACTTCTCCCCATCTGCCCCCCCCCCCCCCCCCTCCCCAACCCGCAAAATTAGCATGCGATCTGGCTGCCATTCAGGCAATTTGAAATGCCAGTTTAGCAGTGGCAGTTGCCCAACTGCCAAGTGGCGGGGTGCTCGTAAAAAGTGTCATGTTGACATTTTTATTTTGTTCATTTTTTCTCTTTCTTTTTTTTTCTGACATTTGGTATTTTCACCTGGGCGCCTCCCCAAACGAGTTGGCCTCATGAATGCGCTATTTTTTTTTTCTATGTTTCCAGCGTGCCTTTAATCCGGCCAGACACTTCGGACAGCGACAGCATCCTCTGCACTTACTTCCCTTGCCCTGCCCTGCCCTGCCCAGTCCAATCCCCGGTTACGGCGTTTTTCATTGGACGACTCTTTTTGCTCGCGTGCCACACGCGACACCTTATGCATTTTATACAGCGCCATTTTGGATTATATCCTTTGGGTACCCGAGGTGAACCTGATGAGCCCAATATTGTGTTATCTTTTCATTTTGGCAGTATCCACTCGAATTTAATGTCAAAAATTGTTTGTTGAGGAGCGTATTCAATCTTGTAATATTGCCAACTGCTACTTTCATCACGTGTTTTTATTTACTTAGCATCTTTTTTTTTACCTTAAATAACTTTTATTCCGTTGCCTAATTTAATTTGCTTTGCCGCTGCTTGAGCGTAATTTATTTTACCGCTAATTTGTATGAATTCTTTTTCGCAGCCGCATTAAAGCGACGAAAAGACATCTACACAAAATGGCCGGCATTTAACTGCCAGTTGGCAGCCTCCGCCATACCCTCACCCCTCTCCATTGCCAAACCTTTTGACATTTATTGCCTTGACTGTTCATAGTCTCCTTTTTGTTGTTATTGTTGTTGTTGTTGCCGTAATTTGCCCACCTTTATGCTTATAATTAAGTATCTGGAACTGGGCGGAATTTATGAGGTTCGACGAAACTGTCCGCTGGCCTGTTGAGCGAATTTATGAGTGCTTTTATTATAGTTATAGCTTTCATTAGTGCATAATAAATCAACACAATAAATTAATAAATAACCCAGCATAGAAACTTTCTGGTTGTTTTCGTCATGTCTTGATTGTAATTTATTGATTCTATCAATTTTAGTTGTCAACTTGTTTATGACTAATTAGTGAATGAAAACTAATCTCATATTTCATTTGATTATAATAAGCAGATTTACGAATTCAACACAATATATTCATTTTTAATATAGTTACTATTTTATTTATATATTTTACTAAATTTATATATATAAATATCAAGTATAATTATCAAGTTGCTAAATTTGAATAAAAATAAATCGATTAGTTTAGGTCGATAAGCAGCCAACAATTGTACAATAGCGAAGACAGCAACCAGCAGTCGCAGCTCCAAATTGCGCAACGTAGCTTGGTCACGAAAAGCATAGTCCACAACGCGTAACGTAATGCGCATTTTAGCTCACATAAAGTTGGCTGCGAAGCGCTGGATTTAAAGAAAGTTAAGTTGGCTGCAGGCAAGTTACGTTAAGCGTATCGTTTGTGAGGCGCCAATTTTGAATTCACAATTAGTATATAAATACATTTTAAACAAAAAAAGCTACTATAAAAAGAAATAAATAAAATAAACGATATATTATAATCATGACATTGTTTTTCTACTTGAATTTATTTATATTATAAAATGACTAAAGTTTTACTACGTAAATTTAATTCTATTTCTTTTACTTCTGAATGGGTTTTGCTACGACTTTTAATTAATATGAAAAACTTAGACGCCATCGCAGCCTTAACTTATGAAAAGTATTATCGCCCCATCTCTAGATACGAATTTGTATAAAATAAGTTACTCAGCACATTAATTGAAATAAATGATGTATTTGGAAAAAAGCTGGACGAGTGTGGACAGCATGATTAATTCTGAAAAATGAACTGCACTTTGGTTCTTTCCGTATGCATTGAGCAAATATTGATTGGACATTTCCGAAAACTGCCATAATGTTTGCCCATATGGCAAGTGCTGGAATTTGTTAGCCAAATGGCAGCCAACGATGGCAACTGGCCAACATGCCAACTAGCTAGATATCTGACTGGCCAACTGGACAAGACAAATGCGGTTGTGACACGTGTTAAGAATTCCGCACATAGCAACTTTCCGGCTTGCCACTTGAAATCCCACACAGCAGCACTCCGCCACACCCGACAGACGCGACAAGGAGCAATCGGCAGTTGGTAGTCGGTAGTCGGCAGTCGGTAGTCGGCACTCGGGGAGGAGGCTCATGCATATGCACTGGGCACCGTCTGTGGCAAGACGATTAACATGGCCAGCCCGCCCAGAGTCTGCAGAAAAACTGCGGAGCAGTGCAGACAGTGCAGACCCTTTTTAGTTGTTTGCGTTCAGCGCAAATTTCATAACAAATGACTAACAACATGGCCAAGCAAGCCATGCAACAAGGCTGCAACGACAATCGCAGCTAGATAAACAGCAGCAACAGCAGCAGCAGCAGATGAAGCAGATGTAGCAGCAGCATCTGAATCAGTTGCAGAATCAGATGCATGTCCATGCTGTGGATTTGGAATCTGCATGTGCAGAGCGCAGCGGGGCCGATTAACTAAAAAGGATGATCAAAGTGCAACAGCTCCAGTTGGGGCAGCTATTGATTGCGTGTGGCAGAAAAATGCCACAGACAAAGCTGCCAACTGTGCGCTTATCTCACTACATATATATTTATACAATTTTTCTTTTATTTGTTATCTCTGCCAACATCGCCAAAAGGCAGACAGACAGTTGGACAGACGGACGGATGGACGGACGGATGGACGGACGGATGGACGGACGGACGCAGTGACGGTTGGACAGCGCCAGCTTAATATTCAATTTGTGGAAGCGTTTGTTAAATATGTAAGTTCCCCCAGCTCTGCTGTCATGTATTTCCATATTGATAAGTAAACGTGTTGCATGGAGATATTACCAATTGTCAGATACTCTGATCAGCCAACAATTTTATGATATAATTAAAAAAAAAGCTATAATTGAATAAGTCTGATAAGGTTTATCTCCGATTCCTGGGGTTTTCTGAGCACAAAAATCTAAGACGTAACTAGTTGATCTTATTTAAATATTTTATTTCTAATTTAATTATAATAAATTAAATATGTTTATAGATTAAGATTTTAATGTAAACCCAGATTAAAGAGGGCCAACAAAAATCATACCATTTCAATATATTAAAGATTAAATTGGATTGAATTTATAAAAACCCATATACACATTTCGATAAATGGACCAGAGTATAATAAAGGGGCACTACCTGACTTGGACGGCTTAACAAGTCCAGCTTAACAGAACCCAATACGCAATTCCACAAGTCTTGGGGCAGGGGCAAGCAATCAACGAGTGGTGGCAGGCACGTAGTCCAGCTTCCGCACCTCGCAACTTGCTGTTGGTAACACTTCATTTATTTTGATAACCATAAGATTGCGAATAATGCACATACAGGCAGGATAACCCATCCGTTCCTACCCACTGCCGCTCCCCTCCCCCCCCCCACACACCGTATAAGTTCAGGTCAACCTTTAGCCTGTAGCTGCTTGATTGAAAGTGCTGCGGATGCATCGAGGCTATGGAATACAATGTCACAGATTCGATACGCATTTTCATTTCGGTGGTCAGGTGTCGGATGACCGCCTCGCCTCCAAGTTGACAACTGACACGACAGGCCATGGTCATGGCCATGGTCATTTGGTTATTAGCTACGCTGGGGCGTGTGCCTCGCGAAATCCGCATCAGAATCCAGCACTGTTGCAGGGATTTGTCACTGGCTTATCTTTGGGCTAATCTCTGCCGATGTCATTGACACTGGGCTTGGTTTTGGGTGTGCGCCAGAAGCGCTTTCTTCAAACACACAATCGCAATTTCACATTTTGGCTGTACGTGTTAATATTTAAACATATTCTTGTTAAAAGGCAAAATATGTTGGATGATTCATAAATCAAATTTTGTGAAATGCGATTATATTAAGTGTCAATAAATTAAATATTCAGATGACATTCAAAAACATTATAAAAAAATTATTGTATTTTCAATTCTGATTGATTTTAATTTGTAATTGTCAGTAAAATCAATATGTAAAAATTAATACTATTTCCAACTGGATATGGAGTCAATATACGATTATTTGTTTAATCTTGTTTTGTTTACAGTTAACTTAAAGTTCGTCATAAATTCGGATACAAAATATGCAAAAATATGCGCGATCTGGTCACACTGATTGCCATTTGCTGCGGCTGCTGTTGTTGTTGTTGTTGTTGTTGTTGTTGTTATTGTTGGGCAAGTACAACTCACGGCACATGTCATAAATCGCTGGTGCTAACTGTACTGCACAGTTGGCCATGTCAAATGCATGGCCTGGCTGGCTGGCTTGGCTAGCTGGACATGGAGCTGCTATGTAGGAGAACACCCGTATGGAAACTTACTGCGCAACGTATTTTCCTTTGCTTTCGCCTTATAAGGTACGACTCTCAGGGCTTAACAAAAAAACAACAAAAACGATAAATTGTTGCCCAGCTGTGTCAATGGCCATGGCTTTGGTAACATTTGTTGTTGTTGTTGTTGTTGTTGTTGTTATTGTTGTTATATTGTTGGTGTATTGTGTGAATGTGCAACGCCTGCTTCACCCACTGGCTGCATAGTCAAATGTTTGTATAGCTCCCTCTGCTTCGGCTGACTGCAATCAGATATTGTTGGTAATTTTTCAGCCACTGATTGTTCAGTTTTGCCTTGTTTGTTCGCTCTTTTTTTTTCCAGCTTTGACTTAGTTTTTTCCTGCACGAGGTCATCGCTTGCGGTCGGACCGCCCGCTACAAACTGAACTGACTACTCCACTCTCAACTCTCGACTCAGTCAACAGTCAACGGTCTGTCTGTCTGTCTATCCGTCTGTCTGTCTGTCTATATATCTATCTAGCTAGTTGGCTGGGCGACTGTCTCTTGTATGTTTTCTTACTTTGTTTGGATTTTTATCAATTGCCGCGCGCGCACCTTCGGGTCACATTAACGGTGCTTTCTCAACGCTCGAGTTCTGCAATTTGATTTCGTTGGCTTACTTTTTGGATGCCCTGCAACTCTGCAATCTCGGTTCCCGGTTCAACCCTGTTGCCAACTTAGTTGCTTACTTTGAATATGGCTTTGCAGCGCAGACAAACAAACAATTAATGTCATCAGAAATGTGGCGAATGTGCCATTGTTTTTTTTTTTTTTTTTTGGCCGCACACCGCACACACTTGTTAAGTGGAACCACGAGAACAATCGCACTTCTGCCGTTTCTGGTTACATACATAATTTACTACTCTACACAGTTGTCATAATAAATAAATTCTAGCAAAATTATGGGAGCATTTTGTGGCGTTGCTTTTGACACGCCAAATACATCCAATTATCTCGTTAATAATTTTTGCAAAATGTACTAGAAAAGAGCCATTAATAATTGCATAAATATGTATTTATACGCATTTAATTCATGATTTCAGTATAACTATTTTACATTTGTATAGTTTTTCGCTTATAATTGAGCAAAGTATTCATATCTCTCTTATTTGACTGCTCCCTTATCCGACAGCACAATTTAAAATAATTACATACATAATGAAAAAAGAACATGATTAATTGTGTTTTGGGTTACTTGCAGCGAAACCAACTTATGTTTTTTTTATATTTATTTTTTTGTACACAACAGAGCTGTTAACACCTTGTGCCACATTTGAGAAATGCTTGGCACCACCCCCAAAAACTGAAGACCTTTGTGGTGCAACTGTGGTGCATAATAAGCCGATTAAAATGTAAATCTTTGAAAAATACAAAAGATCGCCTTAAATTGGGTTCTTTGCACACACACCGCCTCTAAAAAAAATCGCGAACAATTTTGCAGTAAATTTTGCTTTGGAAATAATGTATCTGTGTCGACTGGCTGGGCTTGGAGCAGGTGTGTGGGACAGGCGGAGCGAGAAGGTGGGCTGTGGTCAGAGTTGGTCTTCGGAGTGTAACTTGTTATTTAGTGTAATTAATTTTGAAGCAAAAGCGCTAATTAATTCAGAGAGCAGAGCATAGCGCAAACAAATTACTTCTGTTGAAAACATTGAAAGAAGCATAGAGCAAATTGTCTCGAACATCCGCCGGACAGCGCCAAATTGGACGCGCTGGGCAACTGGGCAACTGGGCAGCACAGAAGCTGCCGAAGCCGCCGCCGCCGCCTCACAATTAATGGGCAGACCGAAAGCCAAAATAAAAAAAAATGACGCGTAATTTCTGAAGAATTTTAGAAGACAGGAAACTTGCATAACTGTACGAAGCAGTTCTTCAAAAACTCGAAGGTTTTATTTTACACTTACGCAATGCGACGGCAAAATGTCAGCCCCAAATCAGAGATGCGATGGCCAGCAGAATCCAGCACAATCCAGCATAGTCCAGCCCAGCACAACCAAACCCAAACCAGCATAGTCACTAGCAATTGAGCCAATAGTAACGCCTACCAATACCTTTAATTATAGTGCCAGGCTGCCCAGGACTGCCCCGTGTTGCCCCGGGTTGCCCCGAGTTGCAGTCGTTGTTGTGTCTGTGGCCATTGCAATTCTGGCTGTGGCACGTAAAGAAAACATATTTCAAACTAAACAAACTCATCAGAACGCGTGCAAAAATTAAAAGTGAAGCGAGAAAAAATGTAGAAACTGCTGCGTGAAGTACACTGTAAACAATTAAATAGAATCTTAATTGGAATTTACAAATCTAATGATTGAATTTCAAATTTAAGGCAAGCACAAATTAATAGTTTAATAGTTAAAAATATAAATGTAAATACAGCAAAATAAATATCATCATTACATCATTACAAATACACATTTCAAGCAACTTATATTGTTTGCTGTGTATGGAGGGATCAGGTTAAACTGAATATGGGTAAATGTAAAGAATGCCGCTTGTTATGCGCTTCAAAGCGCCAAGGTCGTGCGATTGGATCGCTGGAGCGTTCACTGGGGGCTGCTCCCAGTTCTGGTGACGTCATGGCGTTAAAACATTGATGTGGAGATAGCATTGTCTTTGCATTAGAGATCTACTGATAGAACGTGAGGAAAGCAGTTAGTTTATATTTATTACCCAACCAAAGCAAAAGCTATACATTTTTACGGCCAAATCGATAAATTACAAAACAAAATTCACGTTTTCAATTGGCTGATAATAAAACACATAAATATTAGAGTTGAACAATAGCCATAGCTTTTGTACAGTGTGAGGGATAACGTACTCTTTTTCGCTCGTCGATGGCATTTTAGCAATTATATAAAAAAAATTGAATTTTTGTCCATTTTCCCAATACCCAATCCCTTTGGGCGGCGCGTCTCCGCCAGAAACTGGGACCAACAAGGCGTTAAAACCTAACTACTGTGCATTTAAGTGCCGATGGGCATTTTGTGGTGCAGGGTATCATTAGGCCAGGCAAAACAATTTAAATCATCTGCCGCAAACCAGCATAACATTATTAAGAAGCAACCAATTCAGCCAATCCCTCTGACTCCTCCCGCCATAGACAATTTCATAATGGCCAGAACTTAATTTTGCAAGCGAGCAGTAGTAGCCACTCACTGCCACACAAAAAAAATGCAGGGAACGTTGAATGCACCACAGCACAACTTAATTAATAAATTAATGAGCAGTTTGCAGGCAGGAAAAACGAGGTCCATTCCAAAGTCTCAGTCTCAGACCCATCTGTGCGAGATTAACTACATGATCTCACTAAGCGCAGCGGCACATGTTACCCAACCGTTTTGCAAAAGATCAGCGAGAAATTAAAATAAATGTGCAACGTGCAAATATGCCTAAGATCCCTGAATAAAAACCTAAAGCCCCAGACGTGTTGAGCAATCCAAAAACACTAAAAAAAAAACCCCATACAACAACAAAAAAAAAAAAAACGAACATAATTCATTTATGCAAAAATGAGTTCGAAAATGCCTGCAGCGTGAAATACGTGTCAGTAAAGCCAAGTTTAAAAAAAAAAACCTATATCAGACCTGATTTCTCCTCGAAATGACAGCTGACAGCATCAAAAGCAGAAATGAGACGCGTTTATAATTTGAATTAACTCTTATTAGATATTTCATAATACTACTCACAATATATGACTTCATGTAATGAACGATTGATGACAAAACTAAAAGCTTGCATCATTTTTAAATTTCGTAAATGGAGAAAAAATTTTAGGCTTATGACCGGAAATTTATTATAAAAATTAATACATATTCTTTTAAGCGTTTTGCATTGTCAACTTGTTCCCAATACATAATTTGTTTAACATTTTGGCATAAACATTTATGTGGCTGCGAAAATCATAAAAATGTTGTTAGACACGTTAATAAACTACTCACATGTCAACCAGCTAAAAAATTGCTGAAGCGCTTCGAAGAATTTTACAACTGTGCCATTTAAAATCGAAAATGTGTTTTTCCCAATGTTTTTTTTTCAACTGGTTGATTTACACCTGAACATGTTCGTACTAATTCTTAAGTTACATGATATTGAAGTAGGCTGGTGTTGAAATAAAAAAAAAGGAGAGAGACAAATACAAATGTGAGGAGGAGTGCTGCAGGGAAAGGTTAATCATTTTGTTTTCACTCTCTGGTGTCTGCTGCTGCCGCAGTTTAATTATCACAATTCCAGACCAGCAACATGCAAACCGATGTTCGGAAGAGCTCATAAATTGTGCGGCGAAAAGTTAAAGCTGACGGCGACGGCTCCGGCTGCTGCGACTGCTGAGTTGCAACATACAACAAAATCGAAATATTTATTACAACTTGTAAATTGAAAATCGTCTTAGTTTTTTGTTTTGACTCCTGCCAAGAGCAACGACTAGAACATGGTGAAAATAAAAAGGGGAAAAAAGAATATTGAAATCAATGAAAACTGATAGCCTCGCAGGCAAGAGAGCCAAGTCATGATTAAAATAGGCTCGGCCCTAAGTATTACTCACTATGGGATGATGCACTTGGCCAAAGATGGCACCGGCAAAGGTGATACACGGGTACTCCGGGTACGGCTTTGAGTTGGAGTTTGGGTTTCTTAACGTGTAGCAGCTAAGCGACATGGCAACACTTACAGGCTTAGATTTGACCATGCAGCTGCTGTGTCTTCTCCTCCTCCTCCTCCTCCTCCTCCTCTGCAGCAGTTGTTGCGAACGTATCATTAACAAGTCACGACAAATTCGCTTTCAGACATTTGAAAAGCCAATGCCAAATTTGGTGTGGACAACGCCGACAGTTGGCCCAGCATTGGGCATTAGATAAACTTCCAACTCTCCAACAAGTACAACTCTCAACTATCTCACTCTCCCTCTCCCCCCTCTCTCCCTCTCTCTTTCTTTCTTTCTCTCTCTGTGAGTTATTCCAGCTCACCCGCCCTTTGTTCCTGGCGGACTGCCAAGTGCCAAGTGCCAAGTACATGGACAGGTTGGCTGGCACTGGCACTGGCAACTGGCAACTGGTGACTGCCGGCGGCTGCTTTGAAGAGACCACCGTCAGTTTAGAGGTGTGAAAAATCTAAAATGCAAACACGCTTCGAGTGCCACAAAACTCTTTCTGTATCTGTATCTATAGTTGGGCCACTCTGCTGCACTCCATCCGTCGTAGTTGCTCCCCTGGGCGCTGCCCAAAAAAAAAAAAGCAGAAAAAAAAAATAAAATAAAATTAAAAAGGAAAAATACGAAGGAAAAATATCAATCCAAGGATTGTGCATTGGTTTTGTGCATCCAGTATGCGATTCTCATACGCATGAATTATTTATTTCGATTGTCTGCGGTGCTGCGCTGGTCTTGCATTATTTTTAGTGGCCATAAAGAGACAGTGAATTTATGTGGCGGGCGGGGCCCGAGGTAGCCGATCGATCGCTCAAATTATCGCAGGAGCATGCAAAATTTATTAACAAACATAAAAATTGCTCGAGAATTTATTTCATCTTAATTCAATTTAACAACTTAAACAGCCATAAAGTGTTCACATTGTAAATCAATGCAACGTCCTATGCTGAATTCCCCCTGTCCACATGCATCTGCATCATGCTGGTTGCTGGTTGCTGGTTGCTGGGTGAATAGGGCTGCAGCTGGAGCTAGGAAGCAGTAGTTGTGTAGCTGTGTTCCTTCCTTGTGCTCCGTAAATTTATGAGCTGTGCTTGAAAATGAGTCAAAACAAATTATGCCGCGGCTGATTGACAGCGCGTTCCTTGCGCGAATCGCGAATCGCGGAATAGCAGACGCCGCTTTAAATGGCCAAAACCAACTCGTGGCGATTATGATGTGAACGCTGTGCGCTGCCAAAGATGTTCATCAGCAGGCCCAACAATTTTGAGGCATTAATCATACCACTAAATATGAGGGTGGGTCAATAACTCAACTTCAATGGCCAAAAGCTACTCTCACTCTCTGATAAGCATCGTGGCTACATTTTTCTGTAAATTCCATTTGACAGCCATCTAAAATCTAATCCCAAAATGGCTGCGGGAGTTTTTTTTTTTTTTTTTTGCCATGATTGGGCTGAACGATATGATTATAGCTACTCATTCTAAGAAAGTAAGATTTTATGCTTTTGATATCTTTACCAAACTATTCAATTTGAAATTATGCAATGTTTTTTAGTTGAGTATCAATTTGAATAATACGAATATCAATTTTTTTTTTTTTGTGGTAATAATTTATTGTGGATGGGTAAATTGTGGAATAATTTAAAATAATTTAAAAATGGGCGTGAGTAAGTGAATGAAGACGGAGCATGAATGATAACGAGAAGGGAGGGGGTGGGGTTTAATCTTGACAGGTGCAGCCGCTGGCGGAATTCTTATTGATCCAGTCAAGGAACTTGCTCACTCTGGCATAGACACCAGGCGCATTCGCCTGGGCACAGCCATAGCCAAAGGACACAACACCCGCGAGCTTGAAGCGACCCTCGTTAACAATCAGTGGACCACCGCTGTCGCCCTGGCAGGCATCCTTACCACCAGATTTGACCAAGCCGGCGCATAGCATCACATCCGCAATTTTGCTCTTATAGCGGGTGGAGCGGCACTGCTGGTTGGTGATGATCGGCACACTCACCTCCTGCAGATAGTTGCTTGTGGAGCCGCCCTCCTTGACCAGGCCCCAACCAGCCACAGTAGCCTATTTGAAAAACAAAGAATTTCGTTTGAGCAACACAAAAATAAAGACAAAAATAATACAAAAAACTTACCGTTTTGCCATCAAAGTTGTGGTTCACATCGGGCAGGCAGACGGGACGCATGTTGCCCGTAAGTGGAACTGGTGACTCTAGACGCAGCAGTGCCACATCATTGACAATGGTGGTGGGATTGTAGTTGGGGTGAATTGTGGTCTGCACAACCTTGCGCACAATTCCAGGATCGTTAGAGGATCTATCCGTTTGCAGAAGACGCACTGTGATCTGATCCTTATTGCCATGCACACAGTGAGCGGCTGTCAGCACAAAGCGATCATTGATCAGTGAACCGCCGCAGAATAGGCGCGGATAATGGCGACCCTTGACCAGCTGAGCGGTCCACGGATACTTGTTGAAACGCACCTGCTGCCCGCCCACAATACGATTGGTATTCGGAGTACCGCAGACTGAAACAAGAAGAGAGATTTAAGATCTAAGTTGGATTTCTATCAATATGAGCACTTACAGCAATTGGCCTTGGTGGTGCAGGGGGTAAGACGTTTGCCCCGCGCCGGACGTGCTCGTTCATTGGTGAGCGGGTCCTCCACTAATCTGACGACATCGCCAAACTGCTGATTGAGCGTCTGTTGCGGCGTCAAATATTGATATTGGGCCAGCGTCAGGCTGCAGCCGATCAGCAGCAGCAGCAGTGGCAGGGCGAGATAGCTACGCATCTTGATTGGTATGGATTTCGGTGGCAAGTGACGGTGCTGTTTGCACAACACGTGCTACTTATATCCAAAAAATCGACCAGCCCATCGAGACCATCATTTCTTTTGTATTCAATATACATAAAAATATGAATGTTTTATTGCTCGCTTAACCATCTCGCGATTTGTGTTTCTTTTTTGTCTTTCTCCGCTTTCTTTGTTTGCTTTCAGGTTTATTTGCATAACACTTTAAAAACTTGCTGCCAGCCAGAATCGAATTGGCAAATAAACTGTTGTTTGTTACTGTTGCTTTTGGCCACAAGATGTGGAGCAAACTTTAAGCCGCCTCCACATATGCCACTGCTTGATGGTCTTTAAATCCGCTACTCGAGAGGCATAGGCATAGTCATCGGCATCGGCATCGGCATCATTATCATCATCATTATCATCATCATAATTGTCATTATCTGTGACCCAGCTTTGTCCAAAATAAACACAAATTAAAACTCGCTGAGTTGGCTGTTGTCGAGCACTCGCCAATTCAGTTGGCGATTCATTGCTGGCAAACAATTGGCAACATAAATTCTCAAATACTTACAGCATAAATATAAATATAAATATCCTTTAAGTGCCGGTTATCCGGTATCATCATTAACCAGCAGCCAAACGCCCGATTTCACGCTGCTGCGCATAATTTACAAGGCATTAACTTGCCGGCTACTCATATACATTTTTCCACATTTCTTTTTTTTTTTGGCATATTTTATGCAGCAGAGAACCTGAGCTGCAATTTTTTATTCCTCTCGGTTCTCTGGCTGCTGGCTGATCATATTTTCAGTTACTGGAATGTCGTCGCTTTTGGTGTCTGCCCCCAAAATGGAGCGCCGCAGGCACAATGTGCATCGAACGCTCAACAAAATAAATTAATATAAAAAAAAAAAATAAGAACATAAAAAAAAATGTAATAAAAGCGTGTCGATCGAGAATGATGCAACATGTGGCACTTCGGATGTCGCTCGTGCACAAAATTGCCAATTCAATAATTTTTTAATTAATAAATTATGTAGGGCAAGCTGTAATCAAATTGGCCATAATATTGCACATGAAAAAGGCATTATTTATGCAAAAATATAAATACTACATTCAAAATTTAAAAAGGGGTCCGTAACAATTTAATGTGGGTTTTTGCTAACACAAAGGAAAAAAAACCAATTTAAAGCAATCAAACGACAAAATCGTAATTTGCAAAGAATTAAATTTAGCTTAAATATTCAAAGAGAAAATGCTCCATAAATCTTTTTTAAATTGAAATAACTGATTGTAGGTGAAAAACCCTATTCATCATTCTGTTGTCAACCTACTTATTTTAATGGATTTTATATTAAACTCATAAATCTCACCAATTTCAATTAGCCAAATTAGAATTATAGCTTAATATTTAGGTGATTTTGGCGAGACAATTCAATAGCTTTGTTCATATTTCTCTATTAGCATAATTTCTAGTTAGATAAAGCGTGTCTTTATTTAAAATAAAAGTATAAAAAATAACTTTTACTCTTACATCAACAAAATAATGATATGTAAATGTAAACATACTTAACTTTTTGTATTTTCTAAATTTCTTTATATTGCTCATTTGCATAGCTTAAAAATAGCGAATACTAAAAACAGCAAATAAATAAACAAAACGAAAATTAAATAAATATTATAGCCGATTTGAGTTGGACTCGTGTGGTGCATTAATGAGGAAATATGTCAAATCTTTGCCATATCTAAATGTGTATCTTAATTTCATATTTTTGACATCACTTGCTTATCTGCTTTGGAACATCTTATTAATTGAGCAGCTGCAGCAACCGGACTGCGAAGACAATTCCACTAATCAATTATGAAATAAAATAATTGCGTTTGTTGCAGAAACTACTATTTAAACTACTTGCAACATGTGACTGTGGCATGACAATTGCTCAGATATGCCTGCTTTTTTTTTTTTTGTTCTGTGCTGTGCTGTGGGCGTGGCAGCTTGACAACAATAACACGTATTCACATACGTTTGGTGCATTGAACCGGGTCAGCAAAAACGAAAGACTCAGGCAACAAACTTGTGGCATGCCAAACTGTAACAGAGAGTTTAGAAAGGTTGAATGGCATTTACCATTCACTCAAGCAGGGGTGTGTGTGTGGGGGGGGAGGGGGGTGGTCACTCTGCTAGTGGCAGTTGCCAGTCAGTCAGTCAAACAGTCAGTCAGTCACTCATAAATTTGCATAAGAAGAGAATTGCATTATTTAAAGCTGCACGTTGCACGTTGCCAGTCGTTGCAAGTTGCCAGTCGCCTGATGCACTTATCTAAGCGGCATAAACAATCAAGGCAAAGCACAAGCATTTTAATTATTGTGTGTGACAGCACATCACAGCACACAAATCATGACGGCGTCTCTTTCCCTCTCTCTCTCTCTCTTTCTCCCACTCTCCCTCTCTCTGTCTCTCTTGCTCTATGTCTGGATTGTGGCTGCAACTGATGTGCTGGATTTGATAACTGCCAGCAATGAAGACTTGGACCCTTAGATAATGCAAAGGAAGCAAGTTTTGTCTGTATTTCAAATTTGTAGCCGCATTCGCAGCCCGCTGGGCAAACAAAAGTCTGCAAAAGCTGCAATCTGCAACAAAGTCTACAAGCAATTCTGCAGATCTGCAGCGGTAGCTGCTGCTGCTGCTGTTGCAACAACTGGCAAACATCTTCTTCCTCAATGACATTAATTCATTTTGTATGCAAAGCAATCAGTGACAGTAGCCGTGGCCTCTCTCCGGTTGCAAACTGCAAGCTTGGAATCTGACTGTGATTCTGACTTCATCTTGGACTGTTGGCAATTAGAAAAGAGTTGGAAAATTGTATGCGAACATTGACTCAGACTCAGGACCGACCGTTCGGTGAATGTGGCGTTTTTTGTCTGGTACTGGTTCTGCCACATTTCCAAACTGGCACTGCGCACTGATTTGCATTGCACGATTCTCAACTTAATTTAACATAAAGTAAACAAGGGCAGTTAACAAGTCAAATACAAGCCATGAGCGTGCGGGTGCCAGTTTTGTGACTCCAGCGCCAGCTCCAACTCCAACTCCAACTCCATCTCCATCTCCAGTTCCAACACCAACACCAGTGCCAGGCTTGAAGCTTGTCCAGCTTCTAACCAAAGGGTCCACCACACAAACAAACATGCAAAAAAAATAAAAAAGCCATGCGTTGCGACGATCGCCTGTCGTGTGACGTGTTTTGTGAAAATTCTCAAATATTTGAGCCTGGCTCTTTTGCTTGGCCCCTAAAGAGCTTTCTCACAAGTCAACGCCAGGCGCGAGACGCTTCAACATCAAGTATCGTGAGGAGTTTATTAAAAGACACGACACAAGCAGCCGCTCGCCTTCCTGCCGGCATCCCTGCCTCCATCCTGCCTCCATCCTGCCTTCCTGTCTGCCTGTCTACGTGGTCATTCCACGAGTGCTGAGCAGCAGGCAAATCCTTTGTGAGGTAATTGCTCATTTGAGTTATAAACACGCACACACATAGTCCCCTCTGCCCCTGCCTGTCCCATTGCCCTGCTCCATCCCATCCATCCATGTAACCATGTCGCCCATGTTTCCAGCCACAGATGGTAATCGTTGTTGTTGTTGTTGTTGTTATGCCCACGCCTCTCTGCTCCATGCTGTTTGCTTTAGGCCCGGCAGAAGGGCCTGTTTCGGTTTTTGCATGTCTAACAATTGTTCTTCTAATTGCGTTTATGGCCAAAAGGAAGCACTGGGCAAGCCCCAATAACATTGGCTTGTAAACGCAAACGAACAAGATAATCTCCACTAGCGCCCAAAAAAGGGCCGGTTGCGTGGTCGGTCGGTCGTGTGGCGTGTGGCATGTGGCATGTGACATGCATTTTGGACGCAACAAACCGGTGCCGAAACTCTGATTGAGTTTTTCAAATTGGCATTGATAGAAATGCGTTACACACCGCATTTATGGGCTGCCCATTAACTACTCTAGCAAATTGACAGCAGACCCAAGAACAATAACAACATTCTTCATTTAAGTAAGTGTGTATATATATATATATATTATATATAAATATATATGTATATATATATATATATGTATATAGATGTAATAACTTCAGCCTGGTGTTGATTGCACTACAAATAGGTATGCAACATGCCACAAATTAACATTTGTTTTTATAACTTTCTCATATACTTATTTAATATATTGAATTTTGTTCCTAAAAGTATGCTACACAAAATGCTGTTGGGATATTGAAAATCAGAACAACCTCGAAATTATTAGAGCTGAACTTTAATTCGAATGCAAAAAAAAAAAATAAGCAAGCTCTTTAAACTACTTTCATTTTTTTATTATTAAATAATACAACTATTTTGTTTGTTTATTTATTTAGTTGCATCAAAAACATAGCAACCATTTACTTATCAAATTGAATTCAATACTTTTTCAATGAGATTGTTATTTAACGACTTCAAAAAATTAATATTATTGAAAATATTTTAAGATGAATTATCAGTCCAAGTTTCAGTTCTAAGCATATGCGAATTATCTTTGAGGTTTGGCTGCAAACAAAATATAATAATGTCTTTTGTAAGTTTTTTTTTTTGTAAAATTTAAAGATAAATAAAAAAATGTTCATAGTTTTATCTAGCAGAACCTGTCGCTGGAGTCAACTTTTCTCGCCGTTTCGATGGCTGCAAGCTGATCGTGCAATTGACAGCTTTAAGGTTGAGTGCAACAAAAAAAAATATCAGTAAACAAAACAAAGTTTGCGTCAAATAACAAAAAAAAAAAAGAAAAAGCGACAGCAGCGGGCTTGGAATGGGTGAAGGAGTGCACACAAAAGCCACAAAAGGCTGCACACATGTTGCCACGTTGTGTGTGTGTTTGTGTGTTTGTGTGTGGCTAACTGAAAGGAGGGGGGAAAATTGAGGACCAGCACAGTGTCTAATGATAACTGCAGAAACTTTAAGGCGCGAGATTGCGAAAATTTCAACACAGCGGCGACGGCAACAACTGCAACAAGCAGCCACAACAACCCGACAACAAACCGACATCAGCAACAACAAACAGCAACAACAAACTGCAACAACAAACAGCAACAGCAACAACAAAGACGACGACAAGTGTCAAATGAAGCTTAGATAAATTTCAAAAAGGGCAACAACATTGGCAACATTGCCATAGAATAACAGGCGGCCAAGATCGAGTCGCAAGATCAAGTCAAGTATTGGCGAGGCATGTGGTTGCCATGCCGCACAAGTAGCCGCAGGGCGGCCTCAGACTCAGTTTCAGCATCCGCGTCTTTGCAGCCGTGCAGCAGGAATGCGATGGCCATGAAGTCTGCAGCTTTTTTTTTTTTGTTTTTTTTTTTTGCCTGCAGCTTGCTCGTATTTGAACTTGCAGACACGCTTTTGGCCCTTAACATTTTTGACCGTCATTTCGGTGATATCAAAAATTCCAAAATCCCAGAGAGAACTGCTGAGAGCGAAAACACTTTGTTGCACTTTCTTCGACAAGCTGTGTGCGGTGTGCGCGGGGGGGTAGGGGGCAGCAAAAGTGTAGATCAGCGCGAAATCTAATTTATGCAGCAGACAGCCATGCACAAACATGTTGCACGATGATGAAAATGCAGCAGGCAGCAAACAAAATTGTTGTTTAAATCTTAAAAAAAAAAACACCAACAACAACAACAACAGCAACAACAACAACAGCAACAAGAACGCGCGGTAAACGACAATCGCGAGGCGAACAACAACGACGCATGTTTTATGACTCTCATTGTCATTTATGCAAATTAGACAACGGGGCGGCGCGGCGCGGCAACAGGAACAGAGCACTAGAATCGCCACCAAGCCGAGGTATCCCAATGATCAGGTTCAAACCGTTGCTGATCCCAGCAGCTCTCAGTGTTTCCAGCCTCTAAGCAACGGCGCAAATTTCCCACCATACTGAACGAATCTTTCCAATGGTCGTCCATGGCTGAGCTTTTGTCATGGACCTGGCCACGCTGTCCCTTTGCCCGGATAGCTGGTTGGCTGTATGGTTGGTTATGAACAACATGTTTTATGATATCTGCCGGTGATTTATTATCATTTGATTTAAAAAGCAGTAGACAGGACACACATCAATACTGCGGACTTCGGACTGCGGACAACTTGTGCTTCTCCTGCCTGCAGACCCTTGGCGTTATTTATAGTTTGGACCGAACCGAGAGCTGTGTGCTGTGGATAGAGTCTGCATTTCATGCTTATTATAGAAATGTGCGATTTTATGAGTGCTCCCAGCATGTTAAAGGAGGAGAAAGAGCGCGACAGGCTTTTGGCCATTTTAATTAGCGTCATGCGCTGCGCTGTGCGGCATCTGCCTCAAAACAACAACAGAATCATGCAAAAAAAAAAAAAAAACTTGATTTGTGTCTACTTTGCAACGGATCGTAAAATGCAGCTAATTAATTTAAGATGCACAGCTTGCCAGCATTTAATATGATGCCCATCTTAGTTACATTTAATTGAAGCTGATCCATCTAATTGTGCCCCTAGGGATCCCACAAAGTCAAACAATTTTTATGATCGACTCGGATTATAATCAAATACAAATAGAATATTCAGTTATGTTATGGAAATAAGTAGATTCCAATTTCTTTGCTAGTCTCAAAATCGTAGAGCTTTGAATAATAGAATCATATTTTTATTAGCCTATATTCACCAGATACTAAACCTGGTCAATTTCGATGGGCAATTAGCTTGACCTTGTCAAGACGTGTCTTAACTAGAATTGAATGTGAATCGCATTGATATAAGTTGATTTAAATAACAGTTGGAAGCCAGATCCGTTTGCATAAATTTGTGCTAGTCACACGTATTTCGCAATCAGCGACGTCATCATTAACATTGTTTACGTGCCAGGTCTCGTTCCCAATCGCAAACCCAAGCTCAATCCCAACAAGCCCAATGATGCGCCTCCTTATGTGCTCATCTTGATGTTGTTCATGTCTATAAATATATTTTTTTAGCAGTTGCTTTGTAATTTTTACATTTGATTTAATAATTTATTACCTTCACATAGCTTTCATTCAACGTTGTGCAAACTGCAACAGGTGGGATGCCATTGAAATAAGATAACTAAATATATATTGAATCTATATCTAGTTAAGAAGCGATTATAGTAAATAAACACTTGCATTTACTTTAACAAAAATAAAAAAAGTGTATTTAGTTAAATGTAGCCTTTATGTTTTTATACCATTGAAATAAGATAACTAAATATATATTGAATTTATATCTAGTTAAGAAGCAATTATAGTAAATAAACACTTGCATTTACTTCAACAAAAAAAAAAAGTGTATTTAGTTAAATGTAGCCTTTATGTTTTTATACCAAGTCAAGCTTATTAAAAATTATATATATATTATATTTTTATCCAATATATTTACTGGCTTTTGTCTGACTTTAATTTGTGCAAGTCATTTTGACTTAATCAGCAGATAAAGTTATGTATTATGTTTAATGAGAAGTCATTGCCAGAAAAGCATAATAATACAAATATTTCTCACTTATTCTTGAAAAGCCAATCTATCTTTTTTTGAGCCAAGCAGAAAAGTTCGTGCGCAACATGGCCATAATAATTAGATATGTTTACACCTAATGCCATTTTGTTTATCGCATTTGGCCAATTAACTAGAAATTCACGTGCCAGCACAACATGCGCAGTGACATCATCTACATCCCCCCATACCCCCTCTCTAGATTAACATCAAATGCAATGGCGTCATAAGCAACAGCATGGCTAAAATTATGGCCAAGACGCTGACGCTGATGCTCCGTTAGCTAAGGTCGCCTCTCTGTAATCTTAGCCATTCTGCCACCCACACACATTTGGCACTGGATTTCGAGTCTAGGGTTCAGGCTTAGGCTTTGGGCTTGTTGAGTACTATTTTCAATTGCAAATTGAAATCAATCATTGACTATAATTTGCCACACTCGGTACAAAGAAGGCAGTTCGGAACTGCGACTCGACTACGTTTAACAGTTAAATGTTGCAGCAGCGTTTGCATTTAACACGCGCAAATTGCTGTAGCAACAACAACAGCAACAACAACAACAACAACTGCCACAGGCTACATCCAGCTATGGGCATGCCACAAAGTCAAAGTCAAGACAACGACGACTATTAGAAATTCTAATTTCGCAGCAACAACAACAACAACTGACTGTAGCAAAGGTTATTGGTGTTGTTGTTGCTGTTGTTGTTGTTGTTGCTGTGGTAACAGTAATCAGCCATACAAAATTCACCCACAAGCAGCAGCAGAACAAGAGGTGGCAAATATGTAAGTCACGTTGTACTATGTACGGCTTACGGTTTTTGGGTGGTTACGGTTTGCGGTGGGGATGGGTTGGGGGCTACGCTTTACGGGGCTGGGCTGTTACCCCTGGCCAAGCTTTCTTTGGTGTTGCTGCTGCAATTGACAACAAACGACAAACGGCGACGAAGTTGTTGCTGCTGCTGCTGCCGCCTGCTGCTGCTGCGACTGTTGCTCGCTGCTCGCTGTTGATGATGAGGCAGACGGCTGTTGTTGCAGATGCCGCCATAAAAAATTGCGATAAAAAAGCGTGCGAATTTCTCACGAACTGTTTTGAGGCAATCCTACACTCAACAAAATTCATTCTTAATGTTTCACAAATGTTTCACGAAACTTAACGAACATAATTTGATGACAATTCAGGAACAATTGTTTTTTTTTTATTTACAAAAATTCTACATTTTACTACAAAAGGAGTTGACTAATTTTATTAATTGAAAATGGTCAGTTTTCCATAGTGTACAAATATAGTATGGCTGTATGTTGTACTTACTATATAGAGAACATTTTTTTAGCAGCTATCCACCTACCTATTGGAATCTACTACCCACTATGGTATTTGATGTCTCTAATTCTTGGCGCATGTTTTGCCTGGCGGTATTTGCGCTTTGATTGCCCAAATCCAAAAGCAGTAGAAGAAGAAGAAGAAGACAGTCAGACAACAACTGGCAACGCAAAACAACTGGCAACACCACCAACAACAACAACAACAACATTTGCCGACAACAGCATCTTTTGCCTTAAGTGGGCTCTGGGTCAAGCCATGGCCAGCACTGTTGTGGCACTAATGATTTTGGCATGGTATACAATTGATTGATTGCTTGATTGAGTGCATTGAACCGCCAATGGTCAGGGCAATGTGCGAGAAGAGATGCGCTGCAAAGGTCAATTGGTTTGTCTACTCCGTCAGCAGTTGGATCCTCGCTGGTTGCTTTGTTGTTGCCTGTGACAAGTTTTACATGCATTGCATTCATAACAACAACAGCAACAACAACAGAAACAACAACAGCAACAACAGCAACAAAAACAGCAACAACAACAGCAACAGCAACAGCAACAACACCAATAGAAGCAACAGTTGCTGCTGCAACTAAAAAAACTCACGTCGAGAAAATTGTCCAACTGTTGGGTTTATTATTTCGATTGTATAGTCAACACAGAGCAAGAGATAGAGAGAGTGCGAGAGAGATTGAAAGACAGTGAGAGAGAGGGAGAGAGAGTGAAAAGATTGGATGGAACCCAAAGCACGTAGCAGAACTTTGGCTTTGTCTGCGGCAACTTGTAACTTGGAGCCATGCAACAGCCTCCCGTTTCCCTTTCCCTACCCTACCTTCCTTACGTCCCCTTGCAATGTGTGTCTGCTGCTGCTGCTGCTGCTGCTGCTGTGAGCACCACTTCTAATGATGCAACCGAGGTCGTTCTAGCCAGCCTGAAACAAAGTTCTGCAACTTTTTTTTTGTTGTTGCTGCTGCTGCTGCTGCTGCTGTTGTTGTTGGTGTTGCTGCTGCTGCAGAGGCTACCTGGCAGGCCTGTGAGGCTGCCTGCTGCTTGCAATTCTTTTTTTGCCACAGCCCCAGAGTCCATGCTTATTTTCTATTACTGCTTTTTCCACTTAAGGCCATTGCACTTTTTACGTGCAATGCCATGGAGGGCTTCTTGGCCATTGCCGTCGTCGCCGCTGTTGTTGCTGTTGCTGCTGTTGCTATTGCTGCTGCTGTTGCTGTTGTGTGGCTGGCTGGCTAGCTTTGCTGACTAGCTGAACGTGCAAAGGTTGTGAAAATGCTGACGCTGTTGTGGAAAAGTTGGCAACAAATTTTGCGTCATGCTTGGAAAAAATGAAATGGAGCGAAAAAACGTTGTTGCTGGACAAAGCATTGACTTGGATCTTCATGTTGTTGTTGTTGTTGTTGTTACTGTGGTTGCTGCTGCTGCTGCTGCTGCTGCTATTGCTGCTGCTGCTTCTCCTATTGCTGCTGCTGCTGCGGCTGTTTGTCTGCTATAAGCGAAATATGGGACTTTTTAGGTTCGTTGACTTTGAACATTGCATTGGCATTGTTCTTCTCACTTTATTATTTGCTTTGTGGTGGCAGCGGCTGCCGTTTTGTTGGGCAACAATTCGCGTGCAGTAGCCACAACAACAACACTGTTGCCTGCTGCTGCCTGCTAAACAAAGCGCAAATAATTCATAGCAGAGCTAGCTGTGAGCCTGGAGTCGCTGCAGTCTTCAGTCTTCAGTCTGCAGTCTACAGTCTGCTGTCTTCAGTCTGACCCTTTCATTAGACGCAACAGCAGCAGCAAACAGGCAGACTTTATGCATCCTGCGCGTTGATTTCCATTTAAACGACAGCGTTAGAGAAATAGCAACAGCAACAAAAGAAACAGAAGCACTAAACACATACACACACACACACACACATACACACAACAAATACAAAACTGGCTTCCTTGATGCTATCCAATGCGATCCAAACGAAAAGCGAAAGAACCCATTAAAATAGCTGCAACTGCAACTGCAACTGCCACTACAACTGCTACTGCAACAGCAACAACAACAACAACAACAACAAGAACAACAACAATTGCAACTGTTGCAAGTACTAGTGCTGCGCGGTAGGTTGTTGTTGTCACCCATGCGCTTTGGGGCATTTTGATTTGCTCGCCTCAACACGACAAGCGCCAACTTTGGCCACCAATTGAACTACGAAACTGAAGGGCAACTAAAAGACAACTGTTGCCTCAACTACCTCCCCCCCCCACCCCGTGAGGCACAGCTGTGCTCTGACCTGAGCTTTAGCGAATGCTTTAACACATCCTCTCGAGCAAATATTATTCTCTACGCATCTGCAATACATTTTCAAGATGCCAATAAGATAATTGATGGTTGTCCAAAACTCCAAGAAAATCCGATTTTATTTAAATTAATAATTGCTTTTTTTTTATATGTCGCACAAATTGTTTTATTCCAGAATTGATAGCATATAAAAACATAATACATATATTTTTTTTTAGTCTAAAAATACTTGACCGTTGTTGAGGTAAAACCCAAATCAAGCTTGTGGGTTTGAGGGGGGGCAATTGTCGAGGCACGTCGAGCGGCAGCAATTTGTTCGTGCTTAGCTGTCTTGAACCTTAAAAAAAAGCAGCTGAAGTTTCTGCTATTGCTGCGTGCAATGCAATTAGTGGCAAATTGCATGGGAAATTCTATTTCAAATATATATATATATGCGCAACAAAATTTTGCGCGGGCGCGTTGTAGCCAAAGTGGAGCCGTGGCTAAAGTTGCTTAGGTTTGCTTTGCGCCTTGGGGGCATATGCAAAATGAAAGACTTCAGACACGAACTTGACGTATTTGGCTGCGTTTTTAACAGTAAAATGTTGCAACGGCTGCCAGTGGCTCCTTCACTTGCCTATTGCTTTGCTGACTGCCCGGCCTGTTTGCCACTTTTGGCAAATTGGGGAAATTGGGAGATTCAATAAGGAATCACTATGATTAGCATTTATGTGAGCTGTATTCGGTATTAAATTCTACGTAACTAGAGTCAGCCAAAATGCTTCCTTGTTGTGATTTCATCCGCATTCTCTTCCTCTGTGTTGCTCTAACTCTCTTTAAACAAAATCGAAATCTTAACCTTAAACTTGGCGTTGCATTTGTTGCATTTGTTTGAATTTGCAGCAAAAAATCACAACCAAAGACAAAACACACAAAGTCTAAAGCGGTTGGCCCAGTCGCATGCAAAGCGATCGCGCATTTGACGTAATGGGCTACAACAAACAACAACAAACAACAAACAACAACAAGCAACAACAATAACAACAAAAGTCTCATCTGAGCGCCAACAACTGGGCAAAAGTTCATTACTCCACTTAGGGCTACAAAGTTGAACAGTCTTTTATTGCTGTTGTTCTTGTTGTTGTTGTTGTTGTTGCCGTTGCCTGGAACCTCTTTGCGGATTCTCAGATGCACCGCAGAGGTCGCTGCGCCTTCAACGCGATCATCATCATGATCATCATCATCATCATCATGCTGCTCGTGCTCTTGGGTGCTTTTGCCTTTAGTTTTTGGATTTAAAGTTTTTCTTAGGAACTTTGATTCTGTTTCAAGTGGGCGGTCAAGAAAGTTGTCGGTCGTTAGGGTTTATTTTTTTTTCCTCCTTTTTTTTTTTTTTGTTGTTGGTAAATTCAGCAAACATTTTGCCAATATGCTAAACAAGTTTAGGCTGGCACAGCACAGTCCAATGACCAATGCTAACTTCTATTTCTATAGTTGGCTTCCGGCTCAAGGCTCAAATCATTTCAAACAAAGATGTGCATCAAGTTGATAAATCCAACCAACTGCCAACTTCACATAAATTGCACGCCATCATACCAATAATTGGCTAGGTAACTTTAACTGCGGACTCAAGGCACAAGCAGTTGGTTTGGGGTCTTTGGCTCTTAGCTCTTTTGGCTTTTGGTCAATTGTTATGAACATGTCAAAGTTAACGAGTCAGCGCCGTCAGCTATTTTGACTGTCAGCTTGCCAAAAGTGTTAAGTGGCCACAGCAAGAGCAGGGTAGCGGGGGCGGGGGCGGCAAACATCTCTAGAAAGTAGCAGCTGCTGTGGCCTTTGTAAATAACAATTTATAATCTTCACATTCAAATGAGCTGCCTGGTTAGAGCAGACTGTAAACACTGTATACAGTGCCATAGGGCATATTAAATACAACTCATGATGCTTCAGAATCCAGAGCATATCCAAAGGGCTCTCATCTCTTACACATATATTTCTCAATTCTTAAAGGCAATCAACGAATCAGTTAGTACCGAAACAAAGGTGGACCACTTAACGTATGTAAATACTCTTTTAAATCTGAAAATTCACATATCTTTAATTTGATTCGATTTGCAAGTTTAAGCGGAGTTTTTCTGCAAAAACCAAGATAACATTTCGACATTTTAGGCTCCTTGGTTCTATATTTATCCTTGCAGTTGGGCAACGATTGATTGCAAGCTCATGCTTTTATAAGAACTTAGCAAATATCACATATTATAAAAGAAAAAAAAATGGTAAGTGATACGATCAAACAAAGCATTTGATGTAATTAATTCAAATGCACACTTAGATAAACACCATTAGAATACATAATTCATTGTTTGACTTGCGTTGAATATTTTTTTTATTATACTTTGATATAGAAGTTATCATAGTATATTGATTTTTGTCAAATTATATATAATATATGAAATTGATAAATTTCACAAAATGTTGAATGGTAAGTTGTCCTTTAATTATTGGCCACCATCTCCCATAGTCACAGTCACAGCTACAAAGCTTATATCTCCTGTAATTTAAAAGCAACAATTACCAAATTTAGAAGAAAGGTAACTCGATTATATCTACCATAATTAGACAACATTTCTTGGCTATTTCTATGCTACCTCTTATCAGCTGGAGTCAAAGTATTTTGCAGTCGGCTACAGCCGACCAATGATAAATTGCAAATGACGCCATTTAGCATCTTAGGCGCCGATTTATGATTACACATACGTGACGTGTTTGGTTAAATACACAATTAAATTAAATAAATAAAAAGCTTTAAAACTTTGCCTAAGCCTGACTTGTGCCACATGCATGCGTTCGATGGTGGGACGTGGCAGGGCGTGGCAATGATGCTGCTCTTTCATGCTGCATCATGTCGCATGATGTGTGCAAAAGGCATTAAACACCTACCGACTATTAATAGCGCTAAAGATGTTTTACGATTTCCAAGTCACTTTAGCAGCATCTGCCGTTGGACAATTGAAATATAAGCATACAGATAGAGCTGCCAGGTGGCAGTAGCCAGCAGCAGCCAGCAGTAGCATGCCCATGTGTGCGCTATGATCTCATCTCAATCTCACAGCGCTGGGTAGAGGCACGCACCCGGCACACGACCTTGACAGCCAACCAACGATCTATGATATCCATCAACGGGCAGCAGCTAATGCTGCTGTAGTATCTTTCTGTAGTATATTTAATGGTAATTATCATTTGATTACATTATGGCAACAACAAAAAAAAAAAAAGAAGAAGGAAAATTAGCTGCGTAGTTTTGCATTCTCATCGTCTTTGATTTGATTCAGTTTGCATTTGCCATTGTCCCAAATGCAGTACTGCTCATTGCTCATTGCTCATTGCCCAGCTATGCGAAATTGAAAAAAAAAAAAAAACAAAAAGCACGTATGTACGCACATACATACGTTTTACATATGTCAAATTGATTTTCTGTGGCCTTACTCTGTACGCAATCAATGAGCTGTAACTTGGAAAAGCCTTTGAGCTAAGCCGATTGCACGTATCATTGCAAATCAGCGGAAACTTGCAATTTTCCTCAAGTGACTTTTGAGTATCGTGCGAGCTGGAAATTATTGCAAAAGGTGTGCGTGTGTGCGTGTGTGCGAATCAGGCAATAAACATGACAGCTGTTTATCACTGTGACAAACTGCAATAAAATTTTAGGTCATGAATGTATTCTAAATGTAATAATTTAAACTGGGAAATAACGTTTCTATTGCTTAGCTACACCCACCCGGTTCTGCGACACCTGTCATTAGACGGAAATATATATAGTATCAGATTACAAAGCATTACTAAAAATAAAATTTAATACTCAAACACTGAATTTATCAAGCAGATCAGTTTAAAATTAAAGGGCTTATATTTATGTATACAAATAAGGTAATAAAAGTCATCTTGGCGATAAATCATAATATACTACATTTTATTTTCTAAGACCAAAAAACCTTGAAATACTTTATTAAGAAAAGATGATATTGCATTAGTAAAAATAATTATTAAATACTAATCAAATTATACATAAGTGGCGCTTCATTCGAAATAATCTAATCCCTTCTTTCTTAAAGTGCTTTGGATTGCATGAGTTTGCCATTTTGTAGTTTCAATATACTGTTGGATGGCTCGAACTATAATGGTCACAGTTGGCAAAACTGCTCCACTTTATCCGGTATCAGCAAACAGCGGCAAATGCGGCTCAAATAGTTTTCGCTTTTGCAAAAATGCTTTTAAAATTTCACTCGACCAGCAACATGCAATGTTAATTTTTCAATTGTATTTCGTGTTGATGTTAGGGCAACTAAATTAAAAATTATCTACGCTAAATTATCTCATTTGTTTTGTTATTGTTGTTGTTATTGTTGTTGTTGTTGTTGTTTGCTGCGGTTCTTGCTTTCATCAAGTTGACGTTGACTTGATTTTCTGCCACCCATTGTTTCAGGCAAACACCTGAGATTCGAGACCATCCAACGATTACGGTACTTTCTGTTGCAGCCGAGTGATCTTAGCTAAATATTTAAGTACTCTTATTTTATTATGACAATAAAAACCAGTGAATATAACCAAAAGCTATCGAGAGAGTAAATAGCGCAGTGCGCACCCCAAATAAATGGCCTTTGTTTTCCACATGTTGCATTAAGCAACGACAACAAATGTTTTATAATGAAAACATTTTAAACATTTAAATGGCCGCTGTGCAGCATGCGTAGACAGTGGCAGTCATAAAAAAATTTAACAAGATACATTTTATTAATGTACCAAGAAGGAAATAGTTGGTTAAAGCAATTGCCACTGCCACAGAGATACTCATTTGCCGGCGATCGTGGTTTAAGTTTTGTATGAAATCATCAGCAAATGTAGTAAGGCAAAATTAATTCTTGATAAAGCGAACAATCAGTATTATTTTGATTTATGCAGAAATGAAACTAATGTAATTTAATTCCCTATTTATTGTAATTATCTGTTTTACATTGTAAATGTTTTGTATGAAATCTACAGCAAATGTAGTAAGACAAAATTAATTCTTAATAATAAAAAAATCAGTAAAATTTATTCAGAAATGAAACTGATGCAATTTAATTCCCTATTTATTGTAATTATCTGTTTTTTTGTTGTATCGTTGTAAATGTTTTGTATGAAATCATCAGCAAATGTAATAAGACAAAACAAATTCTTGATAATAAAAAATCAGTGTAATTTATGCAGAAATGAAACTAATGCAATTTAATCCCATATTTATTGTAATTAACTGTTTGCCATACGCCTTTTAGGTTAAACGTTTTGGTACAGGGTATCCACAAAAAAAAAAACAAAAAAATGACACGCGACATGGTCAAGCTGAAATTTCATGCACTGTTGATCGATGTCGCTGGGCTACTGCGTCTGATGACCTTGAGAGATATATATATATATATTCATACTTGTACCCATTAAATTATTGTTGTTTTTGGCAAATTAGCTAGTTGTCGGGTCATGCAAAATGGCAATATATGTACGACAAGTATTTATGCTTGTTTAATATTTGTCTACAGAATAGGCAGAGTCAGTTTTTGTTTTTTCAAGAAAAGGTCTCCCTCATTGCCTGGCAATATATTAATGTGGATTTGCCATATGCAAACCATTTGCATTTTTTAAAAAGGCATTTATTAATTTTTATTTACTATTTAACATTCAGTATTTAAAATAAGCAATGCCAATGTTAGCTTTAGTTGTATTTATGGCATTTTTAATTAGGCAATTGCAATTTTTTTCGCCTTTTTTGTGATCAGCATAAACTTGTCTTATGCTTAGTTAATACCAGGCTTGATAACAAAAAATCCCCCCACATTGCCACATCATATTGGGCATAAGGCTAGCCGGTTGTTGCCTGCTGCTCCTACGGATAGATAATGTTGCTGCTGTGGCAGCTGCCATAGTCCATGCTTCATTAGCATCGCGTTTTGTATTGTGGAATTGCGTTTACATAAAAATTGATTGCACACCATTCACGTCAAATAAGCGCCGGGCATCGGGTATAAAATATACGGCGAGACTTTTAATTATCTATTACAATGTATGCATGAGCTCATCTCACTATCTGCCACAGCTCACTGACTACGTAGATATGTCGGTGTCATTAGAGAATCACCAATAAAATAAAAAAAACCCACAGGGCAACCATAAAGATACCACCACTGACCACCAAGTCAAATGAACTTCAGCAATGTTAACTATTAGAGTGGATTCCGAACGTATAATTAGTGCAATAAATTTATTATGGCAAATAAGAATTAATTTTAGGTTAAAAGTCATGAAACTAAAGCCTTGCGGCTAGTATTGCTAATAATCATTGTTATCGTAAATTACTCACAGAGTCAGGTGTAAAATAAATTTTTTCACACATATAAAAAAACCAGATGTGTTAGCTTATAAAAGTGCAGCTTTCAAAACACCTGACAGCAAGATGAAATACTTTGAATACTTTAATCACTTACATTTTTTTTCTTATTGTTTTTGAATCGAATAATAATAAGTAATATTTTATTTTTGAGAATTAATACTCTGTAGCTCATTCGCATATTTTATTCAAATATTAGGTTAGTCATGTCAAGACTTAGTCAACCATTAAAAAATAAATAATCAAATAATTTTGTTTAGCTCTTCATACTTTTTTTTATAATGCTTCTCTCACTTTTTTTTTTTGTTCGTCAGCAATTAATTTCACAAGATCATTTAATTTCAATAGCGTGTAAATTACTTGGGCCATGTCATGCTATTAAACGTAAATTTGCAAAGATGTGCAAATATTGCGCTCGTTAGTTGAGATGCTAAAATGATATCATAATAATACTCATCAAGAAGTACCATGCAAAAAAACATTGATGACAAAGATGCAAATCAGCAAAAAATTATATTGAAGGAAGCATTCGACACTTGTAAAGACATTTCAGCTTAAAGGCAAATTTGCAAAAAAAGAAAAAAAATAAAATTATTCTAAATGTTAAGTAGTGAATGTCATACAATGGTCTATCAATGGATGAAAGTTAATTAAGTTGCCTTCTTGTGGGTTCAAGGAACTGAACCACAAATAAAAAAAAAAATACTCAATGGCCAAAAAGGCGCCGCTACAACAAGACGCCAAGTAAAAGTCGCCTTCAACACCAACAGCGAGCCAATTGTTAATGGGTTAAAAAGGAGTGTACAGCTGGAGAGGGGGGTAAGCAAAATAAATGATTTCACATTGAAAAAGTCATAATTCTTATGGCCAGAAATGGCCAGAAACCGCGGGGAATCATTAAAATTGTCTGTTGTGCGCATGTCAAACACGAGCATTCTCCCAAAAAGGGGGTTAGGAAGAGGAGAAGGTAGGGCTACATACAACCAGAGACCGATCAGCACGCGATTTGTAGGAACATGATATAAACGACATGTACACTGAATACAACAACAGATGAACAGGAGTGCGGGTGGGGAGAGGGAATCAATAGCAGTTATGAATCATTACTCTTTGAGCCAAGTACAAAACAGGCCACCAATGAACGCACTCAAAGAGAATCGAGAATTGAGAATCGAGAATTGAACATTGAGCATTGAACGGCGCACCGTGTCTTGGGGCAAGCAGATTATTGACTCTTGATTATCATAAGGTGATTTGTTTACCCAATTCGAAGATGAAGTTGAAGCTTGGCCCAGAAGTGTTTGTTTGCTTGTTTATGCCCACTTTCAGATAGCTCGCAGATAGATAGCTCGGGGCCAATAACTGTGCCACTTCTAGGCACAGTCGCCAGCCATGTTGCCTGCCTGTATTACGCGTACTACCTGCCGCAGTCACATTAAAGATCCATAAAATGTGGCTAAAATTTTTAATTTCAATTTAAATCTGCGGCACGTATACTGAATACTTGAATTTTTGCGCGTCGTATTCGTATTCCAATTGGGGTTGTCTGTGGGCGTGGATGTGTTGACATTTTGTAGCACAGTTCCACAGTCAATCAAGCCATCAATCAGTCAGTCAGTCAGTCGCTTGCGTAACACTTAAATACCGCACGTGATCGTTTGCCAACTAGACCAAAAAAAAAAAAAAATAAATAAATTAAAAAAAAAATCCGAACAAAATTGGAAATTGTCGTGCATTGAGCACAATGAACTCTGCCTCCTCCTTACCAGATATAACAAAATTATTTAATTGCATAATTTGAAGTCGATTGCCATTTCATCTTCTTCATCTTTTATTTTTGCTTCAAGAACATAGCTTCAAGCCATTTCAGCAATCTTTTGCTGCTCTTTCTCCTAAAATTATTAAAAAGCAATTTATTCATTTTTGCCAGCTACATAAAACTTTAGCCAATTTCAAAATAATTCGACTGCTTTATTAAACTATTTTTTAACTGGTTTTACGGAAGTCATTTTCTTTACGATTTTTAAAAATGTGATAGTTTATATGTTGATGAGTAAAAAAATTATATTTTTAGTTCAAGTGCAATGCAAATTTATTGATAAAAAAAAATATTTCAAAACCATATATCTCAAATATAGTTGGGATATTAAACTAAAGATTTATAAATGTTAGCAGCTGAATAAATATAAAAAGAAACGGAACATTAAAATTAAGATTCAAATTGTGTTTTTTTAACTGTTAAGATCTTAATCAAGTTATAGAATAAAAAATTGTAAAAAAACCTTATGACACTTTTATTTTGTTTGCATACAATTCTCATGCCAGTTAGAACAATATTCTTAACAATGGCCGCCAAACTTTGACGGGTAAGAAACATGTGTTTTGATGATCTCATCAAAAACTTCTTTGCTAATTTAAAGAATAAACGCAGACAAGCAGAATTCCGCTTTAGTCTTGTACAAAGCTGTCCGCCTCGAAAGGAAATGTGTAGATTTTGAATATTTTTATACATTATTTTTGGGGATTCTATTGTGTTTCTGCTTTGTTCTAATTGCGCTTGACTAACTTTAATAGTAGTGTTTGGTTATAGGTTATTAATCAACGTGTTTTTTTTTATATATTTTAATTTCAATGCCTGCTTATTGTACATAATTATGTATATATGGATTCTGAGAAACTAGAGATTGATATGATGTCACTTTGTATTTTTCCGTGTAATTTGTCACTCTCTTAAGCCGCCAGCAAATCACAGGCAACAGCCGACATCCGTCTAAACACCTACTCCTTACTGAAGCAGTGGCCAAAGTTGGCTAAGGAGAACTAGAGTTGCGACCATGTTGATTCCACATCCATAAACTGCGCGCTTGTTTGTTGGTTTTTAATTGGCAGCGCCATAATCTATCATTAATTTTGCCATAAATTGTTTCCATCAATGCGATCCGGTTGCCTACACTTACACTCTCTCCATCTCCATCGCCATCTCCATCTCTATCCCACTCTGTCTATGTGCCAGCAGTCCCACTCCCTATGATGGTATTTTATTTATTTTTATTTTTCTATAAAGCGTTCCTTTTTATCTGCGTTTGCAAGATTTATGCGCGCGGCTATAAAATAATATGCTGCCAAGACAAGGCCGTGTGTACTTGGGCAGTTCTGCTCCTTTTAGGCCACTCTGCGGCATTGGCTGCCGTTCCTACAGCAGCCGTCTCATCCTTTGGGCCAATGCCAACTATTTAACTCAGCTAAAAATAGCAGTCAACACAAACACACACACACACACACACACACACACATAGCATACAAAGCAAAGCAAAGCAATTGCAATCACTCAGTTTGTTGCTTAAGTCTTTTGTTTTATTTTTGTTTGCATTTTTCAGTGTCAGGAGCTGGCGCAGACGAGCAGTCGAGCAACAGACAATTGGCAAGGGATCCATCCTCATCTCACCAAAAGTGAGTTATGCAGTTCACAGTGCATAGAAAATATTTTACGTTAAGAAATAAGAAAAAAAAAAACATTAAAAGAAAAGCTAAATCAGCCGGCCGGCAATGCGAAATATTTTTGGCATCTATGCATTGATAAATATCTGCGGTTTTCTCTGTACGAGTGTTGGTCTTGGGTTGCACTGTCTTGGCCTGGTCCGTCAATTGTCCGTCAAATAGCTGTCTACAAGAGTTCAATAAAGCAACACACTTTTTAATAACACCAGTGATACGTCATTAAATTAATTATCATTAAATTGTTACAACTAGAAGTAATTACTTGGTTAACGGTCTACTCGGTATTACCCGTTAAAGACGAACAAACATTTAAGCCGCATGGCTGCAGGGTTAAAACAGATTCTTTATTGCACTTTTGGCGCACCTCTGTAATTGTCTTTAGCCTATTAAATTGATTAAAAAAAATTACTAACATGCAAATTGTGGTCATTTAATGATGAAAAATCTTTCTCTCAGTGTTGCACCAACAACATAAATGCTTCTCGTGTCCAATAATTAGCGCTAGGCCAATGCCTGCCGGTCAACCTAATAATAATTGAATAACTAGCAATGACAGCATTTTAATCCCTGCTGAGGTGGAGTGGATAGTAATTGTGTCAAAAACTAGGTTTTAGATTTGAAAGTTTTAAGTAAAAGAAAAAAAGGAAAAAGTAGATTAATAATAAAAAAATAAAAGAAATTATTTTACAATGAAATGTTACCCGTTGGCTTCTGCTTAATGTGTCTAAAAAGCTTCTCCTGGAAGTCGATCGACTTATTTGCATGGGGCAAGCCAAGTTGCTACGTTGAAGGGTTACTCGGACAGTTTCTTCGATAAACCTACGAAGGTAATACTTAGTTGATTGTGCGTGCGTTGGTGTGCGTGTGTGTGTGTGTGTGTGCGTGTGTGTTGTTGTGCCTAGCATTTTGCACATGCTGCGGTATTTATTTATGGTCCTAGCTCAACAGAATGACAGCCGCAAGAGCAATGCTGACCAAGCTGATGTGGAGTAACTGCATTAACAGGGGGCAAGAACCGCACTCATGCAACAGGAATAGTTGCTGATTTCCGTATTTACTTTTTCGTTTTTTTTTTCTGTCGTCAAATTGCTTAATTTCAATGCGCATTCATTTATGCAAATTGTGGGCATTGCACAAAATATTTAAATATTTTTATGACTTAATAAAACATTTTTATTAAATTCGAGCAGTCGCATTTGAAATGCAAATTGCATTCATGCCACAAGGCAGACGTCCACGACGTCCCGTCTCTGTGCCTCTGGTCATCTGCTTTTGTCTTCACAATTTGAAATACCTTTGAATTGCAACTGCCAATCGTGCATGAAGTCCAAGTCCAAGTCCAAGTTCCAACTGCAAGCATGAGTTCCCGCTGTCCAATTGTCCCACAGTCCATACCAGTTCAGCGAACGTAAATGTTTAAAACATTTAGCGCCGTGCACTTTCCTTGCAGGACTGGCATATAATTTAAATTTATAACAAATAATAAGAGTAAACCCACTAAAAGGTTGGGCCTCAACGGACAAATGTCTCACCTACAACTATAGAAAAAACTACGGAATTGTAATTCTCAGTCTGCGAATTGGATAACTAATAAATCAAAATCTGATTAAGGAAATGAGACAATAGAAGATATAACAGAGCATTGATTGATTTAGTAAAATTTAATAGGTATGTTGCTAAATGTTTTTATTTGTAGTAAATATTCCATTAAATAGGATTTTGATTATAGGCTTAAAACTTATTATTAGCACTCAATAATTGGTTTATTTTTAATGAGAACTGGTTGAAAACTTAACGTATCTTAACTGTGTAAAATTGAAAGCTATTGTAATTTTATACATTAATTTAAATTAAATTTTTAAATTAAATTTAAATTTAAATATGTCAAACTTACAACAGAATGCATATATTCGACTTTCAGCAGGGTATATTCGTATATTATGTACGTAATACCCTCGAACATACATAAAATATTAATTCAGAACGATTGCTGGGTTTGCTGCTGCTTTCATTTTAACAGCAAAAAAAAAATAAAAAATTTTAAAAAAAAAAAACGGCATACAAGAGCAAAATTTTAGAGAGTTGAGTGCAAAGTCTCGTCCCGCTGTGCTTTTGGGTATGTTGCGGAATACACATAAATTGAGGCTTATGTCGGAACGAACGCCTGCCACATCCCACTTCCCCACACTCCAGGGGTGCCGCATGTTGCGTGTAGTGTAACACTATGTAGTTTCGTGCTGAATATGTGTGTGTGTGTGTGTGTGTTGCATAAAGTGGATGTGTTTATAAGGCGATGGAGAGACAAGCAGCGAATTAAGCGAGCTTGTCATCTAATTTCAACAAGAATTTCCGTGGCTCTGTGGCATTTGGCGCTAATTAAACCAAATGCCAAAGATGCTGAATTCACGCCTAAGTGTTTGTGGCCATAAAAAGAATGTTGCTCCGATTATCCGCTCGGTTCTAATGAGATTTATCTGCTTGCTTGGGGTATGGCAACTGTCTGCCGCCATGTGGCCGTAAATGGAATCTCTCTAGTTTCCAACTGCCACATTGATTTGGAGCTGATCTTGCACTTGGACTTGGACTTGGACTTGGATTTGGACAGCTGTTAACGGTAACTGTTAGTTGGCCCCGTCTGTGATTTTCATTTCAATTGAGTTATCTCTGCTACTCGTATGGCCAAAACGGGCACACGCTAGGCTTAAAGCCAAAGCTAATTTGCGTTTACTGATAATAAAAAGCCGACAAGTTCCCGACAACAAACCGACACTGACACCAAGTTCGACTACGTTTTTTTTTTCAACCTGACAATGCTTAATTCACCAGCTGGCCACCCACTCGTCAGCAAACGTGTTCCGCTTAACGAAAAAAAAAGAAACGAACAGAAGAAAAGAGAAGAGAAGAACACAAATTTTTTGGCCAGGCCAACTGCTTGGCTAATTTATATGTAACGGCAAACTGTACACGAAGCGACAATATCTATGGCATCATCGCGGCTATGAAACCAAAAAAAACCACCTTAAGCACTTTCAGATTTGCCTTGTGACTAACTTGTGGGCAACAACTGTTTTTTTTATACCGAGTAACTGCCTGAAATCTGCCAAGTAGAATAGCCCACAAATATTGCAGATAAGCATACAAAAATAATTTGATTCTCTCTTTTAATTGATACACTTAAGATAAAATCCCAATTAAAGTACTCAGCTTTTTTTAGGAGAAACATTTTATATAAATTTAGACTTTCCCAAAGGAACAAAAGATATAATAAAATTGATATTGACTTTTGATTGATCCAACAACCGATTACAGGGTATACTCAAGTTGTGCTTTAGCAGCATTAAGATGGCATCTTGTTTACCTAGCTGTGGAGCAGGCGTTTGTGTGCAACTGCAACCGTGTGTGCACACAGATAAAAATCAAAACGTAAGGTTTTACTTAGCTTTCTTTGTAACTGCGGATCAGATGAGGATCGGGATTGGATCGCCCAGAAATGTTTTTCCCAATATGCCTATGGGCACGCAGTGCAGTCGCGCTCGCACTTGAGTCTGATATGCACTTGGCTCTAGATGTGGCTCCTAGCGTTCGCCTGTCCACACATTGCACTAATTATGTGGTGCAACAGCTGAAACTAGCGGTGCGCAGCAATTTAGCAAGCATTTCCGTGGGCGAGAGAGCTGCTGCTACATTCATCTTATATACACTTTTTTTTTTATTTTTTTTTTTGGCCTGTTGGTAGATTTCTGCCTGCTGTACCACACTCCATGTGGCGGAGTCGAAACGAGTCAAGTTTGCTGTTACATCCATAAATTAGAAGTATGTCATTTAGCAGCTACCGCTGGAGAGAGAGAGAGAAACCCAGAATCGCATTCACGAGCAACTCACAAAAGCCAAAGATGAAACCAAATCCAAAACGCAAACGCAAACTCAGCGTCGCAGTTGCAGTTGCAGTTGCAGTCGCTGCAGTCAGTCGATGATATCCAATTTCGTAATAAAGCATAACGAATTATGCACTCGACTTAGTTTATTTCAAGCCAAGTCTTCGCTGTTGTTTGTGGTTCCATGGCTGGTTAACGGTTCTGATATTGGCTGACTGGCTGGCTGGCTGTCTGGCTGGCTAACTGGCTGGCTGGCTGACTGGCTAACTGGCGAACTGGCTGCCTGTTTGGGTAGCGGCGCACTGAAAGATAAAATTGCATGCTGCAAAAAACTGTGAGGCGACTGGACATTCTTTTGCATTTTATGCATTTCTGGCAAAAGCAGCTAACTCTCATCGTATATGCGATTTATGCGGCAATTTGTAAACGAAAATGGCTTTTGCCAAGAATTATTATTGTCCATCATTTCCAGCCATTCCCCCGCCACAAAAGAATGCGATTCCAGCAGCAGCGGAGCCACAAAAGTTGAAAGCCTTTTAGATCTCCATCAGCAGCTGCACTTAGCAAATATTAGGAATACAAATAAGAATACGTAGAAGACTGCAGCAAACTGCTGCGATTACGTGAACCAAAATGGTCATAAAAAAAAAAACAAACAATTTTTTAGTTGTGATTGCGGTTGGGTTTTTTTTGTTGCTATTTGTGGCATTTACATTTAAATCGGTTTTTTCCTAGACTCTATCATTTAGCTTATGGTGATTTCTCGCTTGTGGTCACAAAAATGATGAACACGCAGTGTATCCGCAACCGATCGGCAACTTGTCAATTGCCATGTGAGACATACATCGTTAAAATTCTTAAGTACCCTGTATCCCATACAATCACTCAAAGCTAACAATTTCCGGATTCATTACAGGTTCTCAAAATGGGAATAAAATACATTTTTTCCCTTGCAAATCCAATTTGCACTTATTGTATCTGAAAATTTAAATACTTATAGCATGCTGAATGCATTTTATTTAGCAAAGAAACTAAATGTTTGTTTTAAGCACAATGAATTTAAAATGAAGTATTGAAGAAAAAATACAATCAGTTAATTTATTTGGTGTACATTTATTTTTTATAAATTGAATAGCCTTTATGCAATATTGATAGTTTTCAATAAGAACTTTTCTGTTTATGGTAAAATAACTTTTATAATTTTTTTTTAAAGTGAATGTTGAGTATTGAGCTGACAACATAATATTCGACTATATAACAATTTAATCGGGACTTTACCGACATCTTATTGCCAATCTTAAATCTGCTTTTCGAAGTCGACACTTAATTTCTGCTGACCCATTTTGACTCTTCTTTTAAGACTAATGCTTACCCCTCAGTTAGATCTGTTAACCAGCATTGCCTCCAAACAGCTAAGCTACTCATTAAATCAATTTAATACAAATATATATATATATATATATTTTTTATTCATTGTACAAACGATGCTGATTAAATTAATAAAATTCTTTAATTTGTAAATTGAAATAAAAAATGTACAAGTGCCAAGTCATCAATTTTAATAGCCACATAAAATGTTGAACATATGTACACATTAATAGATTTCACAAGATTAAGCCATCTTTTTTCTAACAATTAAACAGACGTGTAGCTCAGACCGCAAAAAAACACAGAGCTGGACTTTAAAACCTGGCTAAACATAAAGTTGTGCCATTTTGAGATACAGTACGATCGGTGCACATTAAATTTTTAGCGTGGCAGCGCGAAAACGCATAAAAGTCGCATAATGGGAAGCCTTGAACTTGACCCAGCCAACAAGAGCAGCAGCAGCAACAGCAACAGCAGCGGCAGCAACAACTTGGCCAATAACAATAACTACAAGAGGCAGTGGCCAATAAGCGAGGAGCTGTTGGTGTTGCCATTCTTCTTCTTGTTGTTGTTGTTGTTGCTGTTTCTGGCGACGTGTGTCAGGGGACTCGACTTGGACTTGGGCTCGATGCGCTGACATTGACGCATATGAAGGCGCAACAGTGTGGTTATACCCATTATTTTATCAGTGGGTCAAAAGGCCAATATGGAGCTGTGAAAATATATATATAGCAGACTGAAAAAGACTTCTCCAACCGCTGAAATTTGAAATGAATATTTGACACATAGCAAATGCAAAACAAGTTGATTTTTTTGAAATATTCATTTTGATACATTTTGGTTTTAAGTGGATGAATTTTATGGATCTTGCACAATCTTATACAAGTCAAACGCTGCTTACAGAGCATTTAGCAGTCAGTCAATCTCAACTAAAGCTATTTTAGTCATTGTTGTTGTTGTTGTTGTTGTTGTGGTGCAACCAGTGAGCCATGTAAGAGGTTCGGGTTGAAGACCAAAGAGCGCAGCATGAAATGTTATTACAATTGGTGTGGGTAAGGTAAAGGGTAAAGGGGCCAGTCAGGCTACCTGGACAGAAGACAAAAGCTATGGGGGTAAGGGTGTTGGTATAGGGCATTGGTAAGGGTAAGAGTGAGGGTTAGGGAGGAAAAAAAAATTAAGCCTTTTGACACAAGCGACGCTTGGACGAGCAACACAACCGTTGATGGAGATGATGAGGTTACTTTACATGTTGTTGTTGTTGTTGTTGCTGTTGTTGTTGTTGCTGTTGTTGTGGTGAGTGGGGTTGCTGTAAGTGTTGGTGTTGGGCCGTCGTCAACATGTGGATGCTGCCAATTACTTGTTGTAAGCCATCAACATCAAGCGACTTGGCTGCGTATCCACCAAGCTGGAATCGCTCGAATACAGTTCCCTCCGCCGATGCTTGTTTGCGATGGTGGTGGTAGTGGTGGTGGTGGTGGTGGTGGTGGTTGTGGTGTTGATAGCCATCTTCTTCAGCTTAATTTAGCATGTCTGTGCGGCTCAACACTTTTCACAGCATTCCCAGACACACACAGACACAGACACAGAGCTAAGAGCCGCAGCCGTCGCTGCAAATCCAAGCCACAACCAAGATGCAGTACTGCCGCTGCCAGCCAATGGACGTGCCCTTTTGGCAACTTGATAATCTCTTTCTTAAGCGGCAGCGCCAATCACTCAGGCGGCACTCAAACGTGAGCGCTGTGTTCCTCTTTTCTGTAATTGTCTTAAATCAATCACAGAAAAGTGTTATTATGACAGCGTTATTAATCGTGACAGCGCACAGCGCAAATTGCCGCCAAACAAAAGACTCTTGCAACGAACTCGGCCATATACAAAGAAATCTCGGCCATAGTTACAGCGCCTAATGATTTTGAACTTGCACCGCCATTTGCAGTTAATGCCATAACCAAAACCAAAACCAAAACCACATGCACATGCCCACAACTCCTACAGACTCTATACAGACTCTATCCGGCCGCCAACTATGGTTTCAACTCCAACTCCAACTCCAAATCCAAACTTCAACTTCAGTTCGGTGTCCAGCCACATGCGGCCCACGCGGCGAACGTCATTAAATGCAAATTATTTCATTTCTGTGCCAATTGTTGTGCTACTTTTTTTTAAGCACTGTTCGTGCGCATCATCAAAAGCAAATCATCAGAAAGAGAGAGAGAAATGTATACATACAGAAAAGAAAGAGAAAGAAGGAATAAGCAGGAGAAAATGTTGTCTGTGCTTTTATTGATTTTTCATGTACAGCTGCTCGCTGAGTTCGTCATAATTACGAAGTGGCTCCGATTAGAACTATCCAATAACCGAGGGTAGCAAGCAGCACGCTGAGAACTGAGAAGGTAAATGGAAATGTGATTGCAATTGGCAGGAAATTGAGGTCAGTGTTATGATTGTTTTGTGAATGAGTTTTGTTTTTTTTTTTGCAGTCTTTTGTTTTATCCGCATTGCCAGGCAATTTTCCCCACAAGCTCACAAAACAAAAAACTCCATTTACCGAAGTCAGTTAGCAGACAGCAGCAAACCCAACCCAAACGGCAGCCAATCAATTGAGGAGCCAAGCAAATAAATGATTATGTTATTAGAGGGAGAGCACAAAGCTGCTGCTTCTAAAAAATTCCAGTAGTTTCAATTTTTGTCTAAACTAATGTGTGGGCGAGCCAAATGTGTTAAGAGCGATGCATTCGCGCTATTGCAACCAGCAAATTGACAGCAAAAATATTATCTAACTCGAGTTGCGTCAATGCTTCAGGCGAAGCTTCTGCCACTGATTTATGATTATTTGTGTTTCTATCAGTGTGTGTGTGTGTGTGTGTGTGTGTTCGCTACACACACCTCCGAATCACGCCCTGGCCGTAGATCATTTTGGTACAGGCAGCAGACTTGACAGTTCATTTGCTGCTGGCAAATGCAAGAGGAAGGCTGGATGTACAGTCTTAGGCTGTGGCACACGCATCTATGCTTGCCCCAATCGACTGCAACTTTTGCTGTTGCATTTCTAATTAGCATTTACAAGTGTCTTTCGCGCAACATGTGTGCCCACCAATATGGACGCCAAGTGCTGACAGTTTGGGAATGCTGGTTAATAGTTAACCACTAAACGGTATTTGCAGAGGTCTTCAGAGCATTGCAGAATTTTTACTGTGTATCCAACAGATCCGAGAGAGTAGCGTAAAATTAATTTCAAAAATGATGACTCAACTGTCGGAATAAGATTTGATTTTAAATAAAAATACTTCTCTTGATTTGCAATCATTGAAGAAATATATTTAAATGGAATGCCTTAGATGAAATTAAAAATAAATTATGCGCAAAAACTTAGAGTTGCAAACATCGAAGAAGGTTTTTTTTTTTTTTGCTTTGCTAATCGTTTCTATTTGTAATTGAAAATGAAAAGAAGCTTACTAAGGTAAATATCATAAGGAAATTAGTTGAGTGTTCTTACTGTTATGGCCATTGCGTGATTGTGCCAAATGACATGTCATTACACACATTTAATGACATTGCAAAAAAAAAAAAAAATTCAATGGAAAAGACAAAAGACAAAAGACTTACGCAACGAACTTGGTTGGTTGCTAATGCTGATGCTGCCTTGGTTGGTGTCGGACCATCGGCGGCAATTAGCCCATCACTTAACATTCTAATGCAAATCATAAACACCAAGATCAACTCCTAGTTCCCGCTAGCCACGCTAGCCACGCTTGCCACTTGCCACATTTCTATATGTCGCTGCGAGGCAGCAAATTCTTATCACATGGCAGCTTTTAAGTTGGACACGATAGTTGTTTGGCTGGAGCCATTGCTGTCTGAGATCTGCCAGCAGCAAAGGCGTCACCGGTCTTTGTCTTTGTCTTCGTCTACGTCTTGGTCGTCTGCATGCCAAGACGGCGCTAATCATAAGGCTATGCCTGAAACGCCCTGTGGCTTTGTGACACCTCCGGACAACGACCGAGACATCTCGGTTAGCATATTTCTTTTATGGGGCAACAGACATGTAAGCCTAACAAATGCCATACCATGCCATTCCCCCATGCTTTCTCTCCTATACTGGCAATCTTGGCAACTTCAGTCGATATTTAATGATCAGTGATAGGCACTGACAAGGCCTAGAATGAAGCATCAACAGGTTTGAATTTCATTAGCCATTCCTAGTATCTAATATTTGGTCATGAATTTGCAGTTATGTGAGAAGCGATGATGATGTTTTGGCTGTCAATTATCTGGTCGGGACTTCAATAGATTCTCATTTCTGAATCCACCCAAGAAGTGTGTCAATGCATTTGTGTGCTGCTCGGACTTTAATATGTTGTTTGGTGGGTGTTTTTTTTCTTCTCATCATTGCCATTTATTTTCTTCAACCTTTGGCCCGATAATCAATCAATATATCTCCGCTACTGTGCATACGTCTTACCGTCGACTCTCTTCTAGACAGCACCTGATGATGGCTCAACTGTATCTGCAAGTTCATTCTTGCCATTTCCCATGCATGCCAAGCCAATTATTGTGCTAGCTGGCCGGCTGTCTTGGCCAAAACAGAGACAGCGTCGAGCCTAGCGGCGATTTGGAGCCGAGAGACCCCTCATTAAAACTACTTAAGTTGCTTTGAGGTAGCAGCAAAGAACTCAGAAATTTCATAGACATCTGAATATTAATTTGCAATGAACATGCAACAAATTCATTATATTTTTTCAATTTAATGTGTAAAACGTTGTAAACAAATCAATTTTAACAGCAAAAACCACTCAAGATTCGAACTACAAACAACATAAAAAATATAGAAATCACAGCAAAATTCAGCCTTGTAGCAAGAGTAAAAAAGTTGTATTCGAACTCGCAATTGAAATTCAGAGCACGAGTCGTGTCCATCTCTAAACCGAAACCCCGAACGTATATCAGGGCGAATATTGTATAACTGAAACCTATAATTAAAAAAATTTTAACTTGATATGAAATTAATTTTAAAACAATTTCCTAGAGACAGACAAACACTTGACATGAATATAGCTGCTTTTGCTTTTGAAGACTCGCCGACTTCGCACAAATTGCCTAGACCCAGTCCAAAAGAGGGCCTCACACAGAAGAATCAGAGTTTGTGCCCCTGCCACTGCCCCTGCCCCAGATGCTGCTACTTCTGCTGCCAGATCGGAGAGTGACGCGCGGATTAAGCTGAGCATTCAAATTGAAACTGACAGGATGGCGTGGAGCTAGACAGTTGGATCGGAGTGTATCCTGCGAAAGCCACTCGCCCATAAAAGTGCCAGAGCCCATTTGGGAATCAGTTACTTTGTTCGCACGCATTGTAAACTGGTAAAAATAGTGCCAAAGTCATAAAACTGGCGGCTGTAAAATGCATATCGTATTATATGACAACATAAATTTAACTGGCCAACAACTTTTTTTTTTATTCCAGCTTATCTAATCGTGTACTTCGCCTTACTTCGGACTGTTTCTATGTGAGGATGTGTTTAGCCTCAATGCCAAAATTCCAATCATTAAATGCGCATAAAAATCTTGGACAAACAACTGGAAGCTTTGCATATAAAATCGGCGCTAATTCAATTAGTTAAAAATGCTAACAAGCTCCAATGAGGGTTCCAGTCAAGTACTCGTATTTATGTGTGTTTGCTTTGAGTTTGGACTGCGGCTACTGCTGCTACTGTTTGCATTCACTAATTGCCACAAACAAATTGAGCTGGTGCTGAAAGTGAGCTGTTGAGCTACTGGTTACGCAAACGGGTCAGCTGCGTCACGATTTTCATTTACACCTACATTTAGCCACACTTGATGGACACACACTCAGCTAAACCAAATCTGGAGACTAGAGCAAAGTACAGTTAATCAAATGTTATGCTTTTAAATGCATTAATTTGATGTCTATAAATACATATAAATTATTTATATTCAAATTAACTGTTAGTCTCTTTCAATTGTCAAAAAATAGTAATTCAGCTTTTCCTACAAGAAACAATATTTTAATAGTTTCTTTAAGATTAAGCATTGTCAGATTAGAAAAGTGATTTCGTTTTATTTTCAAAATATGATCATTTTAATTAATGGTTAAAAGTCTGCAGCACGAATCGAAATTAAAGTAATGTATATAAAAATTGCTTACATATAGTTTTACACGATTATCAATTTCATGGTGTGCGATAATTACAAAAAAAAACATGATGTCATTGCATCGTTCGATAAAAACGAATATGCCAAAATTTGACAGACACCATTAATAAGCGTATGGATTTATGTTGACTGGCGAACGACAAGTCGTCGGCGACTCTTGTGGTGGCATCGTGTGGCGACACGCAGACGTTTGAGGGAGGACACCCACGCAGGCGTTGATTTTAAGCCGATTTCAAAGCCAGACAAATGTGGGGCTTAGCGAAAGAGCAGCATTTTGCATGCCCCAAACCTTTGCATGATATTCAATATCATTTTTTAGCCATTTGTACGAGCCGAATCTCAATGTTTCGGTTTGCGTCAGTGTGGCCCGTTCGTTGCTGAAGTCATTTGTTTTTGACCACCATAAAACTCACCACGACTGCGGCGCCGTTCGCTGTTATTGGAAGTGTCAAAACGGTGACGTCACAGCTGTAAACAAAGCTCGCCCGGCATACTGAGCAGCAGCAGCAGAAGCAGCAGCAGCAGCAGCAGCAACAGCATCGCAGCTTCATAAAACCAAAACAAACCGAAGCCGGCCACGTGATTCTCAGCCAAGCAAAACTCGTTCCAGCTGTCAGTTGCTGCTGCTGGAACGCGTTTGTTTACATGCGAGAGGCCTTATACAGAGCGACAGCAAATCGTCGAGAGAGAGAGAGAGAGAGAGAGCGAGAGGCGCCTTGCTCTCTGGCTCACGTGCGAATGTGCGAGCCGCCTCTGCAATTTGTGCATTTGGTCAAGTTCAAGTGTGGTGCGATTGCCGCAATGGTGAGTTTCTCTTTCGCCGGTTTTGTCTAATGCCGTCTCTCCATCTCCATCACGGCGTCTCCATCTTTTATAATCGTCGATCGGAGAGGCGCTCGCGCTCAGTCTTGCTGCGCACCTCGTCGTGTGAAGTTGTCGTCGTTTTCGTCGTCGTCGCCGTTGTTGTCGCTTGCTTGACTTCTCTTTCAGTAAGTAATAGCAGCGCCCTGTCAACATCTTTTGCTGTCCCGCTCTGGCTGCGGCTTACGTAGTCCGTTCGTTGACCGATCGTCGCTAACGTCATACGCCTTACGCTTACGTCGTCGTCTCTCTCTGGGGGTTCGCAACGGCAGCGCTTGCGCATCTTGCCACATTCCGAGTCGCGCTTAACACCGAACCACAAGTTGCCCACTGTGCGCATCACTGCAAAACTAATTGCGAAAAAACCCTACGAGAAAATATTAATCGCGGGTTCTCAAACTGTGTTCGGCGAATGTGTTATTTTTAAATTAATTGATTTTGTGCGTGCGTTTACCTAAAATGTAATTTATTATATTTAATATATCATTATAAGATTATAAAAGACTTTTTTCAATATAATTTTTTTTATTATAAATACAGACTTTTCGTGCAAATGAAATCAATAGAAAATGATAAACATTATCTATATATTTATGAAAAAATTTACAGATTCATTAAAATAGTTAAGTAGTATTTTTGCAGCATTTAAAATAACTCAAAAAAAGAATAAAAAAAACCTCTTTAAAAAAATTATAAGAACCAAAAACTTGAATTTCAATTTCAACGATTTAAATTTCTTATACAAAGAAAAAGTGATCTGTATCAGCTTGAAAGAATATTTCCTTACAGTCAAATAATATGAACATCGCTTTCTGTGGGTGTTCGTTTGTGTGTGTTTTTATTGAAAAATGTAAATGCCGTCAGCGATTAGCATATATCACATTTAACATTGTCGACATAAATACAATTAGCTAAATTGGCAGCAATAAAATTAAAGTGCAACTGCAACGAGCTGAGACTAAAACTACGAATATCGAAATCAAAATAAATATCAAAATAACAATCAAAAGGCAACGCCAACGCTGCAAAAGCAACGAACAACTTTATAAACTAAGCACGAGTCGCCCCAACAATTGGCATGAGTCGGTGGCAACGGCTGCTGTGAGCTGTGAAGCAGTTGTTGTTGTTGTTGTTGTTGGCTTGCTGCCACCTTGGAATAGGAAAAATTAACTAAATTACAACATCAACGCAACCAATGCAGGGTTGAAACAGCAACTGAAAAAAGCGTAGCAGCGTAGCAAATTTGTTGCACATGCAAATTTATGTGTAAAACCTAAGCAGCAACAGTCGCTTGGACCGGGCAATAATTGTGTTTAAATAAAGCTGTAGCCAAGAATTTCGTCTAGACCTGGCCAACGGCCACTGGCAAAGTTTGTATTTCTGCATTTCTTGTTGTTGTTGTTTTTGTTTTTGTTGAAGTTGCTGCTGATTCTGCTGCAGCAGATTTTGCTACTGCTGCACTGCTGCATTAAGCCATATCCGGTTCAGCTCCAGGTTGGGAGCACTATGGACACTGCCTGTCTAAATTTAGCGCTTAATGAAGCTGCTGCTGCTGCTGCTGCGACTGCTGCAGATGTTGCAGATGTTGCAGATGCAAATTGTAGCAGTGCAAACAGATCAAGAGTCGAAGAGTTCTCTGTGGCACAAGCCCTTTTGGTGCACTAGTTCGCTGCTTCGTAATAATTCATAAAAATTGGCAAATTAAACGCCAACACAACAAATGATCCGCGTGGCGACTGCAATTTGTATGCCACGCTGGGGCAGCATAAGACAACAACAACAAAAATAAACAAAAACAAAAAACAAATAATGGCCAGCAATTGCTAAGGCATGCAACAAGCAAACTTACCAACTTGCAGGGGCAGAAGAAGAAAAACAGTTGGGTTTCTGTTGCACAGTCCACAGCGATGATAAATGTGCGCCCACTTTGCTTATTTATGGCCACTCAAATTGAATGCAATTGATTTTTTCTTATTCCTCTCTTCTTTTTTTTTTTTTTGTATCTTTCGACTTTTACTTGCGTTGGCGTTGCATAATCCAAGCCAAACTCCTAACTCATCCAATTCTTACAGGCCCTTCAGGGGGAAAAGTGCGCGTAACAATTAATTAAGTACTAAACATACAAAATACTCGTTGTATTCGTAATTTGTGTATGTGCTGCGAGTGTGTGTGTGTGTGTGTATAACATGATATTACACTGAGCACCAAAAATATTTATACAATAAATATCAAATACAAAGTGCAACAAAAAAAAAAAAGTGTAAAAAGTAGCTGAAACTCATTTAAAGGAGGTCAAGATTTTCTTTTTGCGGAGAAATGAGTATCAACAAATTATTGGTGAGTACAAAATATTAATAATTTAAATAATATATATTCGATAAATTTATTTGCCTAAGTTAACCGCAACAACCGCGAAATAATTGAACATTTTAGAGAATTAAAGTTTCAAAATTGAGAAATAATTGATGTCTTTTTGCTTAAATGTTTTCAATTATTTAAAAGCTGCAGTTGAAAAGACAAAGTATTTTTTTGACTTAAAAATCTATTGTTAATTTCAATTTGTTGTGAAATATTTAATTTGAACATTTTTTAAAATTGTTTGACAAGTTACTTTGAATTTCAGAAACTGTCATTGATTTTCAATCAGCAATTTTAAATATGCAATTTTAAGATGCAATTTTAAGATACTATATAAAATAATAGCTATGTGTTTATCCGAGGCACATAAAACTACAAATACATCAAAATATGATCTTAATGATTACTTAACACGCAATCAAATAACAACTTTAATCATCATATTTCTCGTCATCAGCTTTCAATCGATCAGTCGCTTTATCTGATCTTTTTTATACTTGTCTTAAAATGTATATATATATATATATATATCTTGCTGTCCATTGAAGCAGCACGGTAATTGGTACCTCCCCTTGAAGGTCGATAATAAATAAGTACAAAAACAAAATACTGCAAAATACTTCAGGAAGGCACATGTTTAATTTTAATTGTTTAAACAATTATTTCTGTTTGATGAAATCTGGCGTTGAGGGAGGGCATTCATAAATGTTTATAATGTTCAAATTAAATAATTAAATGTGCAGTAACTTAAAAGTAACTGTAAAAGAGTTCATTCAATATGAAGCTCTTCCATTTAGACACATAGCTCCTGAAAGTATATTCCTATAAAGTTATATTTTATAATATAATATCTTCAGAATGTTATTGACAAAATATTTAAAACTGGTCTGTCTATTTGAAATTAAAATGCGTTCAATCTGGACTCTATTGTATTAAGATAATATTATAATTTATTTATTTGATTTTTTTTTTTTAAACAATTTTTTTAGTTTGAGTATTGATTTTAGCTTAAGCTATTATTTATTCACAAATATAAAATGCATAAATTTTAACGTCCAATCGTTAATGTTAATGTTTCCGCAAATATTCGCATTTTTGCCTTGTTTTCAAATAAATTAATGTGTGCCAGCTCTTCAATTTATTTTGGAAGATAACTACGCGGAATTAGGTTTCTATTTATTTATTTATTTTTATTTGCTTTTGTTTGCTTTACTTGTTGGGTATTCCATTATTTTTGTACTTTAATAAGAAAAACAAAAAATAATTGAGCATTTGTCTTGTCTCAATGTGAAACGCAAGAGAATTGCAAACAAACTTCGCATTGCCGCCTGAATAGCCACAACCTTGAGGCAAAACAACAAACCAATTTTTTTATTTAAACAATATACAAAAGCTTATATTATTTATTCCTTATATATTGAATAATATTGTTAAGCATGGCACTGGCACGCACCGACGACCTAATATTGAGTAATTTTCCGATGAGGTCTTAAAAATAAATCTATTACGCAGATGCGATGGGCTTCTCGTAAATTACAGCAGCGCCTAATTGAAATAAAGTCAAGATGCATCCAGCCTCCGTTGGTGTCTCGTGAGAGAGACATAAATTCCGGCACCTTCGTGGCCAGATGCTATTTTTGGTATCCATGTGCCAGGCGACTCAGGCGGCCAAAAGAACTGGGGGCACACAGGTCCAGCAATATATTTATTGTAAAGCCCGTTGAACATAATCATTAAGCGCAATTTACCTACAAAGTTGAATGCCGCCAACAACAAGAGGGACGACGGACTGTCGGACTGTCGGACGGTCGGACTAGAACAGGCACAGGCTGTGCAAAATGATTATTACCATACGCCATATGCCCCTCGAATGGAATTGGGAATCGGGGGGCTGGGGCCAACAGTTAAGCACGAGCGCAACGAAAGACTCAAGACACGAACTTGACTGGGCCCAAACTTAAAGTGTGGTAAATTTAACTCCATACTCCACATACATAAATAAATAAGGTAAATCAATAAATAAATAAATAAACAACTGCATTGCCTTGTTGCCACAATAAAGAAGAAGTGAAAGCTGATGTTGTATTGTATTTGGGCTGGGTTCGAGACATTTGGCATTTGCGAAACTCTTTTTCCGCTGCACATAACGGACAACTGTCAATAAATAATCAAAATAACCCAAAACCGAAAACTTGCTGCGGACAATTGACTATTTTTGGTAACTGGTCGCTAGTAAAAAAAATAAATATATACGCATTTATTCCATACGAAAGCAAATTCGAGCATTGAGTATTTCATGAATTTGTGAAATTATTTCAATGATGCAATCGCTGCTCAGAGTTTATTTAATCAACAATTTTACAGTTACAAATTGTATTGAGTGGGTATGAACAATAAACATAATAATAATAATTAATGTATTTAATTTGTACGAAATTAACGCTGTACACTTTAAATGTCAGCCAAAAACAAACACCACATACAAATGCCAAATAAGATACGGACAAAAAAAAAAAATTAGCATATAAGAAAACGCAGTCACCGAAAATTTAATTGTATGAAATCAGTGTGCAACGCTGCTGCTGGTCAAGTCTGCTCCAAGTTGCTCGCCTTGAGTCCACATATCGTGCTACAGTTCACAGACTTTGCAAAAAAAATTCGAATCACTATTTGCGTCACAGAACACAAAGAGCCGCTCACTCCCCATTAGAAACAGCCATAGTTAAGCAATTAAATGCGCATATATATAAATAAAAAGTTATTCTTGATTTTAGACAATTTTCTAAATTTTATGACATTTGAAAGAATTTTTGCAAATATTTAGATACATTTTAGCTGAATTCTGATGGTTTCAGAAAATTTATATATGAGTAAAGATACAGAATTAAATGTGATATTTAAACTTTATGCTTCTCATTCAGTGAAACCAAATAAATTTATAATAAAAATGACAAACATTACGTCAAAATTAGTTCGGTAGGTACGGATCAAGCTAATCAAGCTAATTAAAAAAAAAATTTAAGCTATTATCTATGAGAAAAAACAGACTTAAAGAAACACACCTAGCGCCAGAAAAAGATGTAATATCAGAAGACATAGAAATCACCAACCTGCCCCAAAATTCATGAATATGTGCACAAAATACAGTTCATGGAAAAAACTATAAGCACTAAATTAGTACAATATATCTAACTGGGTCGCAGCTCCCCATAATAATAATAATGCTTTAAGTTTTTTGCCATATCTGTGTTTATCCACCAACAACAGTATCCATAAAATAACTCAAAGATTATGCAATAAATGTCATCTTATTGGTTACGACCTTGATTATAAAGCACATTTTTCAAATTATACAAAAAGTAAAATAAAAAGCTTTGGACACAAAATTGCCACTGTTTATACGATTTGCTCTGTACAGAGTCAAAGTTGATGACAATTTAATTAGTTTAATCGATGCATAAAACAGCTACTGGCTAGAACCTCATCGGGATGCTGCGGACATAACCACAATATTTATGGTTAACATAAAATTTAAGTGTTACATAAGTTAGAAGCGGCTATGGCTACGACCGGCTGTTGCCCGTGGCTTTCGGTTTGCCGCACATTATTTAAGCCATCTTGATAGTTGACTTTAATGATTAATGCTTATTTGCTGTGTGCCCTTTGCAGCATGCTTTGTCCCAAAATCTTAACGGTTACCCGTTGTATTATTAAACGCAGTAACTGTCAATAGGTTTTTTTTAAGACTTCTTTTACTTTGCTATCCATAATGAATTGCACGAATTTTTTGTGGTTTTTTTCGGCGCCAAAGAAAACAAAACCGCCAAAAGCAAAAGCCAAATGCGAAAGTTCAAAGACACGCACCATACGGCCAAAAGGGGTCTATTGTGTGTGTGTGTGTGCTGAGGGGGGGAGGTGCCATTCGTTTTGCCATTAACAAAATATATTTGCGCCTGTGCTTTGCTTTTTTTTTCGAAAGCTTTAATAGGATTTTTATTTAACATGTGTATTCTTCTCTTTTTTTTCTCTTTTTTTTTGCTGTCCGAGACGTGTCTTGAAAACTTAATGTGTGTTGTTGGTATTGATGATGTCATATAACATTGAAGGTGGGCTGCCATCGGCTGCGCCTTTTGAAATATGCTAAGTGACATTCAAATGGGGATGTGGGAAACAAAAACACAGCACAGAAATCTCATTTTATTTTGTCAATCAACTTGAAGCGTAATGAAGATCATCAGTGCAGAGTTCTATTCCCAGTTCATTTTTAATAACATTTTTACAGCCTTCGCTAAATGGTCTGTGCGACCTCTGGGCACTTGTGTATGCCTATAAAAAAGGCACATAAAAAAACTCATCCAATTTTTTAAGTCAATTCAATACACATTAAATTTGTAATGGCGCTCTAAATAAGTGGCAATTTCTGAAAAAAAAAAACAGAATACTGAATGTAAACATATTAGCATTTTTATTGGTTCTTCTTGTTGACTTTAGTTTTTTATGTGGGTTTTTTTCACATTTGCGAATTTTGTAAAATCTTATTAAGAAATGATAGACTTAAGAATTTGTGTGACAGCAAGCGAAAGACCACAATCCAATAGCTTATAATTATCATGTAAAAGGAGCCTTGAAATATTGTGAACAAATTCAATCTCATGTAGAGACGGGTCTAAAATTATAACTGTTGCAAAACTGAAACGATTTTCTAAAGCAAGATCTTTTTGTTAAAAATTGGTTTTTAATAAATTTAGGTTTTTAAGAAAAAAAACTTGATCCATTCCGCGTGAGTCAGTTTATAGGGAATCAGCCGGATAAGTTCTAAGTGTAAAATTTAGCATAGCAACTAAAAATATATAATTCCAACTGAACCGCAAGCCAAATTTAACGCCTACGAAAAGAGGCATCAACATCAGCGTTGACAGTGAACAACTTGGCTTAAAAGCAAAAACTTATAAAATACGCCAACTTATGCCACACACACACACACACACATTTTTTATGGAGACATCAAAATCACAGCTCAGCCGCGACTTGGGTGTCAACAGTATGCGAGGATTGAGAGAGGAACGTGAGAACTTGGAAATGTTTTTAGAACCGATATGCAGCAAATAATATGTGAGCTACTCGTATGCAATGCCTGTATTAAAGCAGCTTCCATTATCATGATGATTAAAACTTATTATTGGACCTGTATTACTATTATTAGTTGGAGATGTGGCAGTGTCCAGGGCGGTAACACGCACGCGGCGTCGCCGTTGCCGTTGCCGTTGCCTTTGCATCCTTTCATAATTCTCTGCGACTGCAACTTCCCCACACCGTATGCATATTTTTAACCAGGCTGCGATTGCATCCAACATGTTATTAATACGTAGAAACAAATAAGCAAAAACAATAAGAAAGAGCCGTTTGCGGGTAGCTGGCTCAGACTCAGGCTCAGGCTCAGGCTCAACAGCTACAACTCTACAGCAAAAACGCGTTACAATTCTGCGGGCTACACCCCAGAGTCAGTGGCTGAGACGAAACTGAGACCAGCTAAGAGAATCAGCAGCAGCAGCAGCAGCACATTCACCTGGAACTGGAGTTGGAGCTGTGGAGCTGTGGAGTTGGAACACGACGACGACGACGGCTTTGGCTTTGGCCATTGTTTAGTTTGGTTCGAATTTACCTTGATGGTCGTTCACTCTACATACAACAGCAACAACTTTTACTACTAACACACACACACACTCGAACACACACTGGCACACACACTCGCACACACACTCGCACACACACTGGCACACACAAATACACATGTGGCTTGCGTTGACTTTCAGCGCGCCATCAAAACAAAATATGAGCGAACCGCGCTGCAGTCGCACAGCCGGCACTAAAAATCGCTCAATAATATGTACACTGGCCAACTAGCAATTGAGCCAACTAGTTGGGCCACGGCCCCGTATCTGATAAATAGAGTGGTTCACAAAATGCTGACCGTGGCCACAGATCTGCGCCGGGCCCAGTCTTCCAGTCTCCCAGTCTCCCAGTCGCCCAGTCTCAGCGGCATTTCGCAGTTGTAGTCTCTCAGTCCTGGGCCATTTGTTTGTTGGCCTGGCCAAGCCTGTTTCTTTTTTTTGTTTTTGTTTTCTTTGCTGTTGCCTTTACACTTGCATTTGGGCATTATGGCTTTATGAAGGCGTTTACACAGATTCCATTATCAAGTCTATAAACTATATTTAGTTAAGTGTTAAGTTCTATACAAAGAACTTGTAATAAATCTTAAATTTCAGCCAAAAAATAACAACTGGCTGTAAAAATTAAATTAATTTAATTAACTTGAACGAATTTTTTATAGGCATTCCCGTTTTTTTTGGCTTAAATCGGTCAATGACCCAGTGGTATTATTAATAGTAAATAAATGATAAATTAACAATGAATAAATTAAATGTTCGTAATCTGTAGAAAGCTCAGAGTTGTCAGAACTACGAAAACTTTCCTAACAATTTTATTTAATACTTAAAAATTCGGATATATTTTTAACAGAATTTTGCAATCTTCAATAAGTAAATTAATGCGTTGATGGGTATCTATTTTGTAGGTTAATTTACGGTAACAATTACTACATTTTCAGAAATCAAAGTAGTTAGGTTTTTTTTAAATTTAAGTTGACAATTGGCGTTGCAAGATTTAACTATTGCTTTTATTTTATTAAACAAACAAATTTGTCATAGAGTGTTCGGCAATCGTTTTAAAGAAAGTTTTGTTTTTGTGTTTGTTGTTGTGGCTGGCAATGTTTGCCAATATCTTTTTTGCCCAGCGTTGCTTATCACGATTTGTGGGCATATTATTTCAGTTTTTGCTTGTTGTTGCTGCTGTGTCGGCTGCTGCTGCTGCTGCTGCTGCTGCTGTTGATGTTGTTATTGCTGCTCCTGCTGCTGGTCGTGTCGAGTCATGCGGCATGCATTTTAACGCATATTTTGTAATTGTTGCTGCACCCGCTGCCGCTTTGTGACCTTTCGCCAGAGCTCTGCCAGAGATACATTTGCATGTGCACACACACTCGCACACACACTCACACACTCACACACTCGCACACACACAATTACACACAAGAACAGACACATACACATGTAGAACGCCAGCGGCAAAGTCGTAGACAAAATCAAGTTCGTTGGACGGGGCAGTTCATTGGCCCATCCCGAAGAAGCAACCGCAATGCTTAAGCTGCTTTTGCCCGCTGACTCAAACTCTAATTACCAAGTGCGCTTTTCTGCCACTTTCCTGCTGCTGCTGCTGCTTGCTGCTTGCTGCTGGCTGCTCATAATTACCAACAAATGAATGTTATAAACATAAAAATTAACTCGACGCCGCAAAAGTTATGCTTCAGTAAAATGCCTTTTTTTCGGACTTGGCCACACAGTTAAGCGTCAAAGACGAACAACAAGAGGAACAACAACAGCAAAACTTAAAAAAAAACAACAAAAATCTTAATCATTGCCTGCTTCTGCCTTTGGCTTTGTCTTTTTACCAGTTGCTCGTCGAGAGTAATTATTTACACGCTGCGCGCATGCATATCGCTTACCATTATCATTGCCATAACTATGGCGATACTTACAGCCCTGGCCCAAAGTGTCCAGAACGCCCCAGAACGTGTGCGAAGGGGAGGGGGCGCAGACAGTGAGCCAAGTGTTTAAAATCTTGTACAGTTTAGCAGATTCAAACGCTTCGCTGAGCTTCGCTTCAAGCTATGAGAAGGGAGAGCGGCGTGAAGAGGAGGGGTGTGTAATGCCTGCTGCAGCAGCAGCAGCAGTAGCTTGCATTACATAATTTCGTTTACCGTTGTGCGGCCGTTTGATTAATTTGCAGCAACTACTTTGAATGTTGTCTCCGTTGAATGCGCAGCCAGCTGAAAATTTATGCAAGTTCGTTGCCTAAGTCTTTTGTCTGCTTAACTGTTCTAAATGCAATTGCGCAAATGTCCCGCTAATTTGTTGTCTATGCCAAGCAATGAGCACTTAAATTGTAAAAGATAGAACTATTTTTAAAGTTTCAAAAACTAAAATAAAACAAAGACTAATGAATTGTATTTTAAGTGACTCTGAATCACTTAGATTAAAAGATTAAAAGTTGTGAGATGGGAAATAAAATATAAATCGAAATTCTCCATTTGAGCAAGGATTACAGTATAGATTATATAGTATTAAAAGTTTAGCATGCGTAATCTTATACAATCTGTGGATCAGAGATCTTGATATAATCACAAAAATACAATTTTCATATTTTTAGTTAACTTTAAGACCACTGTGCAGCTGGTCCTAACCTAGTTCGTTGCTTCAATCATTTGCTTTGGCACTTAGCTACTTTTATGTAATAAGAAAATGCAGCATCAAAATTCTAGTTGTGGTTGGAGAGAACCAATTATGCCACAGTCATAAACATGCGCGCTATTACATAATTCAGATGGGCAACAATCTTTTGTTATGTATATTCTAATTATGAAAGCGTTTCAAAAATATCCATTAGAAGTCACGCCACTTACGGGGCGACTACTTTTCTCACTCACAGCTTGTTACCAGCTGACGTGAAACACTGATTAGGCACTTTTCACACGAAAATTTTAGACAAATTTCAACGACAATATCTCGTTTTTTAACCGCTTTGTTTTTCTAGGCGTCCCTCGGAAAATACAAAAACCGGCAATGTCATGTTCAAATCGTTTAAGAGGGCTACCAAACTATCGGTGTTTGGTGACCAGAATGATGATGATGCCTTTATTAGCAGAGTGTCGGCCTAGGTCAGACACACAGCCAATTTTCATTGCCAAAAACAATATCAACAACAACACTTTAGACCTTCCGATTGCAATTGCTTTCGACCATCTTTACATCCAGCTGCTACAAAGGCCGTTTGATTGCGTGTGTGTGTGTGTGTGTGTGTGATTGTGAATTCAAAGGAATTTCCATAACCGCTAGCATTCCGTGTTGTTGTTGGTATTGTTGCTTTGACTGCAGCCTGTGCTGTGCCTAATAGCTAAATTCAACAATATTAACAACAACAACAACAACAGAGGAAACTTGTCGATTTTTCTTTAGTTCTCTATCTCTCTACCTCGTCATGCAATGCCTTTTGCTTTCTGCGGCTATACGTAACGAAAATGAGCGCAAACCGTAATGGAAAAAGAGGCAGGAAAAACATAACACAAAACAACAAACAACAAACAGCAAATACCAAAATGCACAACGAGACAAACAGGTTTTCAGGGCAAACCAAAGATGCGTGCGTGGAAAATTGTGGAAAATGCAAAGACATTGAAAGAGGGACAGAGCGAGAGAGAAAGATGCAACACAATCTCTGCTCCATTCTCTGGCCACCACACCATCCGGCATCCAATGGCCACACTGACCACTGACCACTGACCGCTATGTTCAGGCGTGCATTGTCCGCGCTTGACCCTCGACGGCTGTTGGACACATTTCAGCCGTGGAAAAACCAAAATAGAAAACAAAACAAGAGTTTAATTTTTTCGCGTTTGTTTTTTGGTCGTATTAAATCAAGGGTAAATGCATTTTAAATGTATTAAATTATTTATGTACAATGACCAAGTAATATATATGAGTTGATATTTGAACTGAGACTGATAAAAAAAAAAAAATTAAGTAAATGCCCAAGCGATCTTGTAAACACTGGAATATTTCCAGAAAAGAAACTGTTGGTTAAAACATATTAATTTATCATTCGATTGCTTTCAAAAAATTCGATTGCATTGGTGAAAGGATCTACAATTAGTTATGAGCCAATCTAATGGATTGAGCAAAGCCTAGCATAACTAAAGAACTCAAAGTATATTGAGTTAATAGAGTATCTTAGAGGCAATGGCATAGTTGCAACTGGTTTTCAATTATCCCATCGCAACTGCATTCCTCGCACTCATGCGTCGCTGCGCATTAGGCTGCTTAGCATGTTTAAATGCAAGTGTGAGTGCAAGTACGAGTATGGATGCGAATGTGAATGTGAATGTGAATGTGAGTGCAAGTTTGAGTACTCGCTGCTATGTAGGTTGGTGTGGCAAGCAACGGTACTCCAACTACAAACGCAACCGACGGACAGTTGAGCGGCGGTTTTCGGTTGAGTTGCAGGCAAAGTTTGCTGCAAAGCTGCCAAGCGAGGAGAGAGAGGTGTGCAGGTGTGTTTTCAGGCTCAGAGGCTCATCACTTGGTCATCTAATGTCTAACTGCATTTAGCTGTCAAGCCAACTTGTTTACGTTTGCTGGCAGCAACTGGCAGTCGCTGCTTGCCGCATCTGCCGCTGCTGCGTTGGCGTGAACTACCGTAGCTTAAGCTTTTTTTTTAGGTCAGCACGCGCCTCACAAAGCCTCTTATATAATTGCAACCAGCACAAATATAACAACAACAAAACAAAAAACATAAATCATATAACAAGTACGTATGTGCTTGGCCAATTATGCAAGCGAAGCGCGTAAATATTTAGCAAACTTGCCAACAAATAGTGTAACGTCTCCAACGACCAAAAAACAAAAAAAAACAAACTTGCAACAAAATGTTTTGGGTTAAACGTAGCATAAATAAAAGGAGGCATTAACATTTTACGATGCCTACGTGGCAAAAACAACCAGCCGCGAAACGACGTGACTCTTAACTCAAATCAACAGCATAAATTAAATGTACCGATTGCACCAAAATTACAGTTCAACATATCTTAAAGATATATCAAAGATCTCATTCCTGCCCATAAGACCAAAACGTGCAATGAATGAGTTGAGTTCGCTGCACATTTCAGTTTTCCACTGATTCAATTGATAATTTCGTTATATGTAATTTTAGACTTGGCAGCAAATTAAAAAAGATACACATTTAAAAGTAAATATACTTAATTAAAAACCCATATTCTAGACAGTTATTAAAGTTAAGTACAATCTGGCTGGCTTTTTGATTAAGTTAGTACAATGTAATGTCTTTAGCTGAAGTTGTGAGCCACATTAAAACCAATTTAAGTCGAAATTTTAAGAGAAAATTACTTTAATCGAATGATCTTGCCTAGAATAAAATATAATTTAGATTATCATTTTCCTAGAAATGGCTTAATCGAATTGGCCCATGAGGTAATCTATTTCAGATTTATACCTAAAATTAAAACTGTAACCTAAATACATTTTTAGATTCTTTCTCTGTAAGTTTCAATTCACACATAAATTTCGTCTTTTATCTGTGAAATGAAATTGCAAAACATTAATACACTCTTTCTACCCCATAGAAAAAGTGATCATCTTATCGAATTATAATATGTGTGTTACGCTTTTAACACACAGAATTTATTACTATTTTTTTTTTATTGCTAAGTTGACCTACTTTTGTGTATGCTAACTGTTGTATATAGATTGCAATCAGCATAGTGTAAAAGAAAAATAAATGATTTAAGTGATACAAAATCATTTGACTGCCAATGCCAAAGATCAATAAAAAGATTAGCAAAAAAAAAAAAAAAATAGATTATCTTGATTGAATACAAAAACAAGTCTTGCAATTCGAAAATCATTTATTTTATGACACTTGAACTATTTATGATCATGTGATTTTATTACAGAACTTGTTTGCTGAAAGTCAACAAATAAATCGAGTTAATATTTATTAATCTTCTTCTTCTTCTTTGAAAAAAAACATTTCGATTTTGCCAAATCACGAATCTTGTCGCCGTTCCAAATTAAAAGCCATTATTAATTTATTTTCAATATCAACTCAATTTATCAGTTGACTTGTCAAACACAATAACAAAATACAAATTACCTATCGACAAATGCGACAGCCTCTCACCGCGCACCCTCTCTCTTTGTCTCTCTCTCTTTCTCTCTCTCTCTTTCTCTCTCTCTCGTTCGCATCTCTCGTAGCACAGTTGGTGCATAACTGTTATACCCACTAGCAGCAACTGATTTTCAAATAACCAGAGACTTTAAAACGAAACAAGTTTTCCTTTGTATGTTTGGACATTAGAGACATAACCAAAGGGTGGGGGGAGGGCCAACTGTTGCCGTCAGCTGTTTGGGTAGCGACTTGGCCCAAACGCTGAGTTGCAACGCCGAGCGTAGACAGTTCGCTCAATCAGTCTCAGCCGGCACGTCGCGTTGTGTGCATCTCGTTCAACATTTTTTGAGAAACGGTTCGTTTTCTCATCCGCACTCAATGTGGCCCTCTTCTTTTCCATTTATTGTACAATTTACATTTGCACAGCTGTTTCGAGTTTCTTGAGTGTGTGTGTGTGTGTGTTGGTGTGTGCTAAGTGTTGCTATCGTTATTGTATTCGTATGCAAAACTCATCAAAATTAACAGCAATTTCTATTGCTATTTGTTTAATTTGTTGACGCCATGCAATTTGTCATAGACAATAAATAAACGGAAAACCCAAACAGCTAAAAAAAATGCTCTGCGCTTACGTAATGCATGGATAAACTATTTGCTGGTTAGTTGTCGTTATGCCAATTTATCTATTTTTATTTTGCGAATTTTTTGCAAATGACTGCGTCGATTTTCTAGCAATTTACATTTGCGAATTGGGGCAGAGCATTTATATTTTATTTGCGATTAGTAAATTGGCAAATTGGCAGCAACATCAGCCACGTTTGAGTTGTTTTCTAGTGCAAAAAATTGGCAGCAGGAGCAGCGTTGGTAGGTGCAAATTGCATACAAAAGACTTAAGCAACAAACTTTCCTTTCGCCCCGCCTTCAACATGCTTCAAAAGGCGATCACTGTTTTGCCATCGTGTAATGCTAATAAAGCAATAAAAAAAAATTCGAAAATAATCATAAAAAAATAAAAACAACAACTTACATCACAAGCAGCTCACAACTTGCTGGCACACTTTTCGCAGCTGCAACAGTAGCAACAACAACAACAGTGTTGAAAAAAAAGCGCACAGTCGCTGCATTTAATTAATCAAAAAGAGCTTTTGCTTTTGCTTTTGCTTTTATGAATGAGCGCAGTGAATCAGTGAATATGAGGGAATGAATGAACGACTGTATGTGGGGCCGGCCTTGTCCATTCTTATGCTCATCATCCCAACGCCAACTTCAACTTTTGTCATCCAGCCTCAGTTTCTGTTGCTGCTGCTCTTTCAGCCTTATTTGCTAGGGCAACCACATAAATTATGTGCGCCTGAAGGCGGCGGCTCCACCTGCCGGTTGTATATACATAGTATATAAAAATATGACTTATTAATAAAAACAGACAACAGCAACAATTAAGGGCCGAACCGCAGCAACAAAAACAACAACAACAACAACAACTTAATAAAGCCAACAAGAGGCAGGCGCCAGCTAGCAGAGAAGTTGACTTTTAGAGCATTGCTCGAAGATCGGAGGCACTGTATCGTCATAAATATATCTTGATGTTTTGTTGATTTTTTCATAAAAATGTGTTAAATATGCCAAGTGTAGGACGACCCGTGTGGGATTTTCTTATGATATGTAGTTTTTGTTTTTTGTTTTGTTTTTTGCTGCATGAAATTAGTTGTTGCACTTGTTGCTGTCTGTTGTTAACAGATGTTGCAGCTGCAGCAGTTGTTTTCAGTTGGAATAAAAAATTGAATATTGAGTATCTAAATTATATTAATATATTATCAATTGGAACATTTTTTGCTATATTTTAGTACAGTTTATAGTAAAGTGATCATAATAATTACAGGCAGTTCGTATTATGTTAAATACCAAACACAACTCTACCTGCCACCTTTCAAATTACTTCGCAAGCTTATTAAAAAATCTCAAGTCGAGAATATAGTAGCTTATCAAGTAGCCCTCGCAAAACCCGGGTGCATTTTTAGTTAAGAACACAAGGAATACACTCACCTCACAGGTACTTTGTATGTGGCACACGTTTTCGCTTATGTTATTTTATATGGAAAAATTGAGGGGCGTACAAATTAGTGTGCAGACAAAACATTAAAAATTTATAGGTAGAAGGAAGGAAGAAAAGCACCATGAAGTTACCGTAAGATGGCCCTGCTGGCAGTGAAGACTCATATCAGCTGCCATTTTTGGGGTGTATGCGGAAATTACTTAATTACAAATAAAAAAAAAAAGAAAATGAAAGAAATTGGCAAGATTTTTACCATGAAGTGCATAAATGAGCAATAGCAAGCTAATAAGGCGTTGCGATGATTTGCTGCAACCGGATGGTGTGACCTTTCTAACTATAAATAATTGGGCACCCACGCACAAGGTCACTGCAAGGTGCAGAGGCAAGTTCGTTGCCTAAGTTATCTGTTTTCTTTAAAAACTTGTCGCTTAAAGAGCAAAGTTTAGGTGGCACCGATGAGCAAAGCTAATCCAGACAAATGGAATGAGTCAAAGCTAACGCCTATATAATATGAATATGGTCATAATGGGCCCACTCGAAACGCTTAGTGCCGGGCAGCGAAAGTTCATAAACAAGCTTGAGAAACTTAATGAAACTTTAGGGTGTAATAATAAAAAAAAAATACAAAACGCCCACGAAACTATATCGATATGCGTGTGTGTGTGTGTGTGTGTGGGTGTTGTGGGCGTGTAATTTGTGCCTGACACCAAAACAGTTAAATGTTGAAATACAAGAAATTCAACTGAATATCAAGCGCAAAAATTACGTCAATCAAAAGTCAAAGCAACTGGCAAACCAGCATCCAGCAACTAGCAGCCAGCAAATATCAAAGCAAAAGCTAAGAAAAATTTTTTTCTGCAAAGGCGTCCATACAACAAAATGTGGAAAAAAAAGAAGAAAAAATATTGCCTTGTTTTTTTTCTTTTCATTTTTTTTTGCGCTGAGCGGTCCAAGCCAAAAATGGACCATGCAGAGCCACAGCAGCAGCGCAGCTAGCAGCACGGCAGCACAGCAGCGCCGCTAGCAGAACAGCAGCGCAGCGTGTGGGCAGCAAAGTTGCCTAACAACCAACAGTGAACAGCACGAACACCAACACCAACACCAACACACAAATACGAATACGAATACGAACACTAGTCTCAAGTCTCCACTGGTCGTCAAAGACGAAATCGTCAACGCTTCGGGATCGTGAGCTGCAGCTGAAGCTTCAGTTTTAGCTTTAGCTTCAGTCACAGTCACAGCGCCAGCTCCGAACTGAAGGCGATTTCAAATTGAGTTTCAGTTCGTTTTTAGCGCGCGTGCGGTGCGGTTCTTTCTCTCTCATTCATACATTATTGAAGTGGCTCTCTCAACTTCTCCATCAATAGCTGAACAGTGTGCGGGTCTCTGAGGTCTGCAGTTGGCCAGCTTCTCGCTGCCATATATCCAAAGCAAATTAATTTGTTTTTCTTAAGATTTGCACCGATTTATTAATTTAGAGAAAGTTTTGTGAGGCGTACAGAAAAATTTATTTTCTTCAAATTTTACAAGTGAAAATTAAGGAAAAAAAAAACCTCAAACGCATCGCGACACGCGCAATTCATCAGCAGCAGTCAAGTGTTTAAAGAAAAACGTAAATATTTTGTTCATATTATAACAAAAAAAAAAAATATATTCAAAAGTGTCTGTGCATAACTCAGTGTGTGTGTGTGTGTGTGTGCGCGCCAGTGCCTGAGTGCTGTGCAGCAGCCAAAACCAAAAAGGCTGAAAACGTAATTTTGCTGGCGTTGTTTTTCGTTGGCAGCTGTTGGCAGTATGAACTGATTTTAACCGAATTTTGATGAAGAAAATGGTGAGCAAATGTTTTTTACTTTTACTGTGCTGTAGCATTTCAGTGACGCTAAGAAAATTTTCAAATCGATATATTTTTCATACGAAATTAATAATATTTGTTGTATTATAAAAAAATGTGTATGCAAACTTGATTAAATTATTTAATACAATTTTTAACACTTTACTAGTTAATATACTCACTTTCAAATGTTAATTGAGCTCGCTGCGATATAATAATTCAACTAAACACTTCTTTGCTAATTTAGTTTTAATACAAAAAAACAGAAAACATCAATTTTAAATGAGAAACCCCCGTTGTCAAGTTTTAAATCCCCTATGAAAACGCACAAAATGTACACAATTCACTTTCATTTGTGCAAATCTCCCTTCCCTGGGTTAATTGTTATTGTGGGACGTAGATGAAGATGAGGATGAAGATGAAGTTGATGTATAGTTGCCTTGTCACTAATGTTGTTTGTTTTCTCCGCACAAATAGGGAAAATATGACAAATAATTGCTCGAAATGCTTGCTTGACACACTTCGCAAGCTGTCACCAAAAAAAGAAATTCAAAATATTTGCCTAGCAAATAACGAAAAAAAAAAAAAATACACAATAATAAATTTTGTGAAGTGACCAAAACCAAAGCTTAGCGTTAAGGTCAAACTGCCTCATCAAAGTCGTTGAGTGGTGCGGCATTATTTAATGTGAATTTTTGTGATTTGTGTCCAAAAGTTTCTGATTGCGATTGAAAAATCATGTTTTGTGGCTTAAAGACTCGCACATTGGCGAAATTTTTTAGTACCCACAACTTTGGCAAATTGTATTGATTGAAGTTTCGAGCTTGACTCGACTTTTCTGTTTCGCTTTATATTACTTAGCAGTTTTTTGGTCAAATGCAAAATAGCAAAGAAAAAAAAAAATGCTGCTTGCTGTAGGCTGCAACTTGTGCTCATTTGTCAGTCGACGGCAGTTTGGACTTGTTGCTAGTCATTTGTAAAATTTCATTGTTCAGTAATCTTTGTAGTCGTGTGTTGTGATTTTTGTTTTTCTTAGCCGTTTTCACATGTTCGTGGCCCATCTGTGGGCTACGGAGGGGAAGATGCACCCAACCAAATGACTGACAAACTAACTGACTCGCTTTTGGCTGCTTTGTTTTGTTTTTTTTTTTTTTTTTTTTTTACAGCTGTTTAAATTGTTGCGAAGGTGCAAAACTTTCACTTTATGTATTATTGTTTTGCGTGCGAGTTTCGGCTAAACGCAATCCCGCAACTCAGAAAGAAATTACAATATTAATGACCATAAATTATGAGCCTGACTCAATTTCACCCCTCCACCAGTTGCGTGGGCCTGAAATTGCAGCTATTAAATAAGTCAAAAGTCGAAGAGTTCGGCATGCACCTTCTACTTAAGTTCCAGAAAGTCTGCACAACAATGTTGAGAGCTCATAAATGCAAGCAAATTTGAGCAGAAAAAAAAAACGCTACTTCTGAAATGAGTCGACAACAAGATTAGCGACTCTGCTCATCACAGTAATAAAATTGCTGCTGAAGTCTGGTTTTTGCGATTAGTTTTACGATATTGGCGTGAGTCAAGAGATTTACTGGCAAATTCTCTTTAAGTCGCAACTTTGTTATAAATTCCAGTTGTCTTAACCACAAGCAAACTAATTAAGATTAGCTAAAATTTTAACTTGAGAGAACTTGATTTAAAAAACAATTTCATGCTAAATATAAATGGTCAAAGCAAAATTCTCATTTTATATCACAAAAAAATACTTTATTCAAACACAGCAAATTTGAGAAACTGAAAATTAATAAAAAAAAAAATATTGGCAACTTCCAGAAGACCAAAAGTCATAAAATATCTACATAGTGCAAACTAATTTAAGTAAGACTACGAAATGACTTCGAACTGACTCATATGCCAACTTTGGCCACATCAACTTGTTCTACGCAGCCCACATAGTCTGTTGAACTTTTGGTTTGGCTGCGGCTCAAGGCCATTCCCACTACCAGCGCAAAAAGTCGCACAAAAAAAAAAAAACCGCAGCAGCCGCAGATTCTAATAAATTTTGCAGAAAAACCAAATCGATATTTTTTTAATGCTTTTTTGCAAGCTCTTCTTTTACGGCCAGAATAAATTGTGTTCGGCCAAAAAAGTCAAAGTGTGTGCGCGCCCACAATCAGCAGATCAGCGATCGCGTCACATCATTGTTGGAGTAGACACGGTTGTGCCACAGTTTCATCTAACAGCAGCATCAGTCGCAGCCGCAGCAGCAGTCGCAGCAGCAGTCGCATCATCATTAGTCAGAGTCAGAGGCAAAGCTGAAGTCGACTTTTAGCTAAATTGGTACATTGGTGGGCGTTTTGCTGATTGGCAAAGATTTTGTTGCGTGGGCTATTATGCCACATGACACAATCGATCCAATCTGAAGACACACTTAAAGTGTGCTTCATCTGTGACTTGCACTTGTTATGCGTTTTCAATTTCTGGACATGAGGGCAACCTACTTTCACCAGAACATGGTTTCGTTTTTCAATGCCTTATTTGCAGTGTATGTGGTGGACTCCAAAAATACTTTTAAGCTTTCAGCGAGCTGTCGGGCACTGCCAACCACAGACATAACACAATAACAACATACAACATCTGAAATATACCAGCATCAGCAGATCTGCAGAAAAAGCAATATGTCTGTGCCAACAAGCAACAAAAGCGAAAGTAAAACAGCGACCAGTTTTCTGTTTCTGTTTTTGTTTTATTTTTTTTTTTTTTTGGCTTTTTGTAGGGTCTCGAAATGATGTCATGACATGAAAAAGGAATTGCCAAAAATTAAGTTTTGTTAGCCAGTTGCCAGTTGTCTGCATCTGCCAGTTGCAAGTCCCCACCAAAAAAAAATTTTTTTTTTTTTAGCAATAATGCGAACAGACTGGACGAAAGGACAGACAAAGTTGTGTGTTTTATGCAAAATCATGCAATCTGAGAAACTGAACAGTGAAACAAATGCAAAAGTAACCAGACGACTTTGGCCCAGCCCAGTTTCAGTTACAGTTTCAGATCCGTAGAAACGCCAACGTGATTTTTGTTGTTGTTGTTGTTTTTATTTCTTTTCTTAAGTTTATGCCGGTGTGAGACCCTGAGCCACAACGACGCCTGAATATAACTATCTGAAATGCCGTTTATTTATTTCATTTAAAGCAAGCCACAACAAGCCTCTAAATTTATGACTCATATTAGTGCCACAAGCAACGAACAGGCTCGCTCTGCACAGACGAACGACAGAAAATCCAATGGGGAACTTTTTTTTTTATAATACAATTTGCAACAAGTTTCGCTGCAACTATAAGGCCAAAACACCAAAAAATAAAAACCAGTCCAGACAGTTAAGATTGGCGCCCAATTAACGGCGCCATTTAACTTTCAAATGCACAAATAAATAAAAAGAAAAATCCCTGCAGCAATTGCTACTTACAACGTGGAGAGCGTGCGGCAAGTTCGTTGCCAAAGTCTTTTGTTAGCGCCTGTCAAGGCGGCAATCGGATTGCCTAATTACTTAATTTCAAATAATCTAGTTAATTGCTTGTGTGCGTAAGTCAGCAATTTAAAATTCAATTACAACGACAGTCGCCACGTCTGAAATTGCCACCGCACAAATCAATTTACATGCCCCACGTGTGAGTTGGTTGCGACTCACGACAACTTCCTGTTGCCCGTCAGTCATATCCTGTGAGATGGCCATAAATTGCTAAAACCGCACATGATAATCAACAGGTTTAGAGGTTTGCAGCAAAACCGCATTTATTAAATTACATTTACCTGCCCCTGTTTATCCCAATGTCGGTCTAATCGAATTACCCACTGCGGACTGCGGAGCCTGAGAGTTGCAGTAAGTAAATGATACAAGTCAACAGCATCAGCATCTCGCTTCTCGATAATTTAATCGACTGCACTTTAATGAGCATAGACAGGTGTTTGCTATAGTCATCATAATTACCAGCTCCTGAATAGTGTGAGGACTTGATGGATACTTTATACCAAGTCTATTTACATTTCTATGATTAAAAGTTATCAAAAATAAGTAATTTAGAAATTAGCTTTTAGACTGTGGGAGAATGTTTCATTATGTACCCAAATGCGTGAAAATGGATTGGCAAATGAAAAAAAAAAATTAATATTTTTTTGAATTATAGCAAATCATTCTTTGCCAGGCGAAGTAAAATAAGAACAGAACTCAACTTGATTGAGTTGCCCATCAGCTCAGTCCGCTGACCACGAAACAACAATCGAAGTGCCTACGAAATAATGATATAGAGATACATAGAATTTGATTAATTATATCTATTGAAAATATGGGTTAGGCAAAACATTAATTTCATATTTTCTTAATAATTAAATCTGATTGAATGTTTATCCGTGAAATCTGAAAATGTTGCTAACATTAAGCTCCGGCTTAAGTTGTTGTCCGGCGCAACAGTTACGCACAGAAAAAAATGCATGACTCAACGATGTGAAGGTCAACAACTGCCGCAATCTCAACATTGGCGACAATTTGTGTGTCTTAAACACACACACACATACACACGCGAAAGCACACACTACTCACACTAAGATCACACCACTCAATGTTTGGCCATAGGCAATGCGTAGGTCTGACTTGAGACTTGATTATAAAGTATTGTGGCAAACGCCAATTGGCTTATTACCAATAAGCCAAGCTTCGAGAAGAAAAACCCGATTTACATATGAACCAAAGCGTGATTCTAACAAGCATACAACATTATCTACAAAACTCATATGCAGAGGCGTTTGCTGTGGCAGCGTGGGCAGTTGAGCAGCCTTCAAAGTCAAACACACTCAGCTCGAGCGGCCCACATGAAAAGGGGTAAAAAAAATACTCTGTAATTAAAAGCTGTTACACGCAAATGTAGCGTTGATTGATTTCCAAAAGCTAATTGAAGAGGGGCTTTTAGGCCCAGCCCAAAACTGGGTAACAAAAAGGGACAAGTCACTTCCTTACATTATTGTAAATTAAGTTGTGTGTGTTTGTGTGTGTGTGTGAGAGAGCAATGAGCCGTGGGATTTTATTTGATTAATGTGCCCATGGCCTCCACTAGGCTCTTCAGCTAACTGTTCTTAGGCTTAATGTGAATTTTGTCTAGCTAAGCAATTTACTATTATTTTTTTTAGCTATACCCTGTATTCTTAAAAAAATGAAATATGACAAAACATACGCTTAAATACTTTAGACGGTTTTTCAAATATGAGTAACTTTTAAAAAACGTAAATTCATATTTACACGACATATTTTTAAAATCTACGTACTTTGTCTAATATTTATTTTATTTTGCACGCACAAAACAGAAACAGGGTATCCTAAATATAACTCACAAAATGAAACTTGATTGTTTTTTTTTTGTTGTATGTATAATGCTTAGAATTTCAACAGCGTCCTGCAGCTAAGTTTGTTGCCTGAGTCTTTTGTTTCGGGGAAGGCCGACATGCAGGAAGGCAGGCAGGCAGGCACTCAGGCTAGCCAGCTAATTGGTGAGCCAGACAACAAATAACGACATGTAGCAGCTTACAGTTCATTGTAGTTTGTTGAATGTTTTTTATTCATTTTTTATTGTGTTGTTTTGCTCAATGAAAAGTAAATTGGCCAGACATGTTTGCTTGGACATGAACAGGCATAGCTTACGAGGAGGTCCACAGTCAAATATACATATAAATGTATATTTATGTATATACATATGTTTTGTAGTTGGTTTTAAATTGATGGCATATTGCAAGGCAGGGCTCATGAAATTTATGCCATTTTAAAGCGAGAAATTAAACACGCCTCGAGTGCATTACAATAAATTATATCGAAATATGAGTTCCAACTACAGCGATCTTTCTCAGCTCTGTTCTATTCTCGCTCTCTCGCTCTCTCTCTCTCTCTCTCTCTCTATCTCTCTCTCTCTTTCTCTCTCGTTCTTTCTCTGTGTGTCTCGCTCTTATATCTCAAGTGCGCCATTATAAAGCAATTAATGCAGACTCGCTCCACTTTGCTTATTTTAATAATTCATAATAATAAGTGCATTAAAAAGGATCTTGGGTGGGCCAGGGGACAACTACGACAGCGCCTGCGGGTAGCTCATTAAAAATGGCAATCGCTATAAATAGCTAAATGCAAACATCTGTACTGTCCCGTGTTCGGATTCGCCACGTATTTTTATATTAATTATCCTGGCCAGCTACTTGTACAGCTGCCCAACTTCAACTGCAACAACTGCAACAACTGCAACTCCAGCTGCAAGTTCGAGTCGCCATCTATTCTCTAGGGACTCAGATGCAAAGTATTGGAGAAACAGATGCCGATATTGCTGCAGTAGCTCAGCCGGCCAATTCGCTGTTGGCAATGCGCCGATTTTACCGATTGTCTGCCTTTGACTTTTAGCGATAATTAACACCTCGCCAAGGCAACTAAACCAAATTGAAGCCAAGTCGTAGACAGCATCTTCTGCTACGCGCGACAACACAAAAAAAAAAACAGAAAACAAAAAAAAAAGGGAAAAAAAGTAAGGAACTTGTCGGGGTTTTTTTTAATGGTCAATTTTACATTTATTTTATTGCAAGAGCAAACTGGAACTTTGCTTATTGATTTGCATTTTTACAAGCGTCTCCTTGTTCATGTCCACAGTTTGCTGCTGTTATTGTATATATATATAAATTGCATGTTTTTTTTTTGTTGTACTTTTTGTGGCTTAGCAGACAATTTCAAGGACTTAAGCTATGACAACTGTACAATTCCTCCAGCTTGTAATTGAAAAAGTGCAGGAATTTTAACCATATGTAGTTGTATCTAAAAATCGAATCTAATCTACAAGATGTTAAAGAAATGTATATTTTTAGATTCTTTTTTTAACATTTTGTATAACTTATAATGAAACGAGTCTGTTGTAAGTCAAAATAAAGTTAAGGTCCTCTAGAATTATTCATTAGTTTCTTAAGTAAAGATTACTTTAATTTTAATAGTCGAAGCTTTAATCTGACTATAATTTATCTAACTTAAATACTTTAAGAGCATTAAGTTTTGAAGTGTACACAAAATTCCACTTTTATACTTTGAATTCTTTTTGAAGTAATACAAGCTCTTCATCGTGCTTCCTCTTCTTCGAGTGTGTTGTCCATGCCAGTCACATTTCACATTTCTGCCTGCCACTGTGCGTGGCAACTGGCAACTGACTCATGTCTGGCCCTAGGCCAAGAGCAACCAAATGTTATTCCATTCAATTCAATCAATGCATCACTCAAGACTCGCCCACGCGCACAGAATGAACAAAATAGGAGTAAGAGAGACAGACAGAAAAGGGACAAGATACAAGAGACAGACAAAATGTGATTGGAAATTTGAAATGGTCAAACGGCAGCAGTTGGACAGCACTTTTCATAACATGACAGTAAAGGCAAAGGCGACTTTGCAGACGTATTATAAAATTATGCAGAGCACATACCACGCACACGAACGCACACTTGGCACTATTATATAATAGGTAAGCAGCAACAGCAATAATAACAACAACAACAACAACAAATGCAATTGCATAAAACGTCTTTTTACAATGCGTCGCCAACGTCGTTGTCGATTTTTAGCGGTGGCAAAGAGCCCAAAGAGGATCGCGATGGCGACGCCGGGTCCGGGCACGTACGCATTGCCAGCGGCAACTAATGCTCAAGTATATAAGTTGTTGTTATTGTTGTTATTGTTGTTTTTGCTGCTGCTGTTATTGTTGTTATTTATGCCAGTGCGTGTTAGGGTTTTTTTTTTGCGTTCTCTACCCCCGCAACTGAGTTGATGTTCCTCGCGCGCATTTGCAATTTACAACACAAGTAAACCTGGCCAACAACTGGCAGCAGCAACAGCACCAGCAGCAGCAAGAAGAAGCGTTCAACAACGGCAACAACAATGGTTTACTTCCGCCGGATAAATACGTAAAAATCATATAAATTAGAATCTTAAGCAAGCGGCAACACGAGTGTGCAAGTGTGTGTGTGCATGTGTGTGTGTCTGAGTGTGTGTGACTGTGTGTGTTTGTTGTTGTCTTGGCGTTTATTTAAATAAGTTTCCGTTATATGTGATTGATTTGCACGCGGCTGCTTAGTCATCCTTACCATTTAGCTTAAGCCCAGGCGACACTTGCAATTGCAAACAAAAGACTTAGGCAACGAACTTGCTCAGCTGCCTTTCTATTACCCCCATGCCATTTATGGTGCAGCAGTCGCCGCCGCCTGCAGTCAACACAGTAACCATATATGGTACTTTGGCATGCAGCCAACAACAACAACAATAACAACTCTGAGCAGCAGCAACAGCAGCAGTTACCATTGGCTTGGTTGGCCTGGCCGGGCGTAGGCGAAAATTGGAAAGTCAAAAGGCGCCAACTTGTCGATTGGGTATACCTAATAGGTAGGGGGCAAAAGTTCAGAGACTTAACTTGCCACATACACTCACACTCAAACACAAAAAAACGCATGTGAGAGTTTTTTTTTTACAGCTGCTGCAGACAATTTATGGCTTATTGGACATTTACGAGTGGCAGCTTAGACACATTCTGTCGTAAACTACGGCTCCAACTCGGTTCAATTTAAAATCCTTCAATATACATACATCATGAAGTATTGACATTTATGTTTAGCGCTGCACAAACCTTTTCTTGCCCGTTCAACGTTCCGAAATACCATTAAAAAAAATACTAATTAACACCTTGGTGCATTCAGGGGCGGCCGACAGAGTTGCTAGCTAATTTCTGGGTTAAATATTGAACAGCAGAATACAAAAAAAAAAAACAAAAAAAAACAAGAAAGTCATGCAGTCAGCGTACTGGCAATGAAAGCGAAATCTTGGTGCCCCTGACTCCCGTTTCCCGATGGACCGATTGCCAGTTTTGCCGACACTCGACTCTCGATTTGCGATCCTTAACTGCCGACTGCTGACCATTCCAAAAAATAAAGAAAAAAACAAAAACAAAAAGAAAAAACAGCTTGAAGTCGACATTCTTTTTAACAAGTTGCCTGCTGCCCAAGACCTGAAAAGGGTTTGGCGGCTGAGCGCTGAGGGAACGCGCAGTCAAGTTAAATACGCCCGCCGTGTACACTTTGGGCCTGGCCTGGACCGGAGGCAGGCAAGAAAATATCAGAAGATCAAAGGCATTTTAACAGCATGCGCTGAACGTCCCAATGCAAACAATCAACACGACTGGCCACACGGGGCAAAGAGCAGGGGCACAGAACAACAGCAGAGAGAGAGAGAGAGAGAGAGAGAGAAAGAGAGAGTGAGATAGCTGCCTTGGGCCATTGCCAATATGGTATGGCTTAAGGCCTAAACCTGTGCACTTAGTTGGAGGACACGTACAGGATAAATTAGCAAATATTTGTTTTTCAGTTTTGCTGTTGTTGTTGCTGTTGCTTTCGTTATTGCTGCTGCTGCTGCTGCTGCTGTTCCTGTTGTTGTTTTAAGCAACGCGTCGCAGATTTTATTTCTTATTTAAGCAAAAATTGCATTTAAATTGTTTTTGCCGGCAGGCGACGTTGCCAGCCCAGACAGACGTCGTGCAGCTACTTTGTAAAGGTTAAACATTTAACCTTGACATTTTCACTGGCCATTGGCCATTTCTATAAAAATCAGCAAAGATCAAGATTCTGCTGCTGCTGCTGGTGCTGATTTTGCTTTTGGCCAGCAATTAAATGCGTTTGCAATGTCTCAATTATGTCAAGCGATTGTCACAATCTTGGCACCCACTTTTAAGCCATCTTAAGTTGTAATCCAGCAATGCAATGGATTTGCACAAAAAACAACGCGCCCAGCAGCAGCAGCAGTAGCAACAGCTACATAAACAAAACAGTCAACACACCATAAACAAAGCCATGTTCCCTTGCCAACAGACAATATATCAAGACATTGCTACTACAAATAAGTTGACTGCACGGCCTGCTGCTGCACCATTGTAATGGGGATAAAGAGATTTAGTAGCTTTGCCTAGGCACAGATCGAGATTTAAGATTTCAGCACCCAGCACCTCTTTGTGTGTCCTGCTGCGCGCCCTCGATTGCCCTACCCCGCATAGTTGTGTCCTTTCCTGTCCTGTCCTGCCCTGTCCTGTCCTGTCCTTCTGTGCGTACAATGCTCCCTCAACAACTGCCTGCTTTGCATGCCTGAGTTTTGAGCCTGTGCGGCATATTAATCTTATCAAATAGTTGTCAACAATCCAATCGTAACCCATCCAATGCAGCAATTCAACCAATCGACTGCTGACAACAAATTCGCATTGTTTCTGTTTCTGTTATGTCTTTATTGTGTGTGCCCCAAGACTCACAGTAGCTGATGAATAAGGGGAATTTATAAAGATCTGTCTAAGCGAGTTTTTCGTATCAAATTTCATGTCGATTCCATAAATAGCAAAAACATTTTTTTCATGTCCAACATACAAAATGGTTCTGTGATGCCCTGCTGTGATTTTGTTTCGATGGCATTGATGTTTTTTCAAGAAGTGATTAATTTTTTTTTTTGGTTTCCTTTAATCTGAATCGATTTATTGCCAGGCAACCAGATTTCATGCTCTACTAATAGTTTCCTGCTTGATCTCTGGTTCACCTAAAAACCCAAAAAAAAAAAAAAGAGGAGAGAGAAACAAGCGGGAATGATTAATTATGGGCCAATGTAGGGTATTAGATCCTTGCCTGGCGATGCGATCGAGCGAGTGAGCGGGTAGCCTGCAGCCAGTTTTGTTGGCCAAATCTTTCGTTACGATTCACCAGAATTTTATGTATTTGGGTTAATGTTACACAAAACCACAGAAAAAAATGCTTTTGTTGCTCGTTTTGTTGTTGTTAGCATTTGCATTTGCATTGCTTTGATTTTAACACACACAAATTTTCAAGTATTTATTTAATGTGTGCAGTGCACACCGGCATTGCGACGCTTCAATGCAATTTCCTTCCGTCGATCGTCGGTCGAGTTGCGCATCTTGATCTGGCCAAACAGGGGACAGCGGCCAGCAGAGTGTGCTGGCAATAAAAACTATGGAAGCAATGAAGCTGTGCGTTCTCAGGCCTCGGCTAGAGCGAAAAAACTGGTATGGCAGTGTTGCCGCTGGCTATTTCAAAATCTAACTGTTAACGCGAAAAGTTGAACGTACTTGCAGCATGCAACATGCAACGGTGGCTGCACCCACGGCACACAACAGCACCGCAGTACAACCGCAGCGCCGTTCAACGAAACGAGTTGAAAGCCGTTTTCCCAGTTAGCCAAGCTAAGAAGCCGCAGCAACTGCAACAGCTACAACGGCAGCAGATCTTAAAAGTGGTTTCTTGTCTAACTGCGTTAGTTTTGCTTTAAATTGTGCGGCCGAGCAGGGACCAATTGACTGCAAAACCCCGTCAACTCCACGCCATGCTGCAACTACCGGGCTAATGGCTCTACTCTGGGCTTCGCCAAGAGTTCTCAGTTAAATGTCATAGCGGCGGATGCTTAGAGCATTTATCATTAATCACAAACCCAAACAGATGTCAATATGGCCAATGCGGAAACTGCATTGTGCATAGCGGGTACCGGCACCGACACCGGTACCGCTGATGCTGATGCAGACGTTGCCGATGCTGATGCTGATGCTGATGCTTCGATGCAACAGGCAGCGGACACGGTCACAGTTGTCGACCAGGTGGCCATTTCCGCTTGGCCTTAGTTGAGTTCCTTATTTTGACACTGCCCTCGCAACGGCAATTATTGCTGTTTTATTGTTGTTGTTGTTTTTGTTGTTGTTGTTGTTGCTGTTCTTGTTGTTGCACTAATTTATGAGTTTTTAATGAACGGCAAGCTCACAGGAATTGTTGTTAACAACACTCGACTGTCGACTGCAATGTAATGCCACAAAGTAGCTGCTCTCAACCAGTCACCGGTCAGTAGTAAATAGTCTACTCATACTCATACCCGCACCCTGACATTTAAGCCGTGCGAAACGTCCACTTCACGATGAAGATGCGCAAATGATACGCCGATGGGCGTCGGAATGCGAATGGGCACCCTTTCCCACATTTTGAGCATACCAGCTGAGTCATTGATGCAGAGAGATTTTTAAAAAAAATAGTTTCCGCTAAAAATTAGATTAAATTTCTATATTGACTCAGTTAAGATCAGAAAAAATATATTGTTTTTCTAGGTAGTTTTTGAATGATGCAACTAAGCCACAATCAAAATAAATTTTAAAGTCTTTTCCATATCTGGGATCCATTAAAATAAGATAAATTAAAAATAGATTCATAAGCAACATTTTTTAAAATTCAAGCTTCAATCTTTAAATAAAAATCTTTCTTATATGAAAAATAATTTGGCTATTATTTACTAGCTTAAATTGAGATCTGAGTGCATGCAATATTCGTATTACAAAGATATACATTCTTTTACACTCCTCTCTTTCACCCTCTCTCCATCGCGTACACATTCTACTTGGGTTTTGTAGTCGTTTTGTGTGATTGATTATACATTTTCGTATGAACTGGTTGCAAGTTGCAACTTGTTGCTGTTTGCTGTTGCTGCAGGTTGGTGGCATGCGGGCAGGTGAGAGAAGAGGAAGCAATGAGTTACAGCCCGTAGCTTCTGAAGACAAGCCGGCGGAGGTGGCCACTGTGGCATGTGAGGCAGAGGCAGAGGCAGGGAGGGAGGCTAGCGCAATGTGCTGTCTGCGGCACTGTCAGTGACCTTCAGCAGTTGGCGGCAGTCAACCTGTAATTAGACAAACTGCACAAGCCGAAGCCGCAGGTTAGGTTAGCTGCCAGGCGCCTGCCCGCCACACAAGATTTATTTGGTAAAAAGGGGCTGATACTGTGCCAGTGCCTGCGCCTGTGCGCCTGTGCGCCCAAGCCCAACAGTTTGACATTGAAAAAGCGTATTTAATTGATCAGCCTACTCTAAATGGGCGTGGCCAGAAGCCTGCTCAGGTGATCGATTCATAGTTGCAAATGCAAACTGAGGCTGCAAAGCTAGCAACTTTGAAATTAATCAAATATAAATAAACAAATGACAGGAAAATTTGAAATGTGTGTAAACGCAACAACAACGGTTAAATGTTACAAAAATAAAAAAATTGTAAGACGTGTCAGCATCCGGTTGAGCAATTGATTCTTTATGGGTGTGTTGTGCACAGTGGCATGTACGTGTCTTAGTGGCAGTAAAAAACCTTAGCAACACACAAAAATATTGACAGTTGCTGCTTAAACTGCACAAAATGTTTGCCTTCGAATATATATTTTCAAGATATCAGCATTTATTTTTAACAAAGATGCGATCAGCGCTGTGTGCATGTGTGTATTATGGTGTGTGTCTGTGTGTGTGTTTTTCGGACGAACAAGCAAAAATGTGTCACTGGCTTCTTTGGCTTTGATTTAGTGGCTAGACAGGTTAATACAAGATGAGATCATCGCAGGCGCCGGTCTCGATGACGGCAGCAACGTCGTAGAGACGGGGGGAGGGCTATATTTGAGCGGTGTGCATGGGTCAAATAAAAAAATCAAAATCAACAGCTTGTTATTTTTTTTTTTTTGTTTTTTGAAATGGTTTCAGCTTAAATTGCCAGCGGCCTTAGTTTAAAATGTTGACATTGTACAAAGACTTTGATTTGGAGGTGTAAAGGTACATTGGAAATGAACAATGAAATTGCCGTTATTTAAATGTGTGCTAAAAATGAATAATAATTAAAAATCTGTTTTTTTTTTTATTTGAGAAAGTAAACAAGTTTTGAAAGCTGTTTCGATTCGAATAATTTGAAATTTGTTAATATTCAAGATTTGCTTAGGATATCTCTTAACAATCATGATTTCAACTAAGACATTCGAGATTTTAAAATATCTTGCACAGATTTTTTTGAGCTTTTGAATTTAGTTAAAATGCATAAGCAAACAAGTTCCAGCGCTATATTCCGCGCTCAGATTGAGTTCAATTGAGTTGTTTCAAGTTATTTGAAGGGCCTGAGAATATAGCGCTTGGAATTTGTTCAGCGTTGCTAGATCTTTAATCAGCCTTAACAAGCAGAAACAGCAGTAATAATAACATCCACAACAACCAGAAGAACATTCACATTTATCACGCACATTTATCAGCTTGTCAGCCGGAAGGGTGCTGCTAATCCCCAGTTGGGGCACCCAACCCAATCAGTGCCCAACCCAAGTAACCAACCAAATTACGCTCATTTCGTGGCAACATAAATTTATCAAGCATCACAACAAAACAGAAAGTATATTCGCAACTTCAATGCGAGTGCACATAAAAATGGAAGCAAAGAGTTCGAGAAATTCTAAGGCACTTCGCCGGGTTCCTGCTTTAATTAAGTGATCATGGACACAGCCAACACACAAAAGCACCCAAGGGCCACAGCACAAGCAACCACAACAAGATTAGCCAAAAAGGAGAGATGGCCTTCATCCTGGTCAGAGACGAGACTCCGCAGTCAAATAAAATAGACTTCATGTAACGACATCTTAGAGAACCATTCTATTTGGATAGTTTGCAATCAATTGTGGCTTGTAAGCCCTGCACTTCTTACCAGAGTTAACAGGGAACCTATAAAATATTTATGCTAGTCAATAGATCTTTAAATTTATTTTATGTCAGATAGTAAATACAAAATAAATTAAAAACGAAATCATCTCAACTAACTCAGCTTGGAAGTCGTGCAGATAAAAAAAAGGTACTTGAAGGTGACTCGTTTCTACAGGGTAACTTGTAGTTTGTATTGCCTAAATGAAACTAACTTACACAAAGCTTAGTTTCTTTTGGCTGGCAATCTTGCAAAGCGCATGTAATTTAGCTTAGAGTGTGTATTTTATTTAAGCGTTTATTAGCTGATAAACCGAAATAGATAAATCGTAGGACTAGGCAGGGCCACGGCCAGGGCCAGATTCGAAGCTCAGTCGCAGGCACAGGCCCAAAAGCTGGCAAAGGAACATGCTATTTTTACTGCCTGTTGCATGAGCCCGTTGAATTTATAATTGTGTGCCTGGGGCACAATTGATATATCTTTTTTTTTTTTTTGCAGAAAACACGCAGATAATGGCAAATATTTTTTAACATATGCACACGTTAACGTTCACGCCAAATTAAGAAAGTTGTTTGTTAACGCCCCGACGAAAGGGCAACTGACTCCATGCCCCCAAACCTCAACCCAAGCCGAGTCCATGTCTAGTGCCATGTTCATATTAATGGGAGGTTATCTTCCTTTTTTTTATATTCTTAATTATTGCCGCGTGTAAATTCTATCAAACGTAATACTGCCCGGGCTCGTCTCAACTTCCGGTACCAGCTGTTGATTACGTCATAATTATTTTTTTCCGACCGCCTGAGTGCCATATAAAGATGCTATCAATTTTCACACAAAATTATTACACATTACACATTTTCCCGCCGCGTAGCGACAATTTTGTATTGCGTTACGACTATTCTACCCAATTAACAGGCCTTGCCTTGCCTTGCCTTGCCCATTTTCTGTATGCCAGCTCCCGTCCAAAAATGTATGAAAATCATACGAAGCAGCTGAAAACTGAAAGTGGAAAATGAATGCGTGAGAAAACCAACAACAGCAACAACAACAACAATGCCTAATGGCCAGTTCACATATTTCTTTACAGTGTTTTTTTTTTTGTTTTATTTTTTGCCAGAGCTCTTTTTTTCTACCTTTCTGTAATTTTTATGCTGGTCTGTGTTTGCAGTGCCGTTGTGTACATTTTTCAGAGAAAATACTGAAAGGCAAGATAAACGCACAGGTCGCTCATGTTTGCGCATAAATTTCAAGTGTCATTTACCTGTCTTCGCACTTACCGCACAATTTTTGTAAGTGTATTTTTTATTTGTCTTTTGTCTTTCGTTTCGCTTTTTTGCTTTTTGGCACCTGTCTCTGATGACCAGGCCAATTTTTTTTGTTTTTCTGGGCTCTTGAGCTGCGTGTTTGAAATTTTAAGTTAATTATTTATATTTGTTTTCGTTGCGCTCTTAAGCAGGAAATCGCATTACAATATTTAAGTATACTGATTCCCGCCCATAATGTTTACTTAACTTGCTTTTAATTGTGTTTTTAATGATTTTTAATGTGTTTTCTTATTTATTTTTGTATCATTTCAGCAAAAATGAAAATATTTTTGCCACTAGTCACGTGGATAGTGCTACTACTCTCGAGTACAGTAAGTATCTAAACTTTAAATACCATAACTTACTAATAAGATGCTTTCAAAAAAAAAGCGGTGTTTCTCCGGGATCAAAGGCAACATAAGTCAAGTTCTAATCATAAATATAAATAGAAATAGAAATGAGCTCGGATTGGAACTAGTTGCTTGAGTTAACAGTTAGCACATTAACAATAATTAATTTATGAGTTTGTCCAGAGCACCTTTCAAACTTCACACAATTCCCGTTGATATTGACAAATTTTACGAGCTGCCAACAAATTCCTATACAAATTCTAAAAAAAAACCGAGGGGAACATTCTTTAATGAAAAATGATCTCAGCTATCGGAGTGTAACAGAACCAAACTAATGATGCAATCCAGCACGGCAAAGTCAAAGTTTTTTTTTTTAGGATGGTAACGGTATCTGCCCGGTCATGCAAATGAGCCATAAAAAAAAAATTACTACCAACAAGTTTCGTAGTCTGGTGTTTGGGAAAAAGTAGATTTATTAAATATTAACAACGAGCTGTAAAATTAAATAAAAAACAAAGGGAAAACCCATTTCTGATTTTGTACAAGGCAAATAATTGGCAGCACAGACAAAAATCGTATAAGCAGAATTTGTTAGTTGATTTAATGGCTCATTTTACAAGGGGAGAAAATGAGAAAGCTTGTCTGTTCGGGTATATGGGAGAGTTGAGATGTTTGAATAATTTTTAAGTTTTTAAGCAGAGTTCATCTAAAGGGCTTTATAATCTAAAAATTAAGCTTAACGTACACTTTCTCATGACCAAATGGTCAGTAGCTGAATTAAACACAGAAATGACTAAGGAACAACACTTGATACCAAAATCCATAGAAGAAAGCCAAAAACGTAATGAATAAAAATAGCCGCATTAACTGTAAAAATGCTTTGATAGTCATCGATTTATGCAGTGGTCAGGAAATGTGAAGAATGAGAGAGAGAGAGGAAGAGAGGAAAATACGAACAAGAACCGGAGCTTTATAAATTGGCCAAAAGAATGCTCTAAGCCTTAAGCTAAGCCACAAGTTCATTGACACTCAACGGCGCACGCATTTGTTTGGCTTTTTTTTCGCGACACTCTTTCACTGGATGGAATTTTTTTTCGTTTTTTTTTTTTTTTGGCTTTCTATTTGTGCGTTGTGACTGAATGGTTTATTTGTGCGAACGAGCTGAGCTTTAATTGATTAGCTGATGGCAAAACAAAAGACTTAGACGACAAGCTTGATTGTTGACTTGGTGTTACAGAAAATGAGCAGAGTGTGGACATATAAATGCCCAACGACAGTTAGCCCATTATAACGGATGCACTTGAGCGCTGACGGGCGCTGTCATTGTCTCTGTTAACTTGGCTAACAACTTGCCAATGTAAAATTGCATTGTGTGCCGCAATCGACTCGACTCGACGCGCCGTTCAATGTCATGGGAGTTTCGCTGCGGCGGCAACGTCGGCGGCAGGCAACATCATCTTCACTGCACATTTAATTGTTGCATGTGATGATGCGACTACTGCGGCTGATGCTGCTGCTGCTGCTGCTGCTAATGCGGCTGCACTTGAGTGCATGCGCTGCTCATTGTGCGGCTTGTCAATTGATAAAATTCGCAGGCTGAGGGCGGCTGTTGGCGGTTTGCTGCTGGCTGCTGGCTGCTGGCTGCTTCAATTGCTGGCTGCTGATAGCTGCATCTATTGTTTTGCAAGGCCGCTAGCGTTGCATGGCGTGAAGCGAGTGCAAAGCCAGCCCAATTGAAAAACTCTCAACACAACACAACATACGTACACAGAACTTCCCCACACACAAGTTAGCTGAGTAATGTTTTTTTTTATTTTTTTGTTTTTTTCATTGATAAAAATCTACCTAAAACAATTCTCAGACTTAACTTGAACTTGACAGCAGCGAGTGCCTCATGCTCACACCTTTAGTTTTTATGGCACTCTTTACTGGCTGCTGCTGCTCATTAGCCAACTGGAAATGTGCCAATGTGGCTCACGTGTCTGATATAGAAATGGAAGTACCACAAATTCACCTCTAATTGGTTTGATTAGCAGTTTTCTGAGCTTAGTCTAAAACTGAGATTGCTTTCCAGTTGTGCCATAAAACTTTTTACGTTCCAATTGTGTACAAAAATATTTACAGGCAAACAAGAAATAAAAAAGTTCTGCTAGTGTCTCAAGCAAAAATGTATCACAATTCGATATAAAACTTATTTCATTTTCTTATCAACAAATTCTACAATATATTTGAGCAAAATAGAACAAAGAAATTTCTTCAAGCATTTTTGCAAGATTTATGTAAATCATCTTTGGCAAAGAATAAGTTTGTGGTCTTGGTCATTTGTTAAACGAATATACCTTTCACCTGCTTTCTTATGCAAATCACATATGAACAACAAGATTTCTTGTTGGCTTTCATAATCCCCAACTTGTTTTTGTAATAATAAAAAGAGCAGCCACAAGAGAAAAAAAAAACGTAACAGGAACTTTAAACCAACAAATCTATTGGTATACTGTATTTATAGGAATGGTACGTCGAAATGTAGGAAGTAAAAATTGATCGAAATGCGAGTACGAAACAAGAAAAAAATAAACCAAATATAAAAGCCACAATATGCTAGCCAAATGAAACTTGTTTTAATTCGTTTTGCAGTAGCGCAAAAAGGTCTTAAGTGACAAACTCGTTTCTATAGCCATCTAATGCTGAGCGCTGGTAACAGTAACACTCCGTACCGTCAGTCACTCAGTCAGTCAGTCAACACATACATACACACACACACACACACACATGCACCAATGTATACAAGCTTAGTGAGAAAATATGGCAAACAACTTTTGTTTTTGTCTGTTTATAAAAGTAAAATCAGCCAAGTGTAACAATTAAGCGTTGGCTAAACAACAGCAACACAAGACGATAAATGTATATACGTAAATACCACTAGCACTACTACTACCACTACCACTGCTACTACCACTTTGAATGCGAACCAGTATGAACAGCCTGCCCATATGGACCGCATAGAGCGGCGTCTGTCGGTTAAGAAATCTTGTTGAAGAAGCGCTGACGTTGATACGCCTTCTAGCTTTACTGTATCTAATTTGAATTTAAATTAGTTTCAAGTCTAACCTAAAAGCACAAAATACTAACGAAACTTGGTAAACACAGTGAAGGTTGCTGCCATTTGAGAAATGAGGTTAAGCTTCCTTAGGAATACTATTCAAATACAAATACAAAACTAAGCTGCATGTCTCGAAAAACATTTGGGTACAAATTGACAGTTAATGTACATAATTGAGTATTTAAATCGATTTAAAGTTAAAAGAGTAAGAACAACTTTAAATAATTTTAAAATCTTTTAAGGAGATAACGATTTTAATTTTGAGGAATCCAATCTAAATATGTATGTTATGTTATGTAGTAATTTTAAGCACCACATTAAAATTTGTATTTAGAATCCAAACTAAACGGCTTTTACATTTAAATCACTCATCAAATTATCGTTTCGTTTTACAGGTACATTCACAACACCAACAACAACAACCCTTTAAAACAAATCCAAACAAACATAGTCGATTTCGAGGCGAAGTATTCTTTCTGAATCTCGAGGATGGCTATTTTGGCTGCCAAGTTAATGAGTCCACGGACTATTTGCAACTTTACGACCTATCGAAAATATGCGACGGCAAACAAGACTGCTTTCTTGGTTCCGATGAGCTGAGTAAAGAGCTTAAATGCACAAGTAAATTACCCCAGCCACACACCCCCCCACCCCCCTTCGACCATTGTCTATTGAATGGATTTTAGTTAACGTTAAATTGATTTCAATTTTACAGATGACTGTGATAAGGATGGCACACAGTGCACAAATGGTGTTTGCCTGAATGGCGTTTGCCATTGCAATGACGGCTTTGGCGGCTGCAATTGCGTCGACCAGGGTAAGTCAAACTAAGCGGCAAACAATGTGGGCTTGTCTCATCTTACATAACCGTTAACAAACCCACTCTCCTTTACAGATGAGAACGAATGCAAGCAGCGTCCATGCGATGTGTTTGCCCATTGCACAAATACATTGGGCAGCTTTACGTGTACCTGCTTCCCGGGCTATCGTGGCAATGGCTTCCAATGTGAAGGTAAGTGCTAGTCAGCCATGTTGTTAGCATAAGTTCATAATGACCGACAGAGCGACCAGCCCAACAACAACCATCAACAACAACAGTACAAATGATTGTTGTTGTTGTTGTAGTTGTTGTTGCTGTTTTGTACTTCCGTCAACGTTTGTTATATTATTTGTTAGCCTGGTTAACCGCCACTCTGCCAGCTAGACCATGATTTAGTCTAGGTTACCCATAGATCTTAACGCTAACGGTTTATTTCGCTGGAAATCTCAAGAGCCAAGTCATTTCAATCGTCTCAAGTGCCCAGCCTCTAGTTGAAAATGTAACAAAAGACGCTCCAACAACAATATGAAAGCTTTTCACTCAGCTCACAATAGCCCAGCAATGGAATCTCCCCTGTATACTTATCAAGCGAGGTAATAATAATGACCGTGTACCGATTACACTAGAGTACTCTATAGCGTCGTCTTTTGTTATAAGTCTTTCTTTTATTTTTTTTTTGTTTTTTGTTAGAGTTTGGATCTTAGAAAAACACCAGAATGATGCGGGGCGGGCAGGTTGAGTTGAGAACGCAGCAATTTAAATAAGAATTACATAATTCAAGGCATAGTTAAACCCTTTCTAATAGTCCAATTGAATTTACATACAACTGAATACTTAGTGGGATTTAAGCCATGAGTGAACATTTCGCTTGAAAGGCACTCACTTCAACTAAGCCCATGTCCAACGAATGCTTAGTCTAAGCGTTAACAAATGTTTCGAAATTCACAGTTCCTTTTTCAGCACATTTGAACAGTCAGTACAGTCTCCTGCACTTGAGAGTGTTATAGTGTTACTTCTCGGGTCTCGGGTTAATGGGCCTTTTTCATCTGTGCCTTTTTCCCAGCGTGGGCCCAGAACAAAAAAGCGCACCTGTCCAGCTGTCTATTCGACAGTGAAAAACTGGCAGCCATAATTGGACTGGGCGTAATGTTGCGTAATGAAAACACATTATGGCACCATGTAGAAAACTGACTACGAAAAAATCAAAAACATCAAGTTATAATAGTAATAACAAGAAAAGCAGAAGATTCATTTCCAAGCACCACTTATAGATTGCCAGCATGGAACTTCCTTTTAGCTGCTGCTGTAGCTGCTCATTTTGATGATGATGATGATGATGCTGATGATGGTTATAATGATGGTGGTTTTGGTGGTGGTCGGCAGCTAGAAATAAAAAAAAAATATAAAAAGAAAAAAACCACAACATTTGTAGCAATGCTTTCGCGCCATGGAACAGAAATAGACATAATCGTACTTACGAGCACACACGTCTGTTAGACGAGGAATCAGTGTCATGTAATCTGACCCCAAACATGGACACGCCAGAACTTTCAACACTCAAGAGCATGTGTCTGTGTGGATGCGGCTGTGGCTCTTACTCTGATTCTGACTCTGATTCTGATTCTAGCTATGGATGTGGATGTGGATGTGGCTGGGGCTGTGCCTGCATCCCGCTTCGGTCTGATGCAATGCGATAACGAGCGCAAATTTCACAAACGTTCTGGCATTACTACCACTAAGTATGAAGACGTTGCCAAGATTCTAGATTACATGTGACGACTTCCCGCACCGACTGTCGACTTTGGGCGGGGCAGACTAGAGCGGGGCAAGAGTCACAGTAACTGCAACTGAGCGGCAGGCAGGCATGCATAAATTCTGGGCAGTGGCATGTAACGCCAGCATCGCATTTCAATCATACGAGCATTATCTAATTTCTATACCCAATGCCCCACGTTTCTCCTATCTCATATCTATCGTGTTCTCTCTCTTTCTCTCTCTCTCTGTCTCCATCCCTTTCTCTCTACTGCAAATTACACGCGTGTTCATGATGCATTTCATTCCAAGATTCAATGGAATCAACCTGCTTTAAACACGCTGAGAAAGTTTCGCTTACCCATGTGCGTGGCATAAGTACTTAAGTCGCACTAGTTCATAACTGCTAGCACGCACTGTCATGACTCTCCCACCGATTGCACCAAATCAAAAGCCACCACATATAATTAAATCGTAAGAGACCAGTAAATTAGTACGCAATTACTTTAACTTCCCGCAACCACAGCCAGAGGGCAAATACAAACGCGTATAAAGTTGCCAACTTTGGCCAACACTTCCAACACTTTCGCATAAGTAATTTGATTGACATTAAAACATTTTTAAAATCTCGATGGAAAATTGAACTAAGAAAGAATCTCTTTAACATTAGTTAAATTTTTCTTCATATTTATATTCTAAAACACTTGTAATCATATTTTAGAAAGAGAGAGAGAGAGAGAGAGGGAGAAAAAACAGGAATAAATTGTCTGATGTTGTCAATATACTCGTATATATCCAGTTTATATTGCTTTCTCAAGTTCACCCAATAAACTTTGCAACAAATCATGGCCAGGCCTGGAGTTGTACTTGGCCTGGCCAGTTCCCCTTCTCCAACTTTTTAACTGGCTACATAAAGAGCGACACATTTTGCGTGGAGGGAGATCATACCTGTTTTGGCTGCCATGCTGACTAACGGTATGAAGTGGGACTACCACCTGTTGCAGACCTGGTGGCGCATTCGCATTATTTCATGTTCATAACTCAGATGCGTGCATTTGGCGATGTCTTCGTTAAAATATCGCCAAAGTCCAGTTATGCAATGAAGACTGTAGAGTGGGTAAGACCAAATTTCAACACACAAGCAGAAGTCGTTAGTCAGTTGGTTTGTGGCAACTCAATAGCTGCTTCTAATGCATTTGTCTTGCAACGCGCCGAGCAGAAAAATGGAGTGAGTGCATCGAGTTGAGTGCTAAGTTTATAACCATTTTTGCGGCACTCAAGAGACAGCAACACAGCACGAAATAATCTTAAAAGTTGTTGCAGCTGCTGTTGTTGTTGTTGCTGTTGTTGCTGTTGTTGTTGTTGTTGTTATTTTTATTTTAGTTTGTTTTACCACGTTCACCAGGCGGCTCCCTTTCGTTTCGCTAACTGGGGCAGATCATTAAAACGGATAAAATAGATTGTGGCCCACGTAGCGCAGCTTTTGACGGCATTGGCAACGCATGAAGTGCTAGCATTGTCGGCGCTTAACGCTCTGTCCTCAAAAGCCGCAAACGGCACTGCCTTCAACTCCAACTCCAGCAACAGTCAGCAGCAACTGCTACCAGCTCTCAGCTTGCTGCTCCCAGCTCCCAGCTCTCGGCTCAAAACTCTAAGCTAAAATCCGCCAACCAGTTCGACGCACTGTTTGTGATCAACGTCAGCTGATAAGCTTCGCTAGCATTTGTGAAGCGAACGTGATTAATCTGCAGCACAGACCCACATTATCGTATATAATACACACATATATATATATATATATATATATTTATTTTCTGAAGGTGCTTTGCACTTTTCGCATATCAAAATGGCAGCAATTAATTGCCGAGTCGTCGCTGCAGCTGATAAACCAAATGGCTTTAAGCGTTGGCATTGACACGCCTAATTATACGCACAATGTCCCACCGCCTCCATAACTTTTCTCGAAATCTACTCTGGATGTTGCCACATGTATTGCAGTGAGCGTTGCCAATTGAGCCACCCATGAGTAAAACTTCGACATCGGCTGACATCACTTGACTGATTAACTACCTGACTGTCGGCCTGGCGGCCTTGATCTTTTTGCCTCACCTACATGGAAATCTTTAACGCATAATGGAGCCACAACTTTGTTAGCTAATTTCATTTTTCCTTGGTTTTTTTTTTTGTTTCTGTTTTGTTCCATTTATATGTGTATTATATACTCTTAGAAAACATATAAATGGTTGTTAAGTTGTATTAGCGGCTAGCATCTGCTTGTCAGATATGTGAGTATGGCGATTATAGAACAAAGACACCACAAAATTTTGTCGATACTCTTGTTACCAATTTTTTTTGTAAATTTTGGTAACTGTTGCGTAACAATCAGGAAAGCGTTTTTGGTGTCAGAGATACAGGGTAACTCTAAGTCGGTCAATTGCAGCAGAATAAGTTAATTTGTTTCTTACTAGTTTTGGTTTTGTTTCGAGTTCAAGTTCAGATGTTTGTTAGTTATACTTAACCATAAATTAGCCGCATAGTCTGTGTGTATTTTCTGTGGAGAGCTGCACATCATCATACATTAGTCGAGCATGAAAGTCATGTCCGCTCATAAATTGTTGCCCTTCTATAAGCGAAATCACATATTCTGTTCAAATAGTGCAAACATTTTTTCGTCACGAATGTCATAACTTAAATAAAAAGCAACAACAACACATTGAAATTGCTAATTAGCACAACAATTACAAATGTTTATTAGATGGACGCCAGCTAGACGAGACGAGACCAGAGCTATGTAGATTTTTATTTAGCTTTTTATGTGCATACAATATTCATACAACCGGGTTTGATTATTAGCTTTGATTAGTGCAGTTAAAAAAAGCGTAGAATGTTTTGAAAAATCGACCAAACTGTGATGACTTTTAATACACCTGTTTGTGATGTCGAATACTTAATACGCTTTTCAAATTAACATTAATACCAAACCAAATTTGAGCATAGTTTTGAGTATATTTTAAACACTGCATCTGCAAGTGTTTAAATTGGCCAGTTGCCAGTAAAATTATATCTGATTTTTTTTTTTTCAAAATCTACTTTTCTAATCATGCCGTAAGCCCCGAGGCAACCGGAAATCTGAATAGAGTATGACGAAGAATAAGTTTGAATTATGTTAGCATAATTTTCAACATGCATTCAACTAAATTACATTTAGTCACGCATGTTTGATTGGGTTTTTAGCATGCGGAGAGCCAAAACATTTGGCCCAAGGCTGCCACACCCCTACATCATTATTTGGAATGGGTCTTTGTCGCAAAAATTTCAGTAAGTCTCAATTATAATTGGCAACTGAGGCACAAATAAAATTAAGTTTGCGTCTGACATCAGACAAACTGGAGAATATGATAGCTGACAGTAGCAGGAGCATCATAAGGAGACACAGCCAGATGGCCAATGGCCTTTGGTCAATGGCCTAAGTGTGTTGGAATGGGACTTGGACTGGGACTGAGACTGAGATTGGGACTAGGACTAGGCAGGCTGTCTGGCAGAACGAGGTTCTGTTTTAGTCTGCTGTCCCCGCATTGCATAAAGTAATTAAACTGACATTGAAACTTAGAACATAGAATGCTTCCTGCTTCTGGCTAAACTTCTGTCCAATGCTGCCAACTGGCAACTTGCAACTTGCAACTTGCAACTTGCAAACTGCCAAGTGCTAGACAGGTGAACGAAGACGATGACATTGGGTAATCAGAGTTAGCAAAGCCAAGCAGTTCGTTGCAGCACATGGAATGCAGACGTATCAGTTGTTGGTTGAGAGAGGTTTCGGCGGATGGGGGTGTGTATGAGGTATACCAGTTTGAGAGTGATGATCTTCTTAATTTAAAAGCTAAAAACTAGTAATTATAACTGCGCAACTCGCTCGACTGCTTATAATTATAAGGTAATCGCACTCACACACATCTCACTCTCTGTTCACGTCCTTGTCTTTGGCATTTGCCCACTTTTGTACTTATGTCATATTAGCTATAAATGTACAACATCTTATCCATAAGAACAATGATTAATGGCCAACAGATTGCCGAAGAGAGCGTCCATCGCTGTTTCCTTATATATGTGTTTCTGTATGTGGCCCTTAGACTGGCATCGTTTACTAGTTACCGCTCCACTGACTACGCGAGAATTCAATTGAATTCTCAATGTGCTGCCGGCCTATTGGAGCGGAAAGCTCCATGTAGTGCTTCCGCATGAGATGATTATAGAGATACAACGTGCATCAAAAAAGAACATCAGGCAAAAAAAAACAAAAAGATTCTCATATGAACTCAAAACGCCACAAAATATAGAAAACAAAAAACATTTTAATGGATTAAGGTTTATGTGACCAAAAATGTACATACGTAATTAAGGTTCTTTCTTGATAATTAATATGAAAGATTGTGCAATTCACAATTGCACGTTTTTTTTTTGCACTTTTCCCAAACAAATATTTACAGTGTTAATTAACGCTTCGAATACTCGATAAAAATAACCTAATGATCAGCAAAAAAAAAAACATTTCTTGTGCATTTGGTAAATAGATATATCCATATTTGACACTTTCATAAATCATTTAACTATCGATTACTGGTTAGTATTGTTGTATTAAGATCAGGTGACATATGTAAAGTACGTAATACAAATGACTTATTGTCAATAACCCTGTTCTATATAAGATCTAATTGGCTTGGTAAATATATGCAACTGGTGCATCCTGTGCGCATTGACATTGCTGCTTGGTTTCGCTCTGCGTAGGTGCATGTATGTATGTATATAAATTAATGTGCATACATAAATATACACACATGGATGACACTGAAGTGCCATGCGTAACATGCTAATTTCAAATGGCAAAACCACCTGATGATGATGGTGAATCGGCCAGCTGAGCCATTATGGCAACTGAAGTCACATGCAAAGTGCAGTGAAGCGTGTAAAATGCGTGAAGAGCGACCGCTGAACAATCGTCAAGTTTGTTGGCTAAGCCTTTGATAGTTGGGAGTCTCAGATTTGAGTTGCGTCTCATTTGTGTTCAAGCACATTCGATTAATCAAGCGTTATTTTCTTGCAGACATTGACGAATGTCAAGATCCAGCGATAGCGTCGCGCTGCGTGGAAAACGCCGAGTGCTGTAATCTGCCAGCGCACTTCCTGTGCAAGTGCAAGGACGGCTATACGGGCGATGGCGAGGTGCTGTGCACAGACATTGATGAGTGCAGCAATCCGCAAGCCTGTGGGGCCAACGCCCAATGCCTGAATACGCCCGGTAATCACACGTGCGTCTGCCCCGATGGATTTGTGGGCAATCCCTATGACGGCTGTCAGGATGTAGATGAATGCGCGTACCCGAACGTGTGCGGACCAGGTGCCATATGTACGAATCTCGTGGGCAGTCATCGCTGCGACTGCCCGCCGGGATACGATGGCGATGGACGCACCGAACAGGGCTGCGTCGATCTGGACGAATGCGGACGCTCGCCTTGCGGACGCAATGCCGATTGCCTTAATACGGATGGCAGTTTTCGCTGCCTGTGCCCCGATGGCTTCAGTGGTGATCCCATGCATGGCTGCGAGGGTGAGTACCATAAAATGATCTCCAATTTTTGGATTCTCATATTTGACATTTTGCCATCATGTTTTTTGGTATTTTTGCACTTGTTTTATTTTGGCGAAATACGCACACACACACGCACAAACACATACACACATACATGCCACATGCTACATATATGCACCGCAATTTGATTCATTAATACGATTAATGCCTAACAACAACAAACGCCAGCAGATGTCGATGAATGCGCCATTAACAATCCATGCGGTTTGGGTGCTCAATGCGTGAACTTGGGCGGTAGTTTTCAATGTCGTTGTCCACTTGGCTTTGTGCTTGAGCATGATCCGCACGCCGAGGCGCCAATGCTGGCCACACCCACACTACAACTGGGCTATGGCGATGGCGATACACTGATTACACCGGCACAAACATCGGGTGCTGGTTTGGCTTGCCTGGACATCGATGAGTGCAATCAGCCGGATGGTGTGGCCAAATGTGGCACCAATGCCAAGTGCATCAATTTTCCGGGCTCATATCGCTGTCTCTGTCCAAGCGGATTTCAAGGACAAGGCTACTTGCACTGCGAGAGTTAGTATTTGATCATTTGCATGTTTCTGCTCAAAGCCAGAAAATCCAGTTTTCATCAATTGAAAATTAGATTTTCAACTTCCTAAACTATTGCTAATGGGTGCGTGACACATGAGATAAACGAAAAATCGTAACGAACATTGCAAAAAATTACATTATTCAATTATTATTTCAATTTTCATAAATCGCTTTCTCTTAAATGATTTCCTCACTAAATTGTGTATTTGAAATATACAAGTTAATGCAATTCCACAATTATAAATACCATTAGTTATTTTTTTTTAATAATTTTGTTCGTTACGTGTTGTATTCCTGTTTGTTTCGTGTTTAGTCAAGCGCCCATCTCCTTCACACCTTAACAGAGCGCGAAAGCTTTGCTTAAGCTTGCAAGCTGCAAAAAACAACAACTACGCATGGCTTTTGTGAGCTTTGGCAGTTGCGCTCTTTTTCACTCTCTCTCTCTCTGTCACTATTTCCCTGTGCTTTCCTGCTGTACGCTTTCAGCTGCTATTATTATTGCTAGCTTAGAGAGCTTTTAAGCCTAGCTTCTACTCCCGCTATTATTGCTAGCTTAGAGAGCTTTTAAGCCTAGCTTTTACTCCCGCTTCCTTTGCTATTTAGGCAGCTTCCCTCAGTATCGTCTACTCCCACTCCACCCCCACAACCTTCCCCCACTTTCACGCTATGCTTCCACACCTATCATACTTTTGTACTATTTGATTTGATTACTAATTTAATAAATTACAATATATTTAACCACCTCCCTTCCCCTGGAACAAAACAAAAAACAACAAAAAAAAAACACTACAAATCACGCCAATGACACCGCGTCGCTCCCTTTTACAAACACCTGCCCCTCACCACCCCCCTGCACAACGTGATCGCGATCGTGCTCAGATATCAACGAATGCCAGGATAATCCGTGCGGAGAAAATGCCATTTGTACGGACACCGTCGGAAGCTTTATTTGCACGTGCAAATCGGACTATACCGGAGATCCGTTCCGCGGCTGCGTCGACATCGATGAATGCGCCGCACTGGACAAGCCATGTGGACAGCATGCGATATGCGAAAACGCCGTTCCCGGCTACAATTGTAAATGCCCGCAGGGCTATGATGGCAAACCCGATCCGAAGGTGGCCTGCGAACAGGTCGATGTTAACATTTTGTGCCGCAGTAATTTTGATTGCACCAATAATGCAGAGTGCATAGAGAACCAGTGCTTCTGCTTGGACGGATTTGAGCCCATTGGTTCTAGCTGTGTGGACATTGACGAGTGCCGAACTCATGCGGAGGCTTGCGGTCCTCATGCCCAGTGCATTAACACGCCTGGCTCATATCGCTGTGATTGCGAAGCCGGCTACGTGGGCAGTCCGCCGCGAATGCCATGCAAACAGCCTTGCGAGGATGTGCACTGTGGTGCACATGCCTACTGTAAACCGGATCAAAACGAAGCCTACTGCGTCTGTGAGGAGGGTTGGACTTATAATCCCAGTGATGTCGCTGCCGGCTGCATCGATATTGATGAATGCGATGTGTTGCACGGTCCCTTCGGCAGCTGTGGCCAGAATGCTAGCTGCACAAATACACCCGGTGCTTTTAGTTGTGCCTGCCCGCCCGGTTTCTCGGGTGATCCGCACAGCAAGTGCTTGGACGTGGATGAGTGCCGTGCCGGTGGTAAATGCGGTGCCGGTGCCGATTGTGTCAATATGCAAGGAGGCGGTTACACATGTCGCTGTCCCGACGGAACACTTCCCGACCCGGATCCCTCAGTCCGATGTGTGCCCATCGTTAGTTGCGCTACAAATGAAGAGTGTCCCGGGAATGCAATTTGCGATGAAACAAAGCGTTGCCTGTGCCCGGAACCCAACATTGGCAACGATTGCCGACATCCCTGCGAGACGCGGGACTGCGGTTCCCATGCCCAGTGCATGCTGGCCAATGGACAGGCGCAGTGCCTCTGCGCGCCAGGCTATACGGGCAATGCTGCCCTACCAGGCGGCTGCAGTGACATCGATGAATGCCGCGCCAATCCCTGTTCGGCGAATGCCATTTGCAGCAATACAGCCGGAGGCTACTTGTGCCAATGTCCAAGTGGCTCTACGGGTGATGCGTATAAGGATGGTTGTGCCACGGCAAAGAATGTGGGCTGCTCTGATTCAAATCCTTGCGCCTTGGGTGAGAGCTGTGTCCAGGACGCGTTTACAGGCAGCAGCGTTTGCATTTGCCGCCAGGGCTATGAGCGCAATTCGCAGAATGGCCAATGCCAGGATGTGGATGAGTGTTCAGGCGAACGTGCCAAGCCCGCGTGTGGGCTGAATGCACTCTGCAAAAATCTGCCAGGTAGTTACGAATGCCGCTGCCCACAGGGACACACCGGTAATCCGTTCGTCTTGTGCGAGATTTGCAGCAGTGCCGAATGCCAATGCCAGGCCCCATACAAACTTTTGGGCAACAGCTGCGTGCTGGCCGGCTGTTCCAGTGGACAGCCATGTCCCAGTGGCGCTGAATGCATCTCGATCGCGGGCGGTGTTAGTTACTGTGCCTGTCCCAAGGGCTACCAGACCCAACCGGACGGCAGCTGTGTGGATGTTAACGAATGCGAGGAGCGCGGCTCCCAGTTGTGCGCCTATGGAGCTCAGTGTATCAATCAGCAGGGCGGCTATAGCTGTCATTGCCCCGAGGGTTATCAGGGCGATGCCTACAACGGACTCTGCGCGCCTGCTCAACGCAAGTGCGCTGCGGATAAGGAATGCTCTAGCAATGAGAAGTGCATACAGCCAGGAGAGTGTGTATGCCCACCACCATATTTCTTGGACGCCCAGGACAACAACAAATGCAAGAGTCCCTGCGAGCGTTTCCCCTGCGGCATAAATGCCAAGTGCACGCCCTCGGATCCACCGCAATGTATGTGCGAGGTTGGCTTCAAGGGAGATCCACTGCTTGGCTGCACAGATGAAGACGAGTGTGCCCATCTGCCCTGTGCCTATGGCGCTTATTGTGTAAACAAGAAGGGCGGCTATCAGTGTGTCTGCCCGAAGGGCTTCACAGGCGATGCCTACAAGAGTGGCTGCATATTGGAGAATGGCGTGCCGAAGAGCACCTGTGTGAACAACGAGGATTGTGCCAGTAATTTGGCCTGCTTGGATGGCAGCTGTCTCAGCCCGTGCGCCAGTCTCCTATGTGGCTCGAATGCCTATTGTGAGACGGATCAGCATGCTGGCTGGTGTCGCTGTCGCGTGGGCTTTGTCAAGAACGCCGACGGCGACTGTGTATCACAGTGCCAGGATGTTATCTGCGGTGACGGTGCGCTTTGCATACCCACCAGCGAGGGACCCACCTGCAAGTGCCCGCAAGGTTACTTGGGCAATCCCTTCCCTGGTGGCAGTTGCAGTACAGATCAGTGCACTGCTTCCAGGCCCTGTGACGAGCGTCAGATATGCATCAATGGACGCTGCAAGGAGCGCTGCGAGGGCGTCGTATGTGGCATAGGAGCCACATGCGATAAGAACAATGGTAAATGTGTTTGCGAACCTAACTTTATGGGCAATCCGGATCTGCTCTGTATGCCACCAATTGAACAGGCCAAATGCTCGCCTATCTGCGGTGAGAATGCTCACTGTGAATACGGACTGGGACAGAGTAGATGTGCCTGCAATCCCGGCACATACGGTAATCCCTATGAGGGCTGCGGAGCACAGAAGAAAAATGTGTGTCAACCAAACAGCTGTGGACCGAATGCCGAGTGCCGTGCTGTTGGCAATCAAATCACCTGCATTTGTCCGCAAGGCTTCAGCGGCAATCCGTATGTGAGCTGCCAGGATGTGGACGAGTGTGCCAATAAGCCTTGCGGTCTGAATGCTGCCTGCCTCAACACAGCCGGCAGTTTCGAGTGTCTCTGTTTATCCGGCCATGCAGGTAATCCCTACAGCAGCTGCCAGCCCATCGAAAGCAAGTTCTGCCAGGATGCCAGTCAGTGTCAGTGCAGTGAACGCGTAGAATGCCCCGATGGCTACAGCTGCCAAAATGGTCAGTGCAAGAATCTTTGCTCCAAAACAGCGTGTGGACCTCGCGCCATTTGCGATGCGGGTAAATGTCTGTGCCCCCTTGGCTATATAGGCGATCCCCATGATTTGAGCCAAGGCTGCACCATTCGGGGACAGTGCAGCAACGATGCTGACTGCCGCCACACGGAGATTTGCTTCCAACTGGGCAAGGGTCTACGCAAATGTGTAGATGCCTGCTCTAAAATACAATGCGGCCCCAATGCGCTCTGTGTGGCCGACGATCATCGATCATCGTGCATCTGCGCCGACGGTTACTTTGGTAATCCCAGCAATCTACAAGTCGGGTGTCAACCTGAGCGTAAAGTGCCAGATCTAGAAGATAAGTGCAAGACGGACAAGGATTGCGAACGCGGTTTTGGTTGCCAGTCGGATGCACTGGGCATGCGAGAGTGCATAAATCTCTGCTCCAACGTTGTCTGCGGTCCGAATGAACTGTGCAAGATAAATCCCGCTGGACATGCGGTTTGCAACTGTGCGGATAGCTTTGTCTGGAATCCAGTTGCGTCGTCGTGCGAGAAGCCCTCGCTACCCGACTGCACCAGCGATGAGAACTGCCCCGATGCCTCCGCCTGCCGCCCAGACGTACTTGGCGTGCTAAAGTGCGTTGCCATTTGCGATGCCTTTACCTGCCCAGCAAATTCGATTTGTGTTGCTCGCCATCATCAGGGACGTTGCGATTGCCTAAGTGGTTTTGTAGGAAATCCCAATGATCGTAATGGCTGTCAACCGGAGCGTAAGCATCAGTGCCGTGGAAATGCCGAGTGTCCTGAATCAGAGGCATGCATCAAGGATGAGATAACGCAATCGCTTAGCTGCCGTTCCGCCTGCGACACTGTCAAGTGCGGACCACGCGCCGTTTGCATTACGAACAACCATCAGGCACAGTGCCAATGCCCACCAGGCCCCTATGCTGGCGATCCCAATGATCCCTTTAATGGCTGCAAGAGCGTGCCCTGTGTCTACAACCATGACTGTCCGACCAATCAAATGTGCAATCGCATGACACACACCTGCTATGATGTATGCGACGAAGAGTCCTGTGGAGAGAATGCCATTTGTCTGGCCGAGGATCATCGTGCCGTTTGCCAATGTCCGCCCGGCTATCGTGGCAACCCCTTGCCCGAGGTCGCCTGCTTGAAACAGAGCGGCTGTGCGGCTGGAAGCTGTCATCCTACGGCAATTTGTGAGGTGACACCCGAGGGAGCCACTTGCAAGTGTCCGCCACTATTTGTAGGCGAGCCACAGACTAATAGCAGAGGCTGCCGTCCTGATGGTCAATGCCCCAATGGCGATGCTGACTGTCCGGCAAACACCATCTGCGCTGGTGGTCGCTGCCTAAATCCCTGTGACAGTGCTTGTGGCTCAAATGCGGACTGCAAAGTAGTCAATCGTAAACCGGTTTGCAGCTGTCCGCTGCGCTTCCAACCCATATCCGAGTCGGCCAAGAACGGCTGCGAGCGCAGTGCCTCCAAATGTCTCACGGATGTGGATTGCGGGGGTCAATTGTGCTACAATGGTCAATGCCGTGTGGCTTGTCGCAACACACAGGACTGCTCCGATGGCGAGCGCTGCGAGGGAAATGTTTGTGTTGTCACTTGCCTGGACCACAGTCAGTGCGCTAAAGGATTAGCCTGCCTGGACGGTCATTGCGCCATCGGCTGTCGCAGCAACAAGGAGTGCAAACAGGAGCAATCGTGCATTGCCAACAATTGCATTGACCCCTGTCTATCAAGCACCAGTTGCGGTCCCAATGCCCTATGCAGCATGCACCAGCATCGCAGCCAGTGCGCCTGCCCGGATGGATTTGAAGGTAACCCAACGCCAGAGCAGGGTTGCGTGCGCGTACCCACACCCTGTCAGGCAACCAATCAATGCCCCAACGGTCACATGTGTATTGGCAACCAGTGTAATCTGCCCTGCACGAAGACTTCGGCCTGCGCGGTGGGCGAACGCTGCTATCAACAAGTATGTCGCAAGGTCTGCTATACCAGCAACAACTGTCTGGCTGGGGAAATTTGCAACAGCGATCGAACTTGCCAACCTGGTTGTGAATCGGACGCGGATTGCCCACCCACTGAGCTGTGCTTGAGCGGTAAATGCAAGTGCGCAAGCGGTTTCATTGGCACCCCCTTTGGCTGCTCGGATATTAATGAGTGTACGGAGCAACCCTGTCATGACAGTGCCAAGTGTGAGAATGTGCCCGGCTCCTATCGTTGCGTCTGCCCCGAGGGCACCGTTGGAGATGGTTATACGCAACAGGGATGCGCACAGCCCCGACAATGTCACAAGCACGAGGATTGTGCGAATAGCTTGTCCTGTATACACGGCAAGTGCACCGATCCCTGTCTGCATACTGTGTGTGGCGCGAATGCTCATTGCCAGGCGGAGGCGCATCAGTCGATGTGCAGCTGTCCCGCTGGCTATCTAGGCGATCCCAATGACACAGGTGTCGGCTGCTTCAAGGTGGAGTGCATTGATCATGTGGATTGCGCCAGCGATCGTGCCTGCGATGCAGAAACCAATCGGTGTATCAAGCCCTGTGATCTAACCAGCTGCGGTAAGGGAAGCTGCCAAGTGTTCGAACATAAAGCCATATGCGAATGCAACGAGGGCTACCAGCTAGTCAATGGAGTCTGCGAGGATATCAATGAGTGCTTGAATCAGCCCTGTCACAGCACCGCCTTCTGCGACAATCTTCCCGGCAATTATATTTGTAAGTGTCCCGAGGGACTCATTGGTGATCCGCTTCAGGTGGGCTGCCGCGATCCTAGCGAATGTCTTAGCGATGCTGACTGTCCCGCTACAGCCAGCTGTCAGAATTCACGCTGTCGCAGTCCCTGCGAACGCCAGAATGCATGCGGACTTAATGCCAACTGCGAAGCACAGTTGCACAGGGCCATTTGTAGCTGTCCGGCCAATTCACGTGGCGATCCGCAGGCGGAGTGCGTGCACATTGAGTGCGCCGACAATGGCGACTGTGCCGTTGAGAAGGCCTGTCTGGATGCCAAGTGTATTGATCCCTGCTCGCTACCCAATGCGTGTGGAGCCCTAGCTCGCTGTTCCGTTCAAAATCATATTGGGCTGTGCGCCTGTGAGACGGGTAGCACCGGAGATGCCAAGCAAGGCTGTGTGTCGCTACAATACTGTCAGAAGGACGCACAGTGCCCTCAGGGTAGCATCTGCGCCCATGGAATCTGTAGTCCACTATGCAGCAGCAATCGAGATTGCATTTCGGAGCAACTCTGCCTCCAGGGCGTCTGCCAACCCACATGCAAATCAAACAGCACCTGTCCACAGTTCCAATTCTGCCAAAACAACATATGCGCCAAGGAGCTCGAGTGCACCATTGACAGCGATTGCGGTGAAGATGAGACCTGCCTGGTTGACGCCTATGGACGTGCCCGCTGTGAATCTGTTTGCCTGGGTCGCGCCGCTTGCGGCCGCAACGCGGAGTGTGTGGCCCGATCTCATGCTCCCGATTGCGTTTGCAAAGAGGGCTTCTTTGGAGATGCACGCTCCGGCTGTCGAAAGATCGAGTGCAACAGCGATGATGACTGTTCAAATGATAAGAGCTGTGATAATCATATGTGCAAGATCGCCTGTCTAATTGGGCAGCCGTGCGGAGAGAATGCGCTCTGCACAACGGAGAATCATCGTCAGGTGTGTCACTGTCAGCCCGGCTTCAGTGGTGATCCGCGCGTACGCTGCGACGTTATCGATTTTTGTAAGGACGCGCCGTGCGGACCCGGTGCACGTTGTCGCAATTCGCGTGGTTCTTATAAATGCACCTGTCCACCCGCTCTCGTTGGTGATCCTTACAATGAGGGCTGCCGCAGCTCTGTCGAATGCGAGACGCACGACGATTGTCCCCCGCATGCTGCATGCACAAAGACTAACGGTGTGCCCAAGTGCCAGGACGTGTGCGCCCATCTGCAATGTGGCCCAAATGCGGAATGTGTTCCGAAAGGTCATGTGGCACACTGTGCATGCCGCAATGGCTTCGACGGCCAACCCGCTGACCGGGTAGCCGGCTGCAAGCCATTGCCAGTGCCCTGCCAAATTACTAGCGATTGCCCCACCAACACATACTGCTCAGATAGCGTATGTAAACGTAAGTACTAACACCAAACACCAACCCAATGCACCCACCAAGGGCCTAAAACCGACTACCAGACAACTACTAGCTACAAACTTAATTCGCTACTTACTCACTTACCAACTAGCACGAATACTTGATGTGGTTGATAGTATTTCCAGCCAAGAACTAAATACAGTGGTCGCTCGGAAATTACATCTTTCTGAAAATGATGAAATGAAAATATAACTTTTATTTGCATTATTTTATTTGATTATTTAAACCAAAGTTTATTTAATTCTCGTTTTTTAATTGATATTGAGGTAACAAAGCTTCTTCATCTGAAGTAACAAATGATAATTAGATATAAAAATTTTGTGAACAAAAATTTATGTACTTTTATAGTCCTGCTAAAGTCTTATAAAGCGTTCGAATTATCGAGTAATCACTGTATTAAAACCCAGCTCAGCAAAGTTTGCCTTCTTATTGAAAACCAACTGCACGAGCTGCTCTTCAATCTGTGGTGTAACTGGCTTTATGCCCAGTGCTACCCGTAGCATAGACTAACTAAACAACAATATATACACTCGACAAAACCAACAACAACAACAACAAGAAAAGACCGTAAAGCCAACAGAAAGTTAGGCAAATTGTATCTAAACATGTCTAATCCGTATTCACGATCCCTCCAAATAGCTGCCTGCTTCCTGGACACTGAGTGTGGTCCATCGGAGGTATGCCAGGGTGGTCAATGCTTCGATCCCTGTCAGCAGCCGCAGGCATGCGGTCAGAACGCCGATTGCCAGATGCACAGCCATGTGAAACAGTGCCATTGCCCTGAGGGCTTCACCGGCGATGCGAGCAAGGAGTGTGTGCGTGTGCCTGTCGCCTGCGATGGCGACTGTTCGCCTGGATATACATGTCGCGATTCCATGTGCCTACCCGTCTGCCACAACGATCTTGAGTGTGCGTCTAACGAGAAGTGCCTGCGTGGCAACTGCATGTGTAAGTAGCTAACTAAGCTATTTCTGTCGTAGAACATCATTTAAATTAAAATCATCATCATCCTCATATATAGTAACCTGTCGCGTGGACAACGATTGCTTCTTGGGCCATGTTTGTCTGCACAATAAGTGCGTATATGGCTGCCACGTCGATGACGACTGCAGTGCTTCCGAGTCCTGCCGCAACGACAAGTGCATTAATCCCTGTCTTGAAAATCCCTGCGGTCCTAATGCCGTCTGCTCGGTCTCTAATCATCGAGCTAGCTGCAGCTGCCTGGACAACATGGTGCCCAACCCCACACCTCAAGTGGGTTGCGTGCGCACTCCACCACTTGATTGCCACGAGAATCGTGACTGCAGCAAAGGCCTGGTCTGCTTTGAGTCCGTCTGTCGGCCACTCTGCGCCGATGATGCTGGTTGTTTGACGAACGAGCGTTGCCAGCAGCGCATCTGTAAGCCACTCTGTCGCCATGACAACGAGTGTGCCAATGGGGAACTCTGTCTGGGTCTCAACTGCGTCACAGGATGTCGCTCCGATCAAGGTTGCCCAAACCATTTGGCCTGTGTTGGCCAGCAATGCGTCGATCCCTGCTCCGAGCCGACAGCCTGTGGAACCAATGCTCATTGCCAGGCCATCGACCATCTCAAGCAATGCACCTGCCCCGATGGACTTAGTGGTAATGCCAACGTTGTCTGCAAGGCGCCACGCACCGCCTGTGGGCGCAACGAGGATTGTGAATCAAATCAATTGTGCTACGCAGGCAGCTGCCAGGGCAAGTGCCGCAATGATCAGAACTGCCTCTCGGATGAGCGCTGCATGCGCGGCACTTGCCGTACCGTTTGCAACACGGACAGCGCCTGTGCCCAGGGTCAGATTTGTGAGAATCGCGTCTGCCAGACTGGCTGCCGCAACGATCTCAGCTGCGCCAGCGAGGAGGCTTGCGTTAACAAGAAGTGCCAGAATCCATGCCAAACACCAGGTCAGTGCGGCCAATGTGCCGACTGTCTGGTCATCAATCATGGCGTACAATGCCAGTGTCCGGCTGCCTTTATTGGCGACGGCCTTACTGGTTGTCAGTTGCCACCCGAGCGTTGCCATCCGGGCTGCGAATGTGACGAGAGTGGAGCCTACTGCGCTGCAAAATGCAGTCGCTCTGAAGACTGCGCCTGTGGACAGCTGTGCGCACGTGGCAAGTGCCGCAACAAGTGCGGCGCCAAGCGCCAGTGTACCGTGGGACAGCTATGTGAACGGGGCGCTTGCATCGCCGGGTGTAAATCAAACGGAGACTGCGCTGCCGACCAGAGTTGTACCAATGGAAAATGTATTGATCCTTGCGCCGATGATAAGGCCTGTGGACGGAATGCGCTGTGCACGGTGTCGGAGCATCGAATGCTGTGCTACTGCCCCGACGGCTATGAGGGCGAACCCAGCAAGGAGTGCGTGCAGTTCGAGTGCCGTCAGGATAGCGATTGCGAATCAAGCAAACGCTGCGATCAGGGCAAGTGTCGCAATCCCTGCCTAGAGTATGGTGCTTGTGGCACCAATGCTCAATGTCGTGTGGTTAATCGCAAGGCGCAATGCTCGTGCCCGCCAGATTTCTTCGGTAATCCAGCCAGTGAATGCCAGCCTCTAGATGGTGGCTGCTCCAACAATCCATGTGGAGTTAATTCTAAGTGCATTGAGGTGCCCGGCGGCTACGAATGTGCTTGCATGGATGGTTGTATGGGAGATGCGCACAAGGGTTGCCTTTGCGAAGGACAATTAGTAAATGCCTGCCATGAGCAACCATGCGGTCAGAATGCCGCATGCCGTGTGCTCCGCAACAATCAAGCCGAATGTTACTGCCCCGAGGACTTCCCCAATGGCGATGCCTATGTGCATTGTAAGTCACCAAAACGATTTCAACCAGTAACAATTTAAAGTATTGTAATCTCGATTTCTTTCAGGCTATGTCACACCACCCCAAGAGGACTGCCGTACTCGAGGATGTGATACTGGCGACTGTGTGCGTCAGGGCTACGAATATGTTTGTCAACGGGGTAAGTGGTCCAAAACTATTTTATTTGAAGTACCTGAAGGACTTTTAGTAATTAGAGTACAGCTAATGCTAATAATGTTAACCAGCGTTTCTCACAAGTTATCGTTGGTTCATATACTACATACATATACTTTATTTGGAGTAATCAGTTAGAGTTATTATCGTTATCGTTGTCGTTCCTTTTTACATATAACTGGAGTTCAGTCAGTAACAAAAAAATGATATTGTTGTTATAATATGTATTTGGTTTGATTACTTAGCTATGAATTGTTTTTAAAAACATTTAAACCAGCTAATTTCACTAATTCTACAGCTTTAACAGCTGACACAACAAATTTAATTCAAAATTTCAGTGTAGTGTGTGTTTTAATGATGATACCAAATTAATGACTTAATTTTAAATATATACATATATTTAACAACCTATACACATGTTCCAAGTTTTCAAGTGTTAACGTATTGTAATATCAAATCCCCGCGCACAACAAATTCACTCACACACACTTGCAGACAGCAAAATACACACAACTACAGCCACACAACTCAAATGCAATATCCGAAAAGTTCCTCTGAAATACCAAACAAAAAAAATCTTATTTACTATGCTACAATTGAGTGTTTGTTATAAATAGTTAGTAAGAAAATTTTCCATATGAAACACATACATATAAATTACCACATTCTACCACAACTGCTAAGATCAACGCATATGGAATATCGTGGAATGTTGCTGTCGCTATCGCGGTTACCCAATCTGTGCCTAGTACTCATTTATGAAAACCCATTTCTCGCAAAGTAACTGCAGCAAATATCAGCTTAGTATTTTAAGCATATATTGTTTAACTACACGTGCAATACTAAAACAAATACCAAACGACATTCAGTGCATTTGACAACACTCGTTATTTTCGAGAGAGTTGATAACACAGTTTCATTAAGCTTTGAAGCTTGCGTTTATCATTTAATTCATTCAGCATTCATTCAAATTTATAGACACATACTCTCGTATAATTGGCTTCGAATCACCCATTTTTATTTTGGAGTGTTGCATATAGCAACACTTTAAGCTCTGCGGCATATATTACCTTATGTTTATGCAACCGCTTAACGCACAGATAAGTAGACAAGTTGGTTCATCTTTAATTAACATCGTATAGTTTTAATATCGAATTCCGCGATAGCGATATGTAGCCTTTAATGAAGGTCAAAAACATGCACTGAAAGTGCAGAAAGTGTACAACAAACAACAACACTAAATTCAACGCCTATTATTAAAAAAAAAATGTTATCAACAGATCCCAAACACATCCCTGCTACCCACAAAAAAAAAATAATAATAATGAAAATAAAATATCATCATCAATATCCATGCTCCCGTTAATCCTCTCCTGTGACTCCTATGCTCTATCCGCCCTCAAAACGTACCTTTTATAACCCAACGTTGTTATCCACTATTTTGCTCCCCAGCGCCACTCTGTCGTTTCCCTTCGCTAAAACAAAGAAACATAAAAATTGTTTAAATACCTTTTGTTACATTTCTTGAATGAACAAAGTCTCAGATTGGGAACTGTGGACGGGACAATTCTCACACATGATTCACATATGCTTAAAATCAACATAATTTTTTTTGTCAGTTCAAGTGTACTATAGTACTCAATATAAGTCTCATTAAATCGTATGTATAGATAAATTACAACAACAACTACTACTACTTTTCAATGCATTTCTTAAAGCAAGTCGTATACTTGCAATAACCGAAAATAATGATGATAATTTTTGTACAAAGCTCCTAAAAAATACTCGTACATTTTAAGATCGTATACTCTGAAAGCTCCTACCGCCTACCTAGCACACTTTAGCTCGTCTATTGGTTGAAAATCGCTTCCGTACAGATGAAAATCTTTGAAAAAACAAAACAACAATCCAAAATTTATATAAAAACAACTGTAACTAAATTTGACTAACACTGCAAATATATTTTGGTAAATTTGACTAGTCTTTAAGTTGTATATACAGAAATTTGTATATGTGATTAATCACATATGTACATATATGCGTATACAAATGTGTCGTGTCTTTGCGGCCGCCCAACTAACCCAAAAAAAAAAAAATTAAACCTGTAAATATTTATATACCAAATTTATCAATTGTGAATTATTAATAACACACCATAAAAAAAGACAAGTAAAGCTACTTAACGTACTATCCTAACGTACTCTTCCAAATTGTACTTATCAATTTTCCACTACTTTCTGCTAATATTGCTTTAGTCAAAAGTCTTACCTACTCTGCCTATCAGTTTGATATATATCATGTCTCTATCTCGCTAATTTCATCTGTCTCTGTCTCTCAATCTTTTTTACTTATATTATGCCTTATTCACTCACCCAATCATCACCAATAACGTGTCTCTCGTGAGGGCAGAGCGCATGTGTTGGATGTCGTGTAATTTTCACCATTACTCAACAAGTATATACAAACAATTCGCATTAGACCAAAAAAAAAAAAAACAAACCAAAAAAAAACATGTCCATTGATCAAATGCAATTAATTGGGCAAATAAAGCGCAAGTCTCTCTATCTCTACACCCGTATACACACACTCGATACTTAATAATTGGAAATTCATCAATGATTGTAACTATTGCTCATTTGATCTTACTTATCTATAAGGCTGCTCGCTCGCTCGCCCGCTGCTCGAAGACTTCTTAAATTCATTTAAATCAACCAACAAAAGCAATTAATATACATACCAAACCACAGCAGCTATATTAATTATAATAATATATAATTATATACATATATACATAATTGACAATTTTGCAAGCTTATATAGAAAAAAAAAACCTGAAATAATGTGAGATGTTCCCTTCACAGTTCTGCAATTTGATGTTGAAATTGACAACAATTTTTAATAGTGTTAACTAAAAACTGTTGCTGCCTGTCCCCAATGATTATTAACTGCACTAAACTGAACTAAACTCGTTATTTCTAAATTTGTATCTCCTATTTCTGTATTATTTCATATGCCCCTTTCAGATCACAATTCGAAGAAGCCCCAATAAATGTTCTATTATTTTAACAAATCCCTTGCACAATACCCAAAATCCAAAATCAAAACCTCAGCAATCCCACTGGCATTTATTAAAAAATACAAAAAAAATAATAAAAATAAATATACACACCCCAACTACATACACAAGAACTCAAACAAAACCAAATCAAACCATACCAAAGAATACCAATCGAAACAACCAACCAACACTGATTATACTGTTTATATATTGTCTTGTTTAAGTTTTTCTATTTTTGTTTTTAGAAAATTTAGCTTTAAGTTTCTTATCTGAGCTCTCAATATTTACATCCCATCTATGCTGTGTACTTCAAGTACCACCTACAAACAAAAAAAATCCCTTCCACTTCAACCAACACTTTTTCTCTTGTCTGTCAAATTCCCAACAAATTTCATAATGATTTCAACTTCGCACTCCTATTCTTTCTTAAATGTGTTGCAAATGCTCCAATGCTATTTTAAATTTTCAACAACAATCAACCAGAAAAAGAGTAAATTTTCTATGATATCTATCTATCGTATATGCCACCGAATAGTTGAGCGCACCCAACGATTAACATAGTACAACAACCAACAACCTGTCTATCTCTCTCTCTCTCTCTCTCGATATTCGCTGCTGCTGTTACGTAACGTTATAGACACCGAGCAATGCTACTCAGATACGGATTGTCCCAGTGAAAAATCATGCCTACAAGGACACTGCACCGATCCTTGTACAATGCGTGGCGCGTGTGGCACAAATGCACTATGTCAGACTGTTCTGCATCGTCCACGCTGCTCCTGTCCCAACTGTCACATAGGTCGACCAGAGGTCGAATGCAAGCCGGATCCGAAATGTGTGCCAGACGACACAGACCCCAAGACAAAGGATCAAATAACATGCACCAGCGATGCCGAATGTCCAGAGACATTACAGTGCGGCCAATATGGTCAATGCACAGATCCTTGCAACAATCCCCTATTTATCTGCGAAAGTAACAAAAAGTGCGAGACCCGTCGCCACCAGCCCGTTTGCATATGCAAATCGGGCTTTATAGTCAATGAGTATGGTGAATTGACCTGTGCACCGGATAAGCGTGAATGCTATCGCGATGATGACTGTGCCTCGAACACGGCCTGCACGGATGGCAAATGCCGCAACCCGTGCATTGTACCACTTGGACGTGCACCAATTTGTGCCGAGAATAAGTCTTGTGAAGTGCAGGACCATAAGCCAGTATGCATTTGCATGCGAGATTGCCAGCCATCGATATCGATTTGCTTGCGCGATGCTGGCTGTCCTGCAGGCTTGGCCTGTCGCAATTATCAGTGCGTCGATCCGTGCAAGTTTGCCACGTGCGCACCCAACTCGCCATGCATTGTTGAGGATCACAAGCCGATATGTAAATTCTGCCCAACTGGATTTATAGCCGATGCCAAATATGGATGTCAAAAAGGTAAAGCACAAACGTACTCTCTCTCTCACAACACTGTCAAGTGAAAGTACCTTATGTCTCTGTCTCGTTTATCGTTTATCTCTGTTTCCTGCCTCTCACACGCTCTCACCTTTTGCTAGATCTGTCTTATTGTCTGTCCCCTCACCAACAATCACACACACAATTGATTTCCTAGCGAGATATATTGACCAAAGACACTTTCAAGAGTTTCATCCCGTGTCAATATATTTCCTCACATATTGTGTAAATGTATATAGAAATGAGGAATTAACAATCTATTCTTGAATTAAGCTTACTCCTGACAGCATATGGTCTTAAAAAATCTCTTAACGATACTCAATATTGAAAGCTAATCCACGAACCCAATTATCGAATCAGGATTGCTCGTAATGCCCGTCCAGCTTCAAAGCAAAGCGCAATAACAAAATAAGAAAAACTGTTATCAAAATTATAGATGATCATAAATGGTCATAAACCTCTGATGGGGTTAAATCAACAATAACAGAAACAATTACTCGTATACAAATACAAAGCAACTCTTCTGAACATTCACACACGCTCATGCTCACAATGAAATTAATGCCTCTTGAAAACTATAAATATCTTAACCCATGACTCTAAATAAACGGTAACTAGATGTAATACTAATTGTATAAAACAACAATATAAATCCAATATGTAGCTAACTAATAGTAAAAAAATCGTTCCTAATTTGAATTTATCTAACCGTAAAATAATTTGTACTAAATTTTTGTGCTGAAAGTTTTTGCCACAGTTTAAAGAAATTTAGTTCACAACGTCGAAATTATTTAGTAATGCCCCAGGTTCCCCTGTATATATAGTGCACATTCCTCTATTGTTGTAGCTATACACATACTTATTTATATCGTATTAATTTGTAAATATTTTAACGATTTGTATTTTTTAAATTTTATTTGAAATATGTACAAAAATACCCCACTTCAAAAATTACAAAACAAAAAAACAATCATATAGCAGCTAAGCCAGGTGGCAACTGTACCACTCACGAAGATTGCAGTGATGCGCATCAATGCGGATCGTCTGGTCAATGTATCGATCCCTGCCACACAGTTTGCGTGGCCTCAGTAATGTGCGTGACGAAAGCACATGTTATTACAAAGTGCATTTGCTCTTCGACTTCGACAAACACTACAAACTCTAACTGTATACCGACTGACGTACCACATAGTACTGAACCCGAACTGAATGACACAACGACCGTTGCAACTAGCATCAAGTATACGGTCATGATTTTGGCAAACCAAACAGAAATGCGTACACGTTATACCGATATTGAAGCTGAAAGTGAGACGACCAGCTCATACGATAGCACAACCGAGTCATACAAAACAACAAAACAGCTAAGCATTGAGAAGACTTTATCTCCAAAAGAGATTTTGCAAAAAACTACAACAGAGCAACACACAACCTCTGAGCCAACAACTGAATCTAACACTTCAATATTTTTTTCTGTTGCAACGCAAAGAACAAACACAGAGCCTACTGAACATACTTTCTCTGATAAAACTACTATTGTACGACCAGTAACGCATGAAACCCCCAAAAACATTTCTACTGAGAGAACAATTCCGATATCGTCAACTTCAAAGCCGCCATATACAGAAACTACACCTCCATCGACAGTTACTGAACAAACCACTCTGGGTGGAATGACTACCATAACAACTGAGGGCAAACCACCTTTTATTACGCAAACGACATTACTTCGTGAGATAACAACTACCTCATTCCCACAGTTTACAACTCAAGGTTCCACAGCGACAGCTATACCTGTCGAATCAACTACCCCAACTTCTGCAATAACCCAAAGAACTTATACAGAATCTACTGAACCAACCATCCCTGACGAAACTACTGTTCGTATTGGTATACCGCAACCAACAACCCATGAAACCCCTAAAACCATACCAACCGAGGAAACAGTTCCGACAGGTTCAACTTCGAAGCCACTATATTCAGAAACTACACCTCCATCGACAGTAACAGAACAAACCACTCTGGGTGGAATGACTACCATTACAACTGAAGGAAAAGCTCCCTCCGTTACTCAAGTCACTTCAGTCCCTGGAATAACAACTACCTCATTCCCAAGTAAAGAACAGTTTACAACTCAAGGTTCCACAGTGACAGCTATACCTGTCGAATCAACTAGCCCAACTTCTGCAATAACCCAAATAACTTATACAGAATCTACTGAACCCACTTTCCCTGACGAAACTACTGTTCGTATTGGTATACCGCAACCAACAACCCATGAAACCCCTAAAACCATACCAACCGAGGAAACAGTTCCGACAGGTTCAACTTCGGAGCCACTATATTCAGAAACTACACCTCCATCGACAGTAACAGAACAAACCACTCTGGGTGGAATGACTGCCATTACAACTGAGGGAAAAGCTCCCTTTGTTACTCAAGTGACTTCAGTCCCTGGAATAACAACTACCTCATTCCCAAGTAAAGAACAGTTTACAACTCAAGGTTCCACAGTGACAGCTATACCTGTCGAATCAACTACCCCAACTTCTGCAATAACCCAAAGAACTTATACAAAATCTACTGAACCCACTTTCCCTGACGAAACTACTCCTGTCGAATCAACTAGCCCAACTTCTGCAATAACCCAAATAACTTATACAGATCACTGAACCCACTCCCTGACGAACTTGTTCGATTGGTATACCGCAACCAACAACCCATGAAACCCTAAAACCATACCAACCGAGGAAACAGTTCCGACAGGTTCAACTTCGAGCCACTATATTCAGAAACTACACCTCCATCGACAGTAACAGAACAAACCACTCTGGGTGGATGACTGCCATTACAACTGAGGGAAAAGCTCCCTTGTTACTCAAGTGACTTCAGTCCCTGGAATAACAACTACCTCATTCCCAAGTAAAGAACAGTTTACAACTCAAGGTTCCACAGTGACAGCTATACCTGTCGAATCAACTACCCCAACTTCTGCAATAACCCAAAGAACTTATACAAAATCTACTGAACCCACTTTCCCTGACGAAACTACTGTTCGTATTGGTATACCGCAACCAACAACCCATGAAACCCCTAAAACCATACCAACCGAGGAAACAGTTCCGACAGGTTCAACTTCGAAGCCACTATATTCAGAAACTACACCTCCATCGACAGTAACAGAACAAACCACTCTGGGTGGAATGACTACCATTACAACTGAAGGAAAAGCTCCCTCCGTTACTCAAGTCACTTCAGTCCCTGGGATAACAACTACCTCATTCCCAAGTAAAGAACAGTTAACAACTGAAGGTTCCACAGTGACAGCTATAACTGTCGAATCAACTACCCCAACTTCTGCAATAACCCAAATAACTTATACAGAATCTACTGAACCCACTTTCCCTGACGAAACTACTGTTCGTATTGGTATACCGCAACCAACAACCCATGAAACCCCTAAAACCATACCAACCGAGGAAACAGTTCCGACAGGTTCAACTTCGAAGCCACTATATTCAGAAACTACACCTCCATCGACAGTAACAGAACAAACCACTCTGGGTGGAATGACTGCCATTACAACTGAGGGAAAAGCTCCCTCTGTTACTCAAGTGACTTCAGTCCCTGGAATAACAACTACCTCATTCCCAAGTAAAGAACAGTTTACAACTCAAGGTTCCACAGTGACAGCTATACCTGTCGAATCAACTACCCCAACTTCTGCAATAACCCAAAGAACTTATACAGAATCTACTGAACCCACTATCCCTGACGAAACTACTGTTCGAATTGGTATACCACAACCAACAACCCATGAAACCCCTAAAACCATACCAACCGAGGAAACAGTTCCGACAGGTTCAACTTCGGAGCCACTATATTCAGAAACTACACCTCCATCGACAGTAACAGAACAAACCACTCTGGGTGGATTGACTGCCATTACAACTGAGGGAAAAGCTCCCTTTGTTACTCAAGTGACTTCAGTCCCTGGAATAACAACTACCTCATTCCCAAGTAAAGAACAGTTTACAACTCAAGGTTCCACAGTGACAGCTATACCTGTCGAATCAACTACCCCAACTTCTGCAATAACCCAAATAACTTATACAGAATCTACTGAACCCACTTTCCCTGACGAAACTACTGTTCGTATTGGTATACCGCAACCAACAACCCATGAAACCCCTAAAACCATACCAACCGAGGAAACAGTTCCGACAGGTTCAACTTCGAAGCCACTATATTCAGAAACTACACCTCCATCGACAGTAACAGAACAAACCACTCTGGGTGGAATGACTGCCATTACAACTGAGGGAAAAGCTCCCTCTGTTACTCAAGTCACTTCAGTCCCTGGGATAACAACTACCTCATTCCCAAGTAAAGAACAGTTTACAACTCAAGGTTCCACAGTGACAGCTATACCTGTCGAATCAACTACCCCAACTTCTGCAATAACCCAAAGAACTTATACAGAATCTACTGAACCCACTATCCCTGACGAAACTACTGTTCGAATTGGTATACCACAACCAACAACCCATGAAACCCCTAAAACCATACCAACCGAGGAAACAGCTCCGACAGGTTCAACTTCGGAGCCACTATATTCAGAAACTACACCTCCATCGACAGTAACAGAACAAACCACTCTGGGTGGATTGACTGCCATTACAACTGAGGGAAAAGCTCCCTTTGTTACTCAAGTGACTTCAGTCCCTGGAATAACAACTACCTCATTCCCAAGTAAAGAACAGTTTACAACTCAAGGTTCCACAGTGACAGCTATACCTGTCGAATCAACTACCCCAACTTCTGCAATAACCCAAATAACTTATACAGAATCTACTGAACCCACTTTCCCTGACGAAACTACTGTTCGTATTGGTATACCGCAACCAACAACCCATGAAACCCCTAAAACCATACCAACCGAGGAAACAGTTCCGACAGGTTCAACTTCGAAGCCACTATATTCAGAAACTACACCTCCATCGACAGTAACAGAACAAACCACTCTGGGTGGAATGACTGCCATTACAACTGAGGGAAAAGCTCCCTCTGTTACTCAAGTCACTTCAGTCCCTGGGATAACAACTACCTCATTCCCAAGTAAAGAACAGTTTACAACTCAAGGTTCCACAGTGACAGCTATACCTGTCGAATCAACTACCCCAACTTCTGCAATAACCCAAAGAACTTATACAGAATCTACTGAACCCACTATCCCTGACGAAACTACTGTTCGAATTGGTATACCACAACCAACAACCCATGAAACCCCTAAAACCATACCAACCGAGGAAACAGCTCCGACAGGTTCAACTTCGGAGCCACTATATTCAGAAACTACACCTCCATCGACAGTAACAGAACAAACCACTCTGGGTGGATTGACTGCCATTACAACTGAGGGAAAAGCTCCCTTTGTTACTCAAGTGACTTCAGTCCCTGGAATAACAACTACCTCATTCCCAAGTAAAGAACAGTTTACAACTCAAGGTTCCACAGTGACAGCTATACCTGTCGAATCAACTACCCCAACTTCTGCAATAACCCAAATAACTTATACAGAATCTACTGAACCCACTTTCCCTGACGAAACTACTGTTCGTATTGGTATACCGCAACCAACAACCCATGAAACCCCTAAAACCATACCAACCGAGGAAACAGTTCCGACAGGTTCAACTTCGAAGCCACTATATTCAGAAACTACACCTCCATCGACAGTAACAGAACAAACCACTCTGGGTGGAATGACTGCCATTACAACTGAGGGAAAAGCTCCCTCTGTTACTCAAGTCACTTCAGTCCCTGGGATAACAACTACCTCATTCCCAAGTAAAGAACAGTTTACAACTCAAGGTTCCACAGTGACAGCTATACCTGTCGAATCAACTACCCCAACTTCTGCAATAACCCAAAGAACTTATACAGAATCAACTGAACCCACTATCCCAGACGAAACTACTGTTCGAATTGGTATACCACAACCAACAACCCATGAAACCCCTAAAACCATACCAACCGAGGAAACAGCTCCGACAGGTTCAACTTCGGAGCCACTATATTCAGAAACTACACCTCCATCGACAGTAACAGAACAAACCACTCTGGGTGGATTGACTGCCATTACAACTGAGGGAAAAGCTCCCTTTGTTACTCAAGTGACTTCAGTCCCTGGAATAACAACTACCTCATTCCCAAGTAAAGAACAGTTTACAACTCAAGGTTCCACAGTGACAGCTATACCTGTCGAATCAACTACCCCAACTTCTGCAATAACCCAAATAACTTATACAGAATCTACTGAACCCACTTTCCCTGACGAAACTACTGTTCGTATTGGTATACCGCAACCAACAACCCATGAAACCCCTAAAACCATACCAACCGAGGAAACAGTTCCGACAGGTTCAACTTCGAAGCCACTATATTCAGAAACTACACCTCCATCGACAGTAACAGAACAAACCACTCTGGGTGGAATGACTGCCATTACAACTGAGGGAAAAGCTCCCTCTGTTACTCAAGTCACTTCAGTCCCTGGGATAACAACTACCTCATTCCCAAGTAAAGAACAGTTTACAACTCAAGGTTCCACAGTGACAGCTATACCTGTCGAATCAACTACCCCAACTTCTGCAATAACCCAAAGAACTTATACAGAATCAACTGAACCCACTATCCCAGACGAAACTACTGTTCGAATTGGTATACCACAACCAACAACCCATGAAACCCCTAAAACCATACCAACCGAGGAAACAGCTCTGACAGGTTCAACTTCGGAGCCACTATATTCAGAAACTACACCTCCATCGACAGTAACAGAACAAACCACTCTGGGTGGAATGACTGCCATTACAACTGAGGGAAAAGCTCCCTCTGTTACTCAAGTCACTTCAGTCCCTGGAATAACAACTACCTCATTCCCAAGTAAAGAACAGTTTACAACTCAAGGTTCCACAGTGACAGCTATACCTGTCGAATCAACTACCCCAACTTCTGCAATAACCCAAATAACTTATACAGAATCTACTAAACCCACTTTCCCTGACGAAACTACTGTTCGAATTGGTATACCGCAACCAACAACCCATGAAACCCCTAAAACCATACCAACCGAGGGAACAGTTCCGAGTTCCGGTTCAACTTCGAACACTACTCCTACATCGACAGCAACTGAACTATCAACTGTAGATGGAGAAATCGTAATTACAACAGAAAAATTTCCGTCTTCTGTTACTTATGTGACTCCTACATCTGATATCACCACTATGTCTTTTCCATTTAAAGATCTGTTTTCAACTATAGGCTCTACTTTATCGCCTGCGACTTCGCAGATAGCTAGTGCGCCAACCAGTGTTCCTCAAGTTACTTCTGTCTATGAGATCCCAACTACTTCGACAATAACTAAGGTAATTACTACAATGGGGTCTGCAATAACTGTAGATTCCATGGTGACCAGTGTTCCTTCCACAACAGAGGGTTCTTCAAATACAACGCTGCCCTTTTTTTATACATCAATGGGCTATCCAGGTGAAGAAACTACTGAGAGCGTTACTGTAGGTTCAGGTTTAACTGTTACGCAGAGCTCTGTAGGTGCACCAAATATGACCCGTACAGAAGAATACACGACTGAATTTTTACCTAAATGTACAATAACAACTGATTGCTTTGATGATGAGGTATGTGTAAGAGCAAACTGCATTAGGCCATGCGAATATTATGAAACACTTTGTAATGTTCAGAACTTTACTGTGTGTCGTACATTGAACCACACCGCTTATTGCTATTGTGATACCGCCGCAGATGTAAATAAACCCGGTTGCTCTATTAATGCAGGTAACTAAAGCTGTGTACGTAAATCGTAAGTTTTAATATGGACCCACATGTTCTTTATCAATTGAATGAATTGCAAAGAACCACAAGGTTGTGGTGAAATATTATATTGGCATCCGTGGCGCCAACTACTTAAATCGCCAATGCATCTGGCAATGCGAAAAAGCCTACTTCAATTTGATGTCATATAGTTATCTTTTTCTTCTGCTCTTTATGGATCTCATCACACCTTCTCCCACTTGTGTCATTGCTGACCGGCCCAGCTAAATGGCTGGCACGTGCATGTTTTATTTTTTTTCGTTCTGTTCCTTGCAATCCAATCCCAGTGTGTTTCTATATAAATGGCATCAAATCGCTTCCAATTCTATTCCATTTGTTCTTCTTCCCTCGGCTATTATCACTGGCTCTTCTGCTGTCATTCGTATATGTATGTATATGCCTGCACCCACAACAATTACCCATTACGAAAACACCACTCGGACAAGCTCACGAAATCTATGTTTGTGTTCACAAATGGAGCAATATGTGTATTCACACAAGTTTGAGTTCAACTTAAATAGAGCTAGTTCACTCTTTCTTGTTCTCGTCCTCGTTCATGTTTGTGGCCTGCTTTCTGATTGCCTGCCTGCCTGCTGTCCTACATCAAATCACATAATGTTGAATATCTATCGATATCTTTTGGAATGAGCTCGATGTGCATGTTATATGTCAATGTTACGATCTCATCATCTTTGTGTTCTGGAAGACAATTTGTGTTGATTTTTGTTGTATTTAGTACATATGTTTGTTTGTATATATCTATTTATCACTTTTATGTAATCGCGTGCAGTAAGTTTTATTTATTATTGTGTCGTATGATTAAATGCATGGTGTTGGTACTAATTGGTGTTTTATGATCTACAGCTTTTTTAAAAATGCACTAACCCCAAAAATATCCCAATTGCTTGCTTGCATGTGTATATGTTGTTTTGCGAAAACAACAACAGCTAAACAAAACTAAATAATATCTAATTTAATGTACTTATAGCTTGATAGTATTAGATGTGCTAGTATGTGCCCTCGTATGGCAGTATAAGAACAAAAATATTGAAAAAATAAATTGTTTACTAACTGCATTGAAAATATAAAGAAAAACTACCTATTGAACAGGTTTCTTAAAGAAAACACACCTATAATATGAATTAAACATATATAATCGAATGTTTAAACCAAAAATTATACTTAATGCCTTAACTAATGCAATCGTTTTGCTTACTTTACAACGCACTCCCGAAACGCAAATTAGAAATTGGTTGTGCCTCGAGCGATGAGTGCCCCATCCAACACGCATGTGTAAATGCGCTGTGCGTGGATCCCTGTGCATATGAGAACCCCTGCGGTCGCAGTGAGGATTGTCGCGTAATTGCCCATCAACCAGTTTGTGCCAGCGGTGGGTTTTTTTTCTTAGTTGTGGTGCAATTTGAGACATATTATATTTACTTGTTAATGTTGATTTTCAGTCTGTGAATGTCAGCGAAAATCGGATTGTCGTAACGGTTTCGAGTGTGATGGTTGTCACTGCCACGATAGTAAGTACAATTAAATAGGGCACAGAATTTTGTAATGTGGTATTAATTCATAATATTACAGCAACAGGTCGCACTCCTGGCTGTGACCACTGTCCGCCTGGTGCAACGTGCGATCCCACAACTGGCGCATGTATTAAAGGTATGTACAGATTTTCGATTAATCCAAAATTAAATGGTGTAATTATACTAGGCAAAGCCTAAACACTAACAATATTCTCTGTATATATGTGTATTATAAAACAAACACCCTTTACCCATGTAAATATGTCTCTCTCCCTAGCTAATGTAACAATAACAACTAGTACTACCAAGAAAACCACAGTGAAACCAACAACAACAGCACATACAACAAGAACAACAACAACAACAGCTAACCCAAATAATGGCAACGATATGTTTCCAAGTTTAATCAACGCTACCACCACTAGCACCACCACTACTAGCACTGAAAAGAGCACAATCATAAGCGTTACTAACATAACCAGCACGAGTAAACCTACCATTGAGACCACAACTCCTAAGTCTGGTCATACCAAAGGCTATCGTGATGGTGAAAACAATATAACCGATACGACAACACAAAGATCAGTGATTACAACGACAACACTTGCCAGCACAGATGGTGGTAGGCGCACCACCACCCCTAAAATGAAGACAACTCGACTAGATACTTCAAATGAGATTCCAGAGACGACAACAATGACCAGCACAACCGCTTGGCCCACAGAGTTGCCGACCAGAGCGGGCACAACGACAGAAATTGATGAATTAATAACTGTGCACACATCAACCGTTGCACCACCGGCCAACACCACAGATATCACAATTATTAACCCATGTACAGTAGATACTAACTGTGCTTTTAACGAGCACTGTAAGCTGGGGCGTTGCCAAAAGAAAGGTATACACATTCGTCTATACAATTGGCTATGCTATCACTTTCGGTACCCAAAATGTGGAATTGTTCTGTCCAAACATTATTCTTTTATATAATCATTTTGTAAATAATTTATAATGGTTTCAAAAAATTTTCGACACATGTATAAGTACCAAAGTGATAAGTGTGCATTTCACATTCCCAACATGTAAAATATGTTAAAGTTCATACGAAATCGTACGTTTATCTTCGGAATGCCGAAGATTAAATACCCTTGCAGATATAATCAATAATTTAACTGTAAGCTTTTATATGTTATATGCTCTTCTATAGAAGAAAAGTGTATTACGAACTAGTTTTTTTTGAAATCGAAATGAAATACTATATTCGTCCGAATTTGTAATTTTATTCAATTTACATAAAACAATAACATTCAAAATCTCCAGCAAGGGTATACTTAAACTAAATAATTCCTGTACAGTTTAAACATAATATTATGGAAAAGTGGCAGTAAAATGCACTGTACATATGAGTACCATGTGATAAGGCTAATATATTTGCATTACATTCAAATGTTAATCAAAATTATTAATCAAATTTCTAACCAATTTAATGATTTCTAACAAGTAGAACCTCCGGGTACACCTAAAACACCAGAACCATGTCAATCAAACAACGATTGTATTGAAAGCGAGGCCTGCTATATGGGTCTGTGCCATGATCCCTGTGAATTTGCTAAAGTCTGTGCTTCGAGTGCAAAGTGTACGGCGAAGAGTCATCGACCCATATGCACCTGCCCACAGGGCCATGAGGGTAATCCGATGGTCAAGTGTGTGTCCACAAAAACGTCAAGTAAGCAACTAATCAATTAATCAACAATTTCATAAAAATACATACAATTTAATACAACTAAGCAAATATTGGGTGGCAAACAATTCTTAAGTGGTAAAGGGCGTCAGTAACTCTGTCTCTTTTTCTTAACAGTCGAATGCACAGACAATTCAGATTGCGGAGTAACAGAAGCCTGTATCAACGATCGTTGCCAGCATCCGTGTGATGTGCATGATCCTTGCGCTCAGAATGCAGTTTGTATCAACTCAAATCATGCGGCCGATTGCAGTTGTGTAGATGGCTATCAGGGCAACGGTCTAATAGGTTGCCAGCCAGGTTAGTAGCTTGTTACAGCCAGCACTTGTTGCACTTTTGCTATCCTCAAGTGATCCCATGCTAATGTGACACAAAATATTTCATTTCCCAAAATGTCTTTCTCTTTCATACACTGTACAAATTCCACGTACACCTGTCAACACTTGTATAAAATTTTGTACAACCCCGACTCACGAACAACAACAACAACACGAATTGAATTATAAATACACAAAAAAATTCGCACCGTAACCCTAACCCAAACCACAGCACGCACTCACGTTTGCCAATACAACGAGGATTGTCCACCCAATAAGCTATGCGATCGCCTCAACCGTCGTTGCATCAATCCCTGCCAAGAGGATTCCTGTGGTGAGAACGCCGAATGTGTACCGGTCAACCATGGCATCGACTGCCGTTGTTTGCCCGGATACCTGGGTAATGCCTATGTTTTGTGCCAGCAATCTTTGGGCTGTCGCGCCAATTCCGAATGTGATGCCAGTCAGGCATGCATCAGCGGCAAGTGCACATCGCCTTGTCAATGTGGTGCCTATGCCCTATGTGAAGTGATTAACCACCGTGGCGTATGCAAGTGCCCACCTGGATACAATGGAAACCCAGATGTGGGTTGTAGTCCTCCACAAAATCCATGCGATCCCAACCCATGCGGTTTAAATGCACAGTGTGAGCTTGACAATGGCAATCCCATATGCTTCTGCCCTAAGGGACTCACCGGTAATCCCTTCAAAAATTGCAGTAAGTATTCCCTTGTTTTTAATTGGTCGCAATCAAATCTAAAACGTTGTCCACTCGCAGTACCCGAGGGAGATGAGTGCGCTCCAAATCCATGCGGTCCCAACTCTGGCTGTCGGCGTGTAAACGGCGCACCGATTTGCTTCTGTTTGCCTGAATACGAAGGTCAGCCTCCACAGATAGCTTGTGAGCTACCTTCTAATCCGTGTGAACCCTCGCCATGTGGTCCTAACACTCAGTGTGCAATACTGAGCAACGGATTCTCTCAGTGCACTTGCCTACCTGGTTATGTGGAGAGCCCCAACACAATACGCGGCTGCGTGGAGCCTATTAATCCCTGCGAACCAAATCCTTGTGGCACTGGCGCCATCTGTGACTCATCACGCCAGCCAGTATGCTACTGTCCGGACAACAAGATTGGAAATCCCTTCAGAATTTGCGAAAAGCCTGCTGTTTCCATCGAATTGTGCCAGCCTGGACCATGTGGTCGTAATGCCGACTGCTATGTGGCCGGGAATCGGGAGGAATGCTACTGTCGTTCAGGCTATGTAGGAGATGCGTATCAAGGATGCCGTGAACCAAGTCGAACTGTTTGCGATCCTAACCCCTGCGGACCCAATGCCAATTGCGTTGTTGCCGGCGATGGTCAGACCGCTTGCGTCTGTCCGGAAGGCCTCTCTGGCGACCCAACATCGCTAGTCGGCTGCCATGGCTACGAATGTCAAGTGGACGCCGATTGTCCGCAGAGTAAGGCTTGCATGGGCTTCCGTTGCTACGATCCATGCCCCGGCGCCTGCGGCCATGGAGCTAATTGTCGCGTAGAACAACATCACCCTGTTTGCTCTTGCAATGCGGGTCTCACTGGAAATCCTGGCGTACGCTGTTATGCACTGGACCAACCCAAGGCAAACCCATGTGTGCCAAGTCCGTGCGGCCTAAATAGCGAGTGCAAGTTGCTGAATAACCGCGCTGTCTGCTCATGCATATCTGGATATCTGGGCGATCCCCAATCGGGCTGTCATCCGGAATGCGACATCAATTCGGACTGCGGAGAGTCACTGTCCTGTATCAATCACAAGTGTGTAGATCCTTGTGCTGGCACCATCTGTGGCATTAATGCGATTTGTAATGTGCGCCAACATACGCCAGTTTGTCATTGCTTGGATGGATTTGCTGGAGATGCTTTCCTGCAGTGCGTGCCTATCGGTATTGTGAAAAACTATTCACGTGATCCTTGTGCGCCCTCGCCTTGTGGAGCCAATGATGTGTGCTCCGTCTTTAGTGATGGTGTTGCACTCTGTGATCCTTGCTTTGGCCCCAATGCCCAGCAGAACCCTCGATGCCGACCCGAATGTATTGCCAATTCGGACTGTCCCTTCGATCGCGCCTGTTTAAGTCAACGCTGTTTGGATCCCTGCCCAGGCTCATGTGGACGCAATGCCGTTTGCAATGTATACGAGCATAATCCAGTTTGTGCTTGCCCCTCCGGGCTCTATGGAAATCCCTACGAGCAATGCGCACCGCCCTCACCCATTATACCAACGCCTTCCGCCAGCTGTGCAAAACTGCAGTGTGGTCCGAATTCTGACTGCAAGCGGCAAGGCAGTGGTCTAGCTTGCGTTTGTCGCAAAGGCTACTTTGGTAATCCCTACATAGGCTGCCGTCCAGAGTGTGTGCTCAACAGCGATTGTGCGGCGGACAAATCTTGTGTGAATTCCAAGTGCGTGGACACCTGTAATGGCGTCTGTGGCATTAATGCCGTGTGCCGTGTTGTCAACCATGCTCCAGTTTGTGTGTGCGCCGAAGGTTATAGCGGCGATGCATTTGTGGCCTGTAATCCATACTACCTGCCGCCAGTGACTCCTGAACGTCGCAATCCGTGCGAACCCTCACCCTGTGGTCCTAACTCTCGTTGTTTATCATCTGCTGATGGTTATGCGGCGTGCTCCTGTCTTCCCAACTTCAGGGGTGCACCACCAGTTTGCCAGCCGGAGTGCGTAGTCAGCTCGGAGTGTGCCCCTAGTCAGGCATGTATCAATCAACGCTGTACTGATCCCTGTCCAGGCACTTGCGGCAGAGATGCACGCTGTGAGGTGCTGAATCACAATCCGATCTGCTCATGTGAGGCACATTTTGAAGGTGATCCATTTGTGGCATGCTCGCGCGTGCCGGAACCTCCGATAGACGGCAAATCACCAGCAAATCCCTGTGTGCCCTCACCATGCGGTCCCAACTCAATATGCCAGATCAAACAGAACCGACCCGTGTGTTCCTGTGTAGCTAACTACATTGGCAGTCCCCCATACTGCCGACCCGAGTGCACGTTGAGTAGTGAATGCCCCGCTGACAAGGCCTGTATACATGAAAAGTGTCAGAATCCTTGCGACAATACTTGTGGACACAATGCCCGCTGCACAGTTGTTGCACACTCAGCTCATTGTAGCTGTGATTCGGGCTACAAGGGTGACGCCTTCGTGGGATGTTCAAAGGTCATAGAAGAGAGTAAGTTAAATTTATAATTTAGACTTTGTCTATGATATTAGCTTTATGATTATTTCACAGAACCACACGACCACATTAATCCGTGCTATCCGAATCCATGCGCTGAGAATGCGGTGTGCACACCACATAATGGTGCAGCTCGCTGCAGTTGCATTGAGCCCTACAATGGTGATCCCTACAACACCGGCTGTCGTCCAGAATGTATCTACAACTCAGAATGCCCTTCGTCACTGGCCTGCATAAAGCAGCACTGTCGCAATCCATGCACTGGCGCGTGCGGTCCCAGTTCCGAGTGTGCGGTAGTAAATCACTTGCCCACTTGCAGTTGCACGCGTGGTTTTGAAGGTGATCCGTTCGTGGGCTGTAAACGCACGCCCATTGGACCTATTAGTGTTTGTGAGCCAAATCCTTGTGGATCTAACAGTATATGCCGAACAGTTGAGGGTCATCCCACTTGCAGCTGTCAAGTTGGCTACTTTGGTGCACCGCCCACTTGCCGACCGGAGTGTGTGGTCAGCTCGGAGTGTGCACAACATTTGGCATGTATTAATCAAAAGTGCGCCGATCCATGCAGTGGCACATGCGGCTTTAATGCCAAGTGTCAAGTGAACAATCATAATCCAATCTGCACCTGCCCCAATGAATACGTGGGAGATCCATTCGAACAATGTGTTCCCAAACGTGAGTAGTTGCTAAATGAAATTACCAATGTGCTCTTAAACTTATTTGTCTTTTCGCAGCTCCTGAACCGCGTCCATCAATTAATCCCTGCCTACCAAACCCGTGCGGACCAAATGCCAAGTGCCGCGATGTAAATAATCATGCCGAGTGCTCTTGCTTACCTGGCATGTTCGGTGCGCCGCCCAGCTGCCGACCCGAGTGTATCATTAATCAAGACTGCCCCTCAAATCGAGCATGCATACGCCAGCGCTGCGAAGATCCTTGTATCGGCACTTGCGGCTTTAATGCGCTGTGCACCACACAGCATCATCAGCCCAAGTGCAGTTGCCTTGACGGTTACGAGGGCGATCCGTATACTGGCTGCAATATGCATCAAAGTGAGTACATCTTTTTCAATCATTTGCTATCCTTTCAAAGCGCCCGATTGCCTTACTGTGATCAGACTAAAGCGCCAATTGTCTCCTTAATGTTGTATGTTCTTTTCAGAGGTATTCTAGACCTAAGAGGTTATTGGTACTCATTTCTTGCATGTTTTTTGTATTATGTACACCACTTTTCATCTACATATACCCTGTACCCATACAAAAGCAACCACAAAGCTGGTGATATTTTTATAGAAATACTGTCCAAACTGTCCGGTATATCGCAATCTCGTTGCCAACATTTTGAACATTTTTATATATTCCAAATGAGGATATTATAAAATAAAATATCTAAATCTTAATAATGAGACAGCTTGCTTTGAGGTAATAAAGTCAATGGGTATAGGGTACTTCATAGTCGGGCGTTCTCGACTTGATCATTATCATCTATGTATATTCCTAGCCTGTAATCTTTTTCTGTAAACTCTATCTTTATCTATATTTTATTGTGTGCATCATACGCCTGCTTGCTACTTTCATGTCAATGTCCATGCAAATGTCTATACCCATAAACAGTTGTGGTGCCCGATGTGCCCTCTGATCCATGCTATCCATCACCATGTGGTGCAAACGCTATTTGTCGCGAACGCAATGGTGCCGGTTCATGCAGCTGTATTCAAAATTATTTTGGTGATCCATACATAAATTGCCGACCCGAATGTGTGCAGAACAGCGATTGCTCCAGTAGCAAGGCTTGCATCAATATGAAATGTCGCGACCCATGTGCCAATGCTTGTGGTTTCAACGCGATCTGCCGCGTTTCTCATCATCAGCCCGTATGCAGCTGTGACCCAGGTTTCACTGGCAACCCCCTGCGCGCCTGCGTCGAAAAGCCCACAAGTATACAGACTCAAATAACAGATGTAGAATTTTTCTTTAAACAATGACTTCGTATACCTGTCCTTAGATATGTACCTGCCATTGCCCAAAGATCCATGCAGACCCTCCCCCTGCGGCCTCTTTAGCACTTGTCATGTGGTTGGCAGTCGTCCAGTCTGCGCTTGCTTGCCAGACTATATGGGCAGCCCTCCAAATTGCAAACCCGAGTGCCTGACAAGTGCAGAGTGCTCCTCAGATAGGGCCTGCATTAATCAGAGATGCGGCGATCCCTGCCCTGGCACTTGTGGCTATAATGCACGCTGTCGCACCACCAACCATTCGCCCATTTGCAGCTGTTATGATGGCTACACTGGTGATCCATTCCATCAGTGTCTACCCGAGCGAAGTATGTGCCCCTTTGTCCTTACTGCTAGCAGCCTAAATCTAAATATGTTTACTATACCATGTTTGTAGAGCCATCGCCCATACCAGATCCCATACAACCGCCAAACCCCTGTGTGCCCTCTCCCTGTGGCCCCAACTCGCAGTGTCAAGCCGCAAGTAGCGGCGCTGTTTGTGCCTGCATTAACAACTACATAGGACGTCCACCGGCCTGCCGTCCCGAATGCACCATCAACTCTGAGTGTTCGGGTCGCATGGCATGCATGAATTCACGGTGCGCCGATCCTTGCATTGGCTCATGTGGCAATAACGCGCTCTGTCATGTTAGCTTCCATGCACCCGTGTGCATGTGCCAGCCCGGCTACACGGGAGATCCATTCTCCGGCTGTTACCAGATTTTGGAAAGTACGTCCAGTTCATTTTATTCTCTCTCCCCATCATTTTTGTGTCCTCGCACTTAAACCTGTTATCTGTTAACCATCACCAGCACCGATAGAAACTACACAACCCTGCCGACCTAGTCCCTGTGGACTGAACGCCCAATGTGAGGAGCGCAATCGTGCTGCGTCGTGCAAATGCTTGCCCGAATACTTCGGCGACCCATATGTTGAATGCCGACCTGAGTGTGTGATTAACTCCGATTGCTCAAAATCGCGTGCCTGCGTCAATCAGAAATGTGTCGATCCGTGTCCGGGCATGTGCGGCCATAGCGCTCTATGCTCCGTATTTAATCATGCGCCCAACTGCGAATGCCTACAAGGCTATACAGGAAATCCCATTGTTGGCTGTCATCCTGTGCCCGAAACGCCCCGCTGTAAGATTCTGCACAAATTTGTTAGGAGCCCACTTAGAATAACCCCAACTAATAACACACCATCCAATGTGTTTAGATCCCGATCCAATTGTGCCAGAAAATCCATGTCAACCTTCACCATGCGGTCTATATAGTAACTGCCGTGCACTCAATGGTCATGCAGTCTGCTCGTGTGTGCCCAATTATGTTGGCGCACCACCAAACTGTCGGCCCGAATGCATGACCAGTTCGGAGTGCGGACAGGACAAGTCGTGTATCAACGAGCGCTGCAAAGACCCTTGCCCCGGTACATGCGGCAACAATGCACTCTGTCGCGTCGTCAATCACAATCCCATTTGCTCCTGCAGCCCTGGTTACAGTGGTGATCCGTTCGTACGCTGCTTACCCCAAGAACGTAAGAAACCGTCGTTGCATCCACTCATCACACGAAAGTTAGCCTCGGCTCGCTCTCCTCATTTCATCCCATTCCCAGAATCACATCTATCACCCATACTATATTTATATCTATATATCTTTCTTTTTTATATGTACAATATTATGTGGCTTTTGTGGTGCATGCTGTTATCATATTTGGTGTATTGGTAAATGTAGAACGCCCCATCGTAAACGATCGCATCAATCCATGTGTGCCATCGCCATGTGGACCCAGCTCACAGTGTAGGGTGGCTAATGAGCAACCGGTGTGCTCATGCTTGCAACATTATGTGGGAAGGGCGCCAAATTGCCGACCCGAGTGCACCTCGAACTCCGAGTGCGCTGGCAATATGGCTTGCATTAATCTGCGTTGTCAGGATCCCTGTGTGGGTACCTGTGGCAGTCAGACCACTTGCCTTGTAAATAATCATAGACCAATTTGCCGCTGCCTTGATGGTTATGTCGGCGATCCATTCTCTGAGTGTAGTCCACAAAGTAAGCGCTTAACGCTCAGCGAAACAATCATTACCCAACGACCCTCATATTAAAACTGTACCTTTTCATAGTTATCGTGCCTCCAGAAATTGCCCAGCCCTGTAATCCCAGTCCTTGTGGCGCCAATGCAGTTTGCAAGGAACGCAATGGCGTTGGCTCCTGCACCTGTCTGCCCGAATACAGTGGAGATCCGTACACAGAGTGCCGTCCGGAATGTGTGCTGAACAGCGACTGTTCAAAGAATCGCGCCTGCCTCAACAACAAATGCCGTGATCCCTGTCCAGGTGTATGTGGCGTTGCTGCCGAATGCCACGCCATTAATCACTCTCCGAGCTGTAGTTGCCCATCTGGTTTTACGGGCAACCCCTCACAGTACTGCCGTGAAATACCTAAATGTAGTGTATTCCCATAAACACTAGATTTTGCAAAGATCAATTTAGTAATATTTTACCCCAATTTTGTAGTGGCTTCCCCTGTCCAACCTTGTCAACCATCACCATGCGGTCCCTATAGCCAATGCCGTGAGGTGAATGGACATGCAGTCTGCTCATGCGTTACCAACTATATTGGTGCACCACCCGCCTGTCGTCCCGAGTGCTCGGTTAGCTCCGAGTGCGCGCAAGATAGGGCGTGTATGAATTTACGCTGTGTAGATCCATGTCCAGGCACTTGCGGCAACGAAGCTGTTTGCAAGGTGACCAATCATAATCCGATTTGCTCCTGCCCAGCTGGTTATAGTGGTGATCCGTTTGTGCGTTGCGCACCCTGGCAGCAAGAGCCCGAAACACCCAAATCAAATGAGAATCCTTGCGTGCCAAGTCCCTGCGGTCCCAACTCACAGTGTCGTGTGGTTGATGAAACAGGCGTTTGCTCCTGCATGCCTAACTATATTGGACGTGCTCCAAATTGTCGCCCTGAATGCACGCAAAACTCAGAATGCCCGGCTAATTTGGCCTGCATTAACGAACGTTGCAAGGATCCCTGTCCTGGCTCTTGTGGCTTTAATGCCTACTGCAACGTAGTGAATCATTCACCCGTTTGCACCTGTGAAAGCGGCTATTCTGGCGATCCATTTGCTGGCTGCAACCCTCAAAGTAAGACCATATTTTCGTCGACTGCTCGATTGCATTAGTCCTAACCGCTCGTCTACTATGTATGACCCTCAGTTATCGCTCCACCCGAAGAACGTTTGACACCCTGTGTGCCGACACCATGCGGACCCAATGCTGAGTGTCGGGAACGCAATGGCGCTGGCTCCTGTACCTGCCTGGCCGAATATTTCGGTGATCCGTACAGCGGCTGTCGTCCGGAGTGCGTGGTGAACAGTGATTGTCCACGCGACAGATCCTGCATCAACCAGAAATGTTCGGACCCTTGTCCGGGCGTTTGTGGCTTAAATGCGGAGTGTCACGTGTCCAATCATTTGCCTAGCTGCAACTGCCTAGCCGGCTACACTGGAAACCCATCAAGTGCCTGCCGCGAAATTCCTCAATTGCCAGCACCACGTAGGTTTATGGACAAAACAAGGATCTTGAACATCACTGACCAGTTCACCATTTACTCTTCTTAGCTATAACCCATGAGAATCCCTGCGTGCCCTCTCCCTGCGGTCCGTACAGTCAATGTCGCGAGATAAACAACCATGCCGTGTGCTCATGTCAGCCAAGTTTCATTGGCTCGGCGCCCAACTGTAGGCCCGAGTGCATTGTTAGCTCAGACTGCGCACAAGATCTGAACTGTCAGAATCAGAAGTGCGTGGATCCATGTCCAGGCACTTGCGGCATTGAGGCGCGTTGCCAGGTCATTAACCACTATCCTGCATGTTCCTGTGCCCCAGGCTATACTGGAGATCCCTTCAATAGATGCACGCGAATAATATGTAAGCATGGGTACTCCAAAATGCTGCTTAAGCCAGTTGGATAGAGATAGGGTTTGGGACTATAATTCAATTGATATGTACAATCCTGTCCAGCTGGCTGTGGCTGTTTCTTTCCTGCATGTATACAAATCCTTCATCTTAATGTTCTATATTTTTTCTACTTTATGTTTTGATTTTATGTACACTCTACCAACTACTCTACACTATCCGAACTTCCAAACTGTTCTATGTATCTGTAAATGTGTAAATGTGTATGTGTATCCAACTACTTCAACTATCTGGCATGTCTGGCTTGGGTTCGCTATATAGTGAACGAAACACCCAAAGAATCTGGTAATCCCTGTGTGCCCTCACCCTGCGGACCTAACTCCAAATGCGTCGATGTGCGCGGTTCGCCTGCATGCTCCTGCCTGCCCGACTATCTCGGAAGGCCACCCAATTGTCGACCTGAATGCACGACTAGTCCCGACTGTCCAGCCAACTTGGCCTGTGTAAACCAGCGCTGCGCTAATCCATGTGCCGGTGCATGTGGCATACACTCACTGTGTACTGTTATCAAGCATAATCCGAACTGTCAATGCGAGCCTGGTTACACCGGAGATCCATTCTCTGGCTGTGCTATTATACAACAAAGTATAAAATTGTGTTGTCCTCAATTATTGCCCATTTCTAACATAAATATTTGCATTTTTTTCTCCTGTCTTTACTTGCTTCACTATAGTCACGCCAACGGAAGCACCACGTAATCCCTGCAATCCAAGTCCATGCGGTGCCAACGCCGTCTGTCGCGAACGCAATGGTGCTGGCTCATGCGCATGCCTGCCCGAATACTTTGGTGATCCGTACAGCGGCTGTCGACCGGAGTGTGTACAAAACGCCGATTGCGATCGCTCACGTGCCTGCATCAATAACAAATGTCAAGATCCCTGTCCCGGAGTCTGCGGCATTAACGCCGAATGCAGAGTTCTGAACCATGCCCCCAATTGCATGTGTTTCGATGGTTACACCGGCGATCCACATCGCTCATGCGCGCTGATAGAAATGGTCACACGTCGACCGGAGAATCCCTGCCAGCCCTCACCATGTGGGCCCAATAGCCTGTGTCATGATACAAACAGCCATGCAGTATGCAGCTGCGTGGAGGGTTACTTTGGAGCGCCACCTAACTGCAAGCCCGAATGTGTGGTTAGCTCAGAGTGCGCGCAGAATCGTGCCTGCATCAATCAGAAATGCGATGATCCCTGCCGTAACGCTTGTGGGGAGAATGCCAAGTGCCAAGTGGTCAATCACAATCCCATCTGCAGCTGTGTGCCAGGCATGACCGGAGATCCCATATCAGGATGCGTACAGGATGTAGGCAAAAGCACCGAGAATCCATGTGTACCATCGCCTTGTGGACCGAACTCCATTTGCCGGGAGATTGGACAACAGGCTGCCTGCTCCTGCCAAGCCAACTATATTGGACGTCCGCCCGCATGTCGACCAGAGTGCACTAACAACGACGAATGCCAAAATAATCTCTCCTGCCAGCAAGAGCGCTGCATCGACCCATGTCCTGGCTCATGTGGCAGCAACGCCATCTGCCAGGTTGTGCAGCACAATGCGGTTTGCTCCTGCGCTGATGGTTACGAAGGTGAACCATTGTTTGGGTGCCAGCTTGTGGTACCAGTGTTGCCAACGCAACCGCCCACATCACCCTGCGAGCCGTCGCCCTGTGGTCCCCATGCTGAGTGTCGCGAACGGAATGGTGCCGGTGCCTGCTATTGTCACGATGGCTTCGAGGGTAATCCCTACGATGCACAACGAGGTTGCCGTCGCGAATGCGAAATCAACGACGAGTGCAGTCCAGCACAGGCATGCGTGCGCTTTAAGTGCATTGATCCTTGTGCCAATATGTGTGGAGAGTATGCCATTTGTACTGTAGATAACCATGTGCCCACCTGCACTTGCCCGGCCGGCTACAGCGGCGATCCGTTCTTCACCTGCCGACCTGTGCCGGTTACACCGCCACCACCTGTGAATCCCTGCGTGCCATCACCTTGCGGCCCGAACAGTAACTGTCGCAGCATTAACAATCAAGCTGTTTGCTCATGCCAGTCCGGCTTCGTCAATCAACCACCAAATTGCCGTCCTGAGTGCGTTGTCAGCGCTGAATGCGCTCCAGAGCGGGCCTGTGTTAACAATAAGTGCGTTGATCCATGCTTGCACACGTGTGGCATACGCGCGATCTGTAGCACCAAGAACCACAGCCCCATCTGTACGTGTCCGCGCGGCATGACTGGTGATCCGTTTGTGCAATGCTCCAAGATACGTAAGTAGCTAAATAAAACGATTGCAACTTCTTTGACTTAATAAACAATGTGTAATTTCTACAGCCATTACGCACGATGTAACCACACCCGAACCACCCGCACCTTCCTGCGTACCATCCCCTTGCGGGCCAAACTCCAAGTGCCAAATTGTTGGCGGCAGTCCGGCTTGCTCTTGCCTTCCAGACTTTATTGGAGCACCACCGCGTTGCCGACCGGAGTGCGTGCTGAACTCAGAATGTGGACCCACAGAGGCGTGTATCAATCAAAAGTGTCGCGATCCTTGTCCCGGCTCTTGTGGCTTTGAGGCAAAGTGCCATGTACTCAACCATTTGCCAATTTGCAACTGCATCGAAGGTTACAGTGGCGATCCGTTCATTCGCTGTAGTAAGATACCAGAAGTGAAGGTGGTGCCACGTCCCGACGATCCATGCAGTCCCAATCCCTGCGGACCAAATGCTGACTGCTTTGGCGGTGAATGCCGATGCCAAAACAACTATCAAGGTAATGCCTACGAGGGCTGCCGACCCGAATGTACACTGTCCGCCGACTGTTCCAGAGATAAGGCTTGCATGCGCAACAAATGTGTGGATCCCTGCCCGGGTACCTGCGGCAATAACGCCGTATGTGAAGTGATGAATCACATACCCGTCTGCTCATGCCAACAGGGCTACGAGGGAGATCCGTTTACCAACTGCCGTCTAAAACCGATGGATCCTACGCCCGAGATTAAAGCCTGCTCACCGACGCCCTGTGGCGCTAACAGTCAGTGTCGCGATGTCAACGGTCATGCTGTCTGCTCATGCTTGGAGGGCTTCATTGGAGCACCGCCACAATGTCGGCCAGAATGCGTTGTATCTAGCGAGTGCTCAGCGATGCAAGCATGTGTCAATAAGAAGTGCGTGGATCCCTGCTCAGGAGTATGTGGCATTGATTCACGTTGTGAGGTTATCAATCACAGCCCTATCTGCGGCTGCCCACCAGGCACTACTGGTGATCCATTCAAGCGATGCACTGAAATAATAATGCCAAAGGATGTCGAGACACCACCCAGTGACCCATGTGTGCCGTCACCATGTGGACCGAATTCAATATGTAAAACAGATGTTAACGGACCAGTTTGCCAATGCCTTCCTGAATACTTTGGAGCCCCACCCAATTGTCGTGTTGAATGCATTATTAATCCTGATTGCCCTTCGACACAGGCTTGCATTAACAACAAATGTCGCGATCCCTGCCCAGGTTCATGTGGAACAAATTCGGAATGCCGAGTCATTGGACATTCAGTCTCCTGCTCCTGCCCGCCCGGCTATGCTGGTAATGCTTTTGTACAGTGCGTGCAACAGCGTGATGAACAACCCAAGCCTTGTGAGCCTTCACCTTGTGGCGCCAATGCCGAATGTATTGAACGCAATGGCGCTGCTGCCTGCAAATGTATCGATGAATACCAGGGTAATCCCTACGAGGGCTGCCGACCAGAGTGCGTGCTTAGCTCGGACTGTGCTTCGGACAAGGCCTGCATAAGGAATAAGTGTCAAGATCCCTGCCCGGGCATCTGCGGCTCGAACGCTCAGTGCTATGCAACTAACCATGTACCCAACTGCGTCTGCAACGATGGTTTCACTGGGGATCCATTTTCCAATTGCCGTCGTGTCGAACCAACAACACCACCACCAGTCGGTGATCCATGTAGCCCATCGCCCTGCGGCCCCAACAGTAAATGCCGTGTGTCCAACAGCCTGGCTGTATGCTCTTGCCTGGATACCTTCATTGGCGCACCACCAAATTGCAAGCCGGAGTGCACTGTGAATGCAGAATGTCCACAGAACAAGGCATGCCACAAATTCCGTTGCGCGAATCCGTGTGCCGGCATATGCGGTATCAATGCCAAGTGTGAAGTGATTAACCACAACCCGATTTGCAGTTGTCCGCAGGATATGACCGGTGATCCGTTTGCACGCTGTTACCCAGCACCAGTAGTGGTTGAAACAAAGGACGTTCCCAAAGAGAAAAACCCATGCCAGCCATCGCCATGCGGCCTCTATGCAGAGTGTCGCGTACGTGGTGACCAGGCTTCCTGCTCTTGCCTGCAAACCTACATAGGAGCACCGCCTAATTGCCGACCTGAGTGCGTTGTGAACACAGATTGCGCCTCAGATCGTGCCTGTATTGCCGAAAAATGCCGAAATCCCTGTGAGGGCTCCTGTGGTATTAATTCTGAATGCCGCATACAAAATCATCTGGCCATCTGCACATGTCGCGGAGGCTTTACTGGCGATCCATTTGAACAATGCGTTGAAGTGATCGAGAAGACATCACAACCTCCAATCACCTCACAAGATCCTTGTGACCTGCAGCCATGTGGAGCGAATGCTGACTGCCTTAATGGTATATGTAGCTGCCTGCCTGAATACCACGGTGATCCCTACAGTGGTTGCCGTCCAGAGTGCACACTCAGCACAGACTGTTCTCCAAACAAGGCTTGCCTGAACAAAAAGTGCATGGATCCATGCCCCGGCACCTGTGGCCAGAACGCTCAGTGCGACGTGTCGAATCACATTCCCATCTGCAGTTGCTTACAAGGATACACGGGGGATCCATTCGTCCACTGTCGTCAAGAAACTCCGATTGTTAGGGACCCATGCCAACCAAATCCCTGTGGACCCAATAGCTTATGCCATGTGTCCCCTCAGGGGGCTGTATGTGCCTGCCAGCCAGGTATGTTGGGCTCCCCACCTGCCTGTAAGCCCGAATGTATTGTCAGCTCGGAGTGTTCGCTGCAAACGGCCTGCATACAGAAGAAGTGCGTCGATCCCTGCCCAGGAGCCTGTGGCCAGTTTGCCCGCTGTCAAGTGATAAATCATAATCCGTCATGCTCATGCAACACGGGCTACACAGGAGATCCGTTCACACGCTGCTATCAAGAAGAACGAAAGCCACTGCCAGAAACTCCAACTAACCTTTGTGTACCATCACCATGCGGACCGAATTCGGAATGCAAAGTGTTGAATGGCAGTCCAGCTTGCTCATGTGCGGCCACATTTATTGGCACACCGCCCAACTGTCGACCTGAGTGCACCATCAATCCGGAGTGTTCACCAACTAAGGCATGCATACGCCAGAAGTGCGCCGATCCTTGTGTGGGTGCCTGCGGCTTCAATGCCCGTTGTAATGTGGCCAATCATCAACCCATCTGCACATGCGATGTGGGCTATACTGGAGATCCGTTCACAGGCTGTCAACCAGAGCAAGGTAGGAACCCGTTTTCAATTACTACACACATATATACCAGTAGTTAGGTCAAGGCGTAAACTAGCTTGGTTTTGGTTGCTTTATTGGACGTCCACCGTCCAACTACTTGTACACCCGCCTAATAGCCGGAGCTTTACTGATGTCACTGCAATTACACGTGTTCGCAAATTTTTACGCCTTGATAGGGAATACTAAATATGAAACTGACCCGCGGTATCTCTTTAAAATTCATAAAATTAAATTGCTATTATTATTATTAAATTGCCCCTTATCTCAAGTTATTCACTTGAATATATGTCCCAACGATCTTTCAGTTTCATATATGTCAAATGCGCATTAGAATGATTTACAATTGTTTTCCAATATAACATTTTTTTTTTAAATTTCTTGTCAAATCATACATTGTGTTGTTTACTGTGTTGCACACCCACCTTACACCAAATCACTACACACAATACTCGTTCTAATGCGCTTAATTGATGAGATATTTACACAAACAATTTACACGATTTTACATTAAAACTTTTGGTTATCGCACGCACAAGCGCAAAGCATTGCAATATAAGTGTTTCCATGAATATTTATCCTGTTGACATGCACTTCAGCGAAATGCAAATTTCAAGGCACATAATTCTGTACGAGTTGTCTGAATTGTTGTTGCTTTTGGAAGTGTTTGAGTGCGGCAGTAGCGAAAAGTTTTAATTAGTTTTTAATTATGATTTTGATACTATTTTATATTTGCTTTTTATAAATGCCTTTAACGCCTGAATACAATATGCAAACTTGCCACGCCTCTTTGCCGCCTTAAATACAATTTATATAATATATATCACACAAACTGCCTCACCCAAACGCCTTGAATCGACCTAACCCCTGACCTTGTTATTTGATATGCTTTGGGAAGTAATATAACAGGATCAAATCCTGTTGTCGAATCGGACCCACGAACTGCTTTTACTTATATATTTTTTGCTTGACCCAAATGCGTACAATTGTACATTTAACCCCTGAATTTGATACCCTAACCCTCGAATGAAACAAATCGAATCGAAATTGAATACTGTGTTGTTGTCGCTCAAAAATTGGTTTGCCCTATTATAACAACGGTTCGCCAAAGGATTATCAACAAATACTAGTCAACAAATACCAAAACTATAAGGAACTAAAATGCGCCTATTAATTAGCAATTAGTTTATTTAATACATAAATATCTAGATATATAACTCTGTAGAGCCCTTTATTTAATTTGTTTAACCAATAATGCAATAAATCGATTGATATAAGTTGACACGCAACACTTGTTTTAATTACGTCACGTATACAAACGTAATGTGTATATTACGTAACGCAACACTGCACAAAGACACAGCGCACTGCACTACAAAACAAGAACACTGCAACGCACTGCGTTTAACAACACTAAAACTAAACCAAATCGCGCTGAAATCACTTTTAGTGAACAAATTTATTAATTGGAATAAGCAAACACATAATCCGTGCTCTAATCCCACTGCCAAAATAAAATCAAAACCCAATTGGATTAATCAACTGCAATACCGCTATAACTAAAGCCACTGCCAGGTGTGTTCGATGTACTAAACCAGCAGCACTAAAGAACAGTTAATAAAGTTTTTGCCAAACTCTTCTCTTCCCCCCGCTCTCTATCACCAAATAAATCTTCGGAATACAGAAAGGATAGTCAATGAACAGGTAACACCCTGTGAACCAAATCCTTGTGGATCGAACGCCGTTTGCCGTGAACGCAATGGCATTGGCTCTTGCCAGTGCTTACCCGATTACTTTGGCGATCCCTACCAGTCGTGCCGACCGGAATGCGTACGCAATTCTGACTGTCCATCCAATAAGGCGTGCCAGCAGCAAAAATGTCGCGATCCCTGCCCCGGTACCTGTGGCACAAATGCCGATTGCCGCGTAACGAATCACCTGCCCGCATGCACATGTCGCAGCGGTTACACTGGTGATCCGTATAGTTACTGCCATGTGGAACCAACTCAACGTAAGCCCAACCCAACTGACCAGCTGAACAACGAATACAAGATAACCTTTACAGCTATACGTCTGGCCGAACCCACTCAGCCCTGTCGTCCCTCCCCATGCGGGCCCAATTCCCAGTGTCGCGAGCTTAATGGACAGGCGGTTTGCTCCTGTCTCGAACTTTACATCGGTTTGCCACCCAACTGTCGACCCGAGTGTGTATTAAGCACAGAGTGCCCAACTGACAAGGCGTGCATAAGTCAACGTTGCCAGGATCCTTGTCCCGGAATTTGCGGCATCAACGCCGAGTGCCGAGTGCGCAATCACAGTCCACTCTGTCAATGTCGTCGCGGTTTTACGGGCGACGCCTTTACACGTTGTTATGTTCTACCACGTAAGCGAACTTGTCATGTTTTATGTAGCGTTTCATATCATAGCGAAGTTGATTCTCCCAACTTAGCACCAACACCGGCCATTGAACACGTTAATCGAGATCCTTGTGTACCCACGCCCTGCGGCCTGAATAGCCAGTGCCGAAATGTGCAAGGCGTACCATCCTGCACATGTCTACAGGAATACATTGGCACACCGCCAAACTGCCGACCCGAATGCACCATCAGTGCCGAGTGCTCCTCGAACATGGCTTGTATACGCGAAAAGTGCATAGATCCATGTCCAGGCTCCTGCGGCTATGCGGCGGAGTGCAATGTCGTTAACCACACCCCAATATGTACTTGTCCCTCAGGTTATACGGGTGATCCGTTTAGTAGCTGTCGTCTGGCACCGCCAGAGCCTGTGTTAAGTGAGTGTCTCAAACTATAAAAAAGGTCCACAATCCCTAATTGCCTCTGATTCCTAGATGAATATGTTGATCGTTGTCAACCATCGCCGTGTGGTCCCAATGCCCAATGCAACGATGGTGTTTGCAGCTGTTTGCCCGAATATCACGGGGATCCCTACGCCGGCTGTCGTCCGGAATGTGTGCTAAATTCTGACTGTTCTCGCGATAAGGCCTGTCTGCATAGTAAATGCCTCAATCCATGCCCAGGCACATGTGGCGAAAATGCCATATGCGATGTCATCAATCACATACCCATGTGTAGGTGCCCCGATGGTACCGCAGGCAGTGCCTTTATACGCTGCACTCCCGTTCCGAGTATGTCAAATGAAGATTTTCTTTATCAGCCCTTCCCGCTAATCATCGATTACCCTCTACAGAAATTGTTGTCACCACAAATCCTTGTCAACCATCACCCTGCGGTCCAAATTCGCAATGTCGCGAGGTAAACCAGCAAGCTGTCTGCTCTTGTCTACCGAGCTATATTGGCTCACCACCCACCTGTAGGCCTGAATGTACCTCCAATCCAGAGTGTGCACCTACACAGGCTTGCCTTAACCAGCGCTGTGGTGACCCATGCCCTGGTACTTGTGGCGTGGGCGCCAATTGCGCTGTAGTCAATCACAGTCCATTCTGCACCTGTCCAGCGCGTTTCACCGGAAATCCGTTCATACGTTGCCAGCCACAAAGTAAGCTGTTATTCTTGGTAACTGTTCAAAAAGTCTTTTACAATATTAGCCAATTCCTAGTTGAACCTGTGCGCGACCTTCAGCCAACTGATCCTTGCCGGCCATCACCATGTGGTCCCTATTCCCAGTGTCGTCCCATTGGTGAGGCACCCGCTTGCTCATGTCTTGAGACTTACATAGGACGTCCACCAAACTGTCGACCGGAATGCGTGACCAGCTCTGACTGTAGCAGCCAACTGGCCTGCATCAACCAGAAGTGTGTTGATCCATGTCCAGGTCGCTGTGGTCTGAACGCTGAGTGTCGCGTGGTGAGCCATGCTGTGCAGTGCATCTGCCAGCAAGGTTTCTCCGGAGATCCTTTCGTACAATGCAGCCAAGAAATCGTACGAGACATAGAGGTGCGCACACCATGCAATCCCAGCCCCTGTGGAACGAATGCCGTTTGTCGCGAGCGAGACGGTGCTGGTTCCTGCCAGTGCCTACCTGAATATTTTGGCAATCCATACGACGGCTGTCGTCCGGAGTGTGTGCTAGACTCTGATTGCCCATCGAATCGTGCTTGCCAGCAGCAAAAGTGTCAAGATCCTTGCCCCGGCACCTGTGGCCAAAATGCTAACTGTCAAGTAGTAAACCATCTGCCATCCTGCAATTGTCTCCCTGGCTTTGTAGGCGATCCATATCGCCAGTGTACACGTCCTGCCGAACGTAAGCAATTACTCACATGTTCAATTGACACTCTTAAACGTTGCACATCTTCATCCGCTGTAGCCATACATAACGAGTACACCAACCCCTGCGAACCGACGCCATGCGGTCCCAACTCTCAATGTCGCGTTTCCAACGAGCAGGCCGTCTGTTCTTGTCTACCACTATTTATTGGCTCCCCACCAGCCTGCCGTCCCGAGTGCACCATCTCTTCAGAGTGTGCCGCCGATAGGGCCTGTCTGAATCAGAAGTGCGTCGATCCCTGCGCGGACAACACCTGCGGCAATAATGCGATTTGTCGTGTGCGTAACCACAGTCCCATCTGCAGTTGCATCAGTGGTTTCACTGGGGATGCCTTTACACAGTGTTTCCCAATACCACGTAAGCCGCATTGTTGTACTCTTAGAGATAATTGGAACTTTACGCAAACCGATTTGTGTCCCACAGCGCCACCAATTGAAGTGCAACGAGAACCCTTGCGAGATCCCTGTGTGCCCACACCATGTGGCCCACACTCGGAGTGCCGTAATATCAATGGAGTTCCAGCCTGCTCATGCCTTGCAACATTTATTGGTCAGGCGCCAAACTGCCGTCCGGAATGTACTATAAATTCAGAGTGTCCCAGCCAGCAGGCATGCATTAATCAGAAATGTCGCGATCCGTGCCCTGGCGCATGTGGTTTGAATGCTGTTTGTAGCGTTATAAACCATACGCCACTGTGCGCTTGCATCGAGGGCTACATTGGTAATCCGTTCACCAACTGCAATCTTAAACCGCCAGAACGTAGGTGTTCAGAGAGTAGTTTCGAAAGCAACTATCAATGTTTAAACTCCGTAATTTTTTCAGCAACTACCCCACCGGTCAGGGATGATCCTTGCAATCCTTCACCATGTGGTGCTAATGCCCAATGTAATAATGGTATATGCACCTGCATAGCCGAGTACCAGGGCGATCCCTATGTAGGCTGCCGACCGGAATGTGTTCTTAACACAGATTGCGCCCCAAATCGTGCATGCATACGTAATAAGTGCATTGATCCATGTCCAGGCACCTGCGGTGTGAATGCCATTTGCGAGGTGAATAATCACGTGCCCATCTGTCGCTGTCCTGATCAAATGTCGGGCAATGCTTTCTTCGAATGCCGCCCTGTACCAACGCCACCAGCACAGAATCCTTGCCAGCCATCGCCTTGTGGACCCAACAGCCAGTGCCGAGTGGTGCAACAGACTGCGGTTTGCTCTTGTCTTCTCGACTATGTCGGCAGTCCGCCACAATGTCGCCCAGAATGTGTTACCAATTCCGACTGTGCTGCCAATCAAGCTTGCCAGAATATGAAGTGCCGTGATCCCTGTCCAGGCACCTGTGGCTTCAATGCTATATGTAATGTGGTAAACCACAGTCCTTTCTGCAGTTGTCCCACAGGCATGTCGGGCAATCCTTTCGTACGCTGTGAAAAAACTAGTAAGCCACTTGTATATTTAAGCGAAATGGATGGGCCATAACTTAAACTCTTTACAGTAATTCCCCTACGTGATGTTACGCCACAAAATCCATGTCAACCCTCACCCTGCGGCCCCAATTCTGAATGCCGAGTTTCAGGTGATTCACCGTCCTGTTCTTGTCTACCAGAATTTTTGGGTGCACCACCGAATTGCCGACCAGAATGCATATCCAATTCTGAATGTGCCACGAACCAGGCATGCGTCAATCAGAAATGCGTAGATCCTTGTCCAGGACTTTGTGGCCTTAATGCTAACTGCCGTGTTTTCAGTCATACGGCTATGTGCCTGTGTGATAGCGGCTTCACAGGCGACCCGTTCGCCCAGTGCAGCGCCATCAGAGAGGCACCAGTCGAACGGATACAGCCCTGTAATCCGAGTCCCTGTGGCGTCAATGCGAAATGTGAAGAACGTGGTGGTGCTGGCTCTTGCCAGTGTCTACCTGAACACTTTGGCAATCCCTACGAGGGTTGCCGACCAGAGTGCGTTCTGAACTCGGATTGTCCATCAAATAGAGCATGCCAGCAGCAAAAGTGCCGTGATCCCTGCCCGGGAACATGCGGCCAGAACGCCGAATGCCAGGTCATCAATCACTTGGCCACATGCAATTGTTTCAATGGTCATACTGGAGATCCTTATAGCTTCTGCCGTATAATAGAAAATGAACCACGTAAGCCTGACCATATTGAACTCCCCTGTCGTAGTTCCCAATTCTTAAGCAAATGTCTTATAGCCGAACGCATATATGTGAATCCCTGTCAACCATCGCCCTGTGGACCCAACTCACGTTGCCGCGAAGTCAACCAGCAGGCAGTCTGCTCCTGTCTTACCGAGTTTATTGGCAGTCCACCTGCTTGTCGACCCGAATGCACCAGCAGCTCTGAGTGCGCTGCAGATAAGGCCTGCATAAATCGCAAATGCGTTGATCCTTGTCCCAATGTTTGTGGCCAACAGGCTGAGTGCCGAGTAAGAAATCACAGTCCTATCTGCACCTGCTTAAGCGAATTCACAGGCGATGCCTTCACCCGTTGTTATCGATTGCCGCGTAAGCCAATGAATATAAACGAATTCGCAAGAACATCACTTAAATGATATTAAATCACTCCTGTAGCTCCGCCTGTTGTGGCAATTGAAAGTGAACCTCTTGATCCTTGCGTACCCTCACCCTGTGGTGCCAACTCTCAATGTCGAGATATTCATGGCACACCATCGTGCTCCTGCCTGCCAAACTATTTGGGAACTCCGCCAAATTGCCGTCCTGAGTGTTCCATCAATGCTGAATGTCCGAGTCATCAGGCGTGCATCAATCAAAAGTGTCGCGATCCTTGTCCCGGCTCATGCGGTCTCAACACACAGTGCAATGTGATCAACCACACTCCAATTTGTAGCTGTCTAGTGGGTTATATCGGCGATCCATTCATCGTTTGCAATCCAGAGCCACCTCAACGGAGTAAGAACCATATTATGGTCCAATTCAAATACAGATTTTAACCCGTAGTTTGTCTAACAGTTAAAGAGGCACCTACGCCCCAAGACCCATGCAACCCTTCACCATGTGGCGCTAATGCTCAGTGTCATAACGGTCAGTGCACATGTATACCCGAGTATCAGGGCGATCCGTTCGTTGGATGCCGTCCGGAATGTGTACTGCACACGGACTGCGCCCGCAACCTCGCCTGTGTGCGTCATAAGTGTATTGATCCTTGTCCTGGAACCTGTGCGTCCACTGCCATTTGCGAGGTTCTCAATCATATACCCAACTGCCGCTGTCCCGAAGGCATGGAAGGCAATGCTTTTGCCGGCTGTAATCCAGTGCAAAGTAAGCAATCACCAATAGTAGGATTTTATCGGTTCCTAGTTCGCCTGAACAGCGTTCGCGTTTTATTTTACAGAGCTTGATGTCGTGCAGAATCCTTGCCAGCCAACACCTTGTGGACCAAATTCTCATTGTCGGGTGACCAATCAACAGGCCGTCTGTTCCTGCATCAGTCCCTTTATAGGCAGTCCACCATTCTGTCGACCGGAATGCACTTCCAATTCGGAATGTCCATTGAATTTGGCGTGTCTTAATCAGAAATGTAGCGATCCATGCCCCGGCGTTTGCGGCCGCAATGCACAATGCCATGTGACGAATCACAGTCCATTCTGTCGATGCTTGGACCGACATAATGGCAATCCGTTTGTCAGCTGTCAACCAATTATTGAGCCACCAACGCCACCACCAAGACAGACCTGTCAGCCCTCACCCTGTGGACCCTACGCCGAATGTCGCGAAATAAATGAAACACCTTCGTGTACTTGCCTACCCGACTACAGCGGCGCGCCGCCAAACTGTCGTCCGGAGTGTGTAACAAGCTCCGAATGCCCAACGCATCAAGCATGCATACAACAGAAATGTCGCGATCCTTGCCCTGGCTTGTGTGGACAAGCGGCTGTGTGTCGTGTACTCTCACATACACCGAGCTGCTACTGTCCCGACGGCCTGGAGGGTGATCCATTTGTGCAATGTGTGGAAAAAAGAATCCATCAATTGGATCAATTAGACCCATGCAATCCTAGTCCCTGCGGTCTGAATGCACGTTGCACAACCCGCCAGGATGCTGGTTCATGTCAGTGCTTGGAGGGATACTTTGGCAATCCCTACGAAGGCTGCCGACCAGAGTGTGTGCTCGACTCTGACTGTCCCTCGAATCGTGCTTGCCAGCAACAAAAATGTCAAGACCCATGCCCAGGCACTTGTGGCCTCAATGCAGTCTGCAATGTTCTCAATCATGTGCCCAGCTGCAGTTGTTTAATTGGATACAGCGGTGATCCTTATCGTCTATGTCAACTGGAACGTGAACGTAAGACAACGCAACAATCACATCAACATAGACGTCAACGTCTTCTCTTTTCCTTTGTAGCCATCAAGGAGTATGTAAATCCTTGTCAACCTTCACCCTGTGGCCCCAATTCCCAGTGCAGAGAGATTAATGAGCAGGCGGTCTGCTCTTGCTTGCCCCAATATATAGGTGCTCCGCCAGCCTGTCGACCCGAGTGTACCATTTCATCAGAGTGCGCTATTGACAAAGCCTGTGTGGCCCAGAAGTGCACAGATCCCTGTCCGGGAACTTGTGGTGATCAGGCCTTATGCCGTGTGGTCAATCACAGCCCCATTTGCTCCTGTCGCTCCGGTTACACTGGTGATGCATTCTATCGCTGCTTACCAATACCTCGTAAGTGTTGTGCCAGTCCCTCAACGCACCATCTTAAAAATTGTCATCTGGTTATAGCGTCGCCGCCTACAGCAGTTGTGCTAAAGCAACCGATTGACCCTTGTGTTCCCTCACCATGCGGCTCCTACGCCGAGTGCCGTCCTCATGGCGATGCACCATCATGCTCTTGCCAGCCTGGTTATTTGGGCGTGCCACCAAACTGCCGTCCTGAATGTCGAGTTAACTCGGACTGCCCCAGCAGTCAGGCTTGTATTAATGAAAAGTGTCGCGACCCATGTCCCGGCTCATGCGGCTTTGGTGCCCTTTGCAATGTCATTGGTCACACACCCAGCTGCACATGTCCTTCCGGCTACACCGGAGACCCATTTAGCCACTGTCAACCTGAACCACCAAAACGTAAGAATGTGAAAATTAATCAATCAAGCCAATAGCCACTCATCGTTTGCTCTGTAGCTGTGATAGCCGATGATCCCTGTAACCCCTCACCGTGTGGGCCGAATGCCGTATATAACGGAGGCACCTGCACCTGTCTGCCGGAATATCAGGGTGATCCCTACAGCGGCTGTCGTCCCGAATGCCTCACAAGTTTGGATTGTCCTCGAGACCGCGCTTGCGCCCTTCACAAATGCTTCGATCCTTGTCCAGGCACATGCGCACCAAATGGTGTATGCTCGGTGCTGAATCACATACCGATGTGTACATGTCCCGAAGGTTATGCAGGCAACGCTTTTCTGCAGTGCCACCCTATACCACGTAAATATACAACATGAAGGAGTGAGCAAATAGATCGGTTCCTATCAATTTTTTACTTAACAGCACACGCCATTGTTCAGCCTTGTCAACCCTCACCGTGTGGTCCAAATTCACAATGCCGAGAGGCCAATCAGCAAGCCGTGTGTTCTTGTGTGCCGGGCTATATAGGCACACCACCACTTTGTCGTCCGGAGTGCACTAGCAACTCGGAATGTGCCGCCCACCTGGCTTGTGTGAATCAAAAGTGCGTTGATCCTTGCCCCGGCGCTTGTGGCCGAAGTGCCCAGTGCAGTGTTGTCAATCACAACCCATTCTGTACCTGCTTGCCACACTATACGGGTAATCCCTTTGTGGGATGCCAGCAAATCATTGAACCGCCACCAAGAGATATTGAGCCTCAAGACCCATGTCGTCCATCTCCTTGTGGTGCTAACGCTGAGTGTCGCGCCATTGGGGACACGCCTTCATGCACTTGTCTGAAGGACTTCGTTGGCTCACCGCCATATTGCAAGCCGGAATGTGTCGCGAACTCCGAGTGTCCTAGCAATCGTGCATGCATAAACCTGAAGTGTCGTGATCCTTGTCCAGGCCTTTGTGGCACCAATGCCATCTGTCGCGTTGTCTCACATACCGCCATGTGCATTTGTAATCCTGGATTAACAGGCGATCCTTTTTCACAATGCCAGCCTATTGAAAGAGATGTGGAAATTATTAATCCTTGCCAGCCATCGCCTTGTGGCTCGAATGCCGAATGCATACAGCGCAATGGAGCCGGAGCATGCCAATGCCTACCCGATTTCTTTGGCAATCCCTACGAGGGATGTCGACCGGAGTGTGTGCTTAACTCGGACTGCCCTTCGAATCGTGCCTGCCAACAACAAAAGTGCCGTGATCCCTGCCCAGGTAGCTGTGGACAGAATGCCGAATGCAATGTCGTTAATCATACGCCTATGTGCTCCTGCTTCTCGGGATATGTTGGAGATCCGTATAGCTACTGTAATCAGCCAGCAGAACGTAAGCTAGTTCCAATCATTTTCGTAGAGTCGTCTAACCAACTCGTAATAGTTGATGTAGTTACTAATTCGAAGCGTATTATCTATTTACCTAACTCTAAATTTAGCAATTGTTCACGAATATGTAAATCCCTGTATACCCTCACCCTGTGGCTCGAATGGCCAATGTCGTGAGGTGCAAGGCCAAGCGGTCTGCTCCTGTTTACCGGAGTTTGAGGGTGTACCTCCATATTGTCGACCCGAGTGTACCTCAAGCGCTGAGTGCCAAACCACCAAGGCGTGTATCAACCGCAAGTGTGTAGATCCATGTCCTGGTGTTTGTGGCCAAGAGGCGATCTGTAAGGTGCGCAATCACAGTCCCATTTGTATGTGTCCTCCAGCCCTAATGGGCGATCCCTTTGTGCGCTGTCTGCCCCGACCAACACGTAAGACAAATATTTTTATTCACATTAAATAGTCACTGTAACGCGTTTTCGTCGAAACATTAGCTACTCCACCTCCACTTCGAGATGTGACACCCTATCGGGATCCCTGCGTACCCTCACCCTGCGGCCTGTATGCCACATGCCGTAATCAACACGATCAAGCGATTTGTTCCTGCCAACCCAATTATTACGGCACACCCCCGCATTGTCGACCCGAGTGTACCATCAACGCTGACTGCGCCAGTCATCTGGCTTGCATTAGCGAGCGTTGCCGCGATCCCTGCCCTGGCTCCTGTGGCCAGAACACCGAGTGTAAAGTGTTAAATCATACTCCCAACTGTGTTTGTCTGCATGGCTATGTTGGTGATGCATTTGTAGCTTGCCAGCCTGCACCACGTAAGCAACCCTATAGGAATTATAAACACACAGTACATCAATACATTTCCCCGCTCCCAACAGCACCTCCAGCATATGAAGAACCAAAAGATCCTTGCAATCCCAGTCCCTGTGGCAGTAATGCCGTCTGCTCAGGAGAGGGACATTGTACGTGCATTGCCGAATATCAAGGCGATGCCTACGTTGCTTGCCGTCCAGAATGCGTTTTGAGCGCCGAATGTCCCCGAAATCGGGCCTGCGTACAGCAAAAGTGTGTTGATCCCTGCCCAGGTACATGTGGTGCCGGAGCCATCTGTGAAGTTGTAAATCATATCGCTATGTGCCACTGTCCGGTTGGAATGACAGGCAACGCCTTTGTCCACTGTAGCCCCGTACAAAGTAGGTTCATATATAATTACCCTATGCGACAAAAAACTAAACACCTTAAATCGCTCTGTAGTGGCCGTTTATCAAAATCCCTGCCAACCGTCGCCATGTGGTACAAATGCCGAGTGTCGTGAGCGACAAGGTCAGGCTATCTGTAGCTGCCTGCCCAATTATTACGGCGTACCACCTTCCTGCCGACCAGAGTGTACCTCCAACTATGACTGTGCACCCAACCGTGCTTGCCAAAATCAGCGTTGTATCGATCCCTGTCCGGGAGCCTGTGGTGCCTATGCCGAATGCAGGGCAGTCAGTCACAGTCCTTTCTGTAGTTGTCAGCCCGGATATACGGGCAACCCATTCGCCCAATGCCACAGAATTAGTAAGTTCCCACCGTACAGCAAGCTAACCCACTTAATTGATGCAACTATCATAACTATAGTCGAGCCACTGAGGGATATTACGCCCCGGGATCCCTGCCAACCATCGCCCTGTGGCGCAAACAGTCAGTGCCGTCGCATTGGTGACACACCGTCTTGTTCGTGCCTTGAGAACTTCTTTGGAACACCACCGAACTGCCGGCCCGAGTGCTTGACTAATTCTGAGTGTGTTTCGTCGCAGATTTGTAGGAATAATCGTTGCAAAGATCCATGTCCAGGCCTTTGCGGTAGCGGTGCTGAGTGCCGTGTGATTAGCCACAGCGCCATGTGCTACTGCCAACAAGGCTACAGCGGGGATCCTTTCGTTCTCTGTTCACCAATTCAAAATGAACCACCTGAAGTGGTGCAGCCCTGCAATCCCAATCCCTGTGGCACTTTCGCGGAATGCCATCAACGAAATGGCATTGGCTCCTGCCAGTGCCTGCCCGAGTATTTTGGAAATCCTTATGAAGCCTGTCGTCCCGAATGTGTCCTTGATTCGGACTGTCCGTCTAATCGGGCCTGCGTTAATCAAAAGTGCCGCGATCCTTGTCCTGGGAGCTGCGGTCACAATGCCGAATGCTATGTGAGAAACCATCTGCCGACTTGTAATTGTCTCAACAACTATGTGGGTGACCCATATAGCTACTGCAGACTCGAAGAGAAACGTAAGCAATCCTTGCCTTAGATCTCAAACCATGTAGAACAAGTTGAACTCTTTATTCCAGCTATCCGCGAGTATGTTAACCCTTGTCAACCCTCGCCCTGTGGCCCAAATAGTCAGTGCAAGGAGCTGAACGAGCAGGCTGCCTGCTCATGTTTGCCCGAATATGTAGGCAGTCCACCTGGTTGTCGACCAGAGTGTACTATTTCAACAGAATGTAGCTTTGACAAGGCTTGTGTACAGCATAAATGCGTAGACCCTTGTCCTGGCGCATGCGGTAGCAATGCTCTATGTCATGCATCAAATCATGCACCGCTATGTGCTTGCCAGTCAGGCTACACTGGAGATCCCTTCACGCGATGCTATCCCGTGCCTCGTAAGTCATCTTGTCAATGCCCTCTGTCACAGATACTGACCTAATTGTACTGGTAATTTAGCACTGCCCACTATTCTGCAACGTGAACCTGTACGTGATCCCTGCCAGCCATCTCCCTGTGGTGCTAATGCCCAGTGCCGCCAGTCACATGGTCAGGCAATATGTAGTTGTCTACCCGCCTTCTTCGGTGTACCGCCTAGTTGTCGACCTGAGTGCACACAGAGTGCCGAATGTCTGCCCAGCCTGGCTTGCATAAATCAGCGCTGCGTCGATCCCTGCCCCGGCTCTTGTGCTTATAATGCGCTCTGCACAGTGCGTAATCACGTACCCAACTGCCACTGTCCTGTTGGCTATGTGGGTGATCCATTCACCTCCTGCAAGCCTGAGCCACGTAAGAGTTACAGAAACTTAATAGTTGATTCCATTTACACCCATTTCGCCCTTTTTGCCCATAGCCAAGCCCATTGTAAATGATGATCCATGCAATCCATCGCCATGTGGATCCAATGCCTTATGTCGAAATGGCCAATGCACATGCATACCTGAATACCAAGGTGATCCCTATGCGGGTTGCCGTCCGGAATGCGTACTAAACACCGACTGCCCGCGAGATCGCGCTTGCGTACGAAACAAATGTATCGATCCCTGTCCAGGAACCTGCGCTACCAACGCCATATGCGATGTGCTCAATCACATTGCTATGTGCCGCTGTCCGGCAGGAATGACGGGAAATGCATTTATACAGTGTGAGACACCGCTTGTACAATCCTCGCCACCAAGAAATCCTTGCGCACCCTCACCTTGCGGTCCCAACAGTCGGTGCCGTGTGCTCAATGATAACGCTGTTTGCTCCTGCATCGAAGATTATGTGGGTAGTCCACCCAGCTGTCGTCCGGAATGCACAAGGAACTCGGATTGCTTACCACGCCTGGCTTGTCAACAACAACACTGCATTGATCCCTGCCCAGGCTCTTGTGGCTACAATGCAATTTGCCATGTAGTAAATCATGCCCCTATCTGCAGCTGTCCGCCGCGTCACAATGGCAATCCTTTCCTAGGCTGCTTGCCAATACCACCACAACGGGATGTTATTCCTGTAAAGCAACCATGTCAACCATCACCCTGCGGTCCCTACGCTGAATGTCGCGCTGTTGGCGACCAGGCCCAGTGCAACTGTCTCCCCACTTACATTGGAACACCTCCCAATTGTCGACCGGAATGTCTTACAAACTCGGAGTGCAGTTTCGACACGGCCTGCGTTAATCAGAAATGTGTGGATCCCTGTCCAGGTGCATGCGGCTCCAATGCCATCTGTCATGCGCTGAGCCATGTGGCCATGTGCTACTGTGCTACTGGTTACACGGGCGATCCGTTTACCAACTGCTACCAAACTCCTATAATTCAACAAGTGGAGATCACACAGCCCTGTTCTCCGAATCCCTGTGGTGCTAATGCGCAATGTCGTCAGGAGGGCAATGCGGGGTCCTGTCAATGCTTACCCGATTACCACGGCAATCCATACGAATCTTGTAGACCAGAATGCGTCGCTGATAGTGACTGCCCATCGGACAAATCCTGTCAACAGTTAAAATGTCGCAATCCATGTCCGGGTGTGTGCGGTTTAAATGCCGAATGTCGAGTCCTTAATCATTTGCCCACATGCCATTGCTTAAGCAATTTTGTTGGTGATCCCTATAGCTATTGTCAGCTGCCCGAGAGACGTGAGTTACTACGTAAAACAACAAGCATACCAGACCCTTAACAAAACATATTATCTTTTAGCAATCTTGAAAGAGTATGTAAATCCCTGTCAGCCCTCACCATGTGGTCCCAATTCTCAGTGTCACGCGAACAATGAGCAAGCTGTCTGCTCCTGTTTGCCGGAGTATGTTGGTGCACCACCCAACTGTCGCCCAGAATGCGTAACAAGTGCTGAATGTGTTTCGGATAAGGCCTGTATCAATCAAAAGTGTAGGGACCCATGTCCAGGAGTCTGCGGCACAAATGCTGATTGTCGTGTCCATCACCATGCGCCCATTTGTAGTTGCCGTCAAGGCTTCCAGGGGGATGCATTCACACGCTGCTATCCTGTGCCACGTAAGAAGTGCCCCTCATACCAAAAGATCTCAAATTCACCTCTAATTACCCTGATTACAGCCCCACCCGTTCAGTTGGATACGTATAAGAATCCATGTGTTCCGTCGCCTTGCGGTCAATATGCCGAATGTCGTGACAACCATGGCACCGCCATTTGCAGTTGTTCACCCAACTATTTTGGAAGCCCCCCCAATTGTCGACCCGAGTGTAGCATAAACGCCGATTGTTCCGCTCACTTGGCCTGCCAGAAACAGCGCTGCCGTGATCCATGCCCAGGCGCTTGTGGCTTCAACGCTCAATGCTCGGTTATTAATCACATGCCGGTTTGTCAGTGTGCACCAGGCTTGACTGGAAATCCATTTGCCTCTTGTCAAGCACCGCCACGAGTACCACAGCCACCGGTTCTGAATGATGACCCATGCTTGCACGTGCAGTGTGGCGCTAACGCCGTCTGTCGCGAGGGACAATGTAGTTGTCTTCCCGAATACCATGGAAATCCAATAATTGGCTGTCGTCCGGAATGTATATTGAGCACGGAATGCGCCCACAATCTGGCCTGTGTACGCCAAAAATGCATTGACCCCTGCCCAGGCACATGTGGTACCAATGCCATCTGCGAAGTTCACAACCATGTGGCGATTTGTCACTGCCCCGCGGGTATGACTGGCAATGCTTTTGCACAATGTTTGCCTGTGCCACCTCCACCGCCACGTGCAGTTGCCGATCCCTGTCAGCCTTCGCCTTGTGGACCAAATGCACAGTGCCGCAATATCAATGGTCAAGCCGTTTGTTCATGCCTGCCACAATTTGTAGGTGTGCCGCCATCATGCCGTCCGGAATGCGTTAGCAATGCAGAGTGTCCCTTGCACTTAGCGTGTCTGCAACAACGATGCAGTGATCCTTGCCCGGGTGCATGCGGTTTGAATGCCGAATGCCGTGTACTTAACCACAGTCCCAACTGTCGCTGCATTAGCTCCTACACAGGCAATCCGTTTATTGCCTGCCATCCACAACCACCGCTACCAATTCAACTGGATGTACTTGATCCCTGTCAGCCATCGCCCTGTGGACCAAATTCCGAATGCCGCAACGTTGGAAATAATGCACAATGTAGCTGTCTTGTAACCTTCATTGGATCGCCGCCCAACTGTCGACCTGAATGCGTTAGCACCGCTGATTGTCCTGCAAATCTGGCCTGTCTTAATCAGAAATGCCGTGATCCCTGCCCAGGAGTATGTGGCACTAACGCCGAATGCTACGTCATTAACCATACACCTATGTGCGTTTGCTCAAGCGGTCATAGTGGCAATCCCTTTATGGGTTGCCATATCCAGAGAGATGTGATCGAAACCCTTACGCCTTGTTTGCCAAGTCCTTGTGGTTCAAATGCGATTTGCACAGAGTCGAATGGAGCCGGCGCCTGTCAGTGCTTACCTGAATTCTACGGCAATCCTTACGAGGGCTGTCGACCGGAGTGTGTTTTAAATTCGGATTGTCCCAGCCATTTGGCATGTCTCAATCAGCATTGCCGCGATCCATGCACAGGTACCTGCGGCCCCAATGCCGAATGCCATGTGCGTCATCATCTACCACAATGCAGTTGCCTAGGTGGATATGAAGGCAATCCATATAGCTACTGCAGTGTTATTCGGGAACGTAAGCAAGCAGCTCATGAACACATATATAGTGTATTCACACTTACGTCTTTACAAACAGCTTTGCGTGATCCCGTACCCCAGCATCCCTGCCAACCATCCCCCTGTGGACCCAACTCTCAATGCCACGAAGTAAATCAACAGGCGGTTTGCAGCTGCCTTCCCGACTTTGTGGGATCTCCGCCAGCCTGTAGACCCGAATGTACAATCTCCAGCGAGTGTGTCCTAGACAAGGCGTGCAACAACCACCATTGTGTAGATCCTTGTCCGGGTGTCTGTGCACGTAATGCAGCATGTCGCGCGATTAACCACAGTCCGCACTGTAGTTGCCTGCCCGGATTTACGGGTGATGCCTTCAGTGGTTGTCGAACTATACGTAAGACCCTGACTCCAGTCCATACTTGTTTTGCAGTTAGCTTAACCCAATCACATTTTCAGCGCCAGCAATTACCTACGACTATCCCAAGGATATTTATCGCGATCCCTGTGTTCCCTCGCCTTGTGGCACCTTTGGACAGTGCCACGCCCAAAGTGGTCAAGCCGTCTGCCGGTGTCTATCCGGCTACTATGGCGCTCCGCCCAACTGTCAGCCGGAGTGTGTAATAAACTCTGATTGCGCCTCACACTTAGCCTGCATGAGCGAAAAGTGTCGCGATCCTTGTCCTGGCTCCTGTGGTATTCAAGCCCAGTGCAGTGTCATAAACCACACGCCTATTTGCAGCTGTGCCATTGGCCATCAAGGAAATCCGTTCGTTAGTTGTTCAGCAATCCCAGTGAAAAATGACCCACCGCCACGCGACGCTTGCAATCCCTCACCCTGTGGATCGAATACCATATGTAACAACGGACAGTGCACTTGTCTGGCCGAGTTCCATGGAAACCCCTACATAGGCTGCCGTCCCGAATGTGTCCTAAACAGTGATTGCTCTCGCGACAGGGCCTGCCAACGCAGTAAATGTGTTGATCCCTGTCCTGGTGCGTGCGGTGTGGGCGCCATTTGCGCGGTTCGCAACCATGTGCCCATGTGCCACTGTCCCCCAGGCACATCTGGCAATGCCTTTGTTCAGTGCGCCCTGGTGCAACGTAGGTTTCACTGTAGTTCAAATCATTGTGCAGAACTTAAATGTCTTTATCCCAATTTAGCTGATCCCATAATACCCGTAAATCCCTGTCGGCCATCACCCTGTGGAAGCAACGCACAGTGCCTTGTCACCAATGAACAAGCAGTGTGCTCCTGCCTGGCTGGGTACTATGGTACGCCACCTTATTGTCGACCCGAGTGTACCATCAATTCGGACTGTGCCCCCCATTTGGCATGCCAGAATCAATACTGTCGCGATCCCTGCCCAGGTGCCTGCGGTCAGTACGCACTCTGCCAGGTTATACGACACATGCCGCATTGCAGCTGTCCCACAGGTTACACGGGGAACTCGTTTGCCCTGTGCCAACGGCTGCCACCACCTCCAGTAATACAACGTGAACCAATCAATCCCTGTCAGCCTTCACCGTGCGGCGCAAATGCACAATGCACGCCCTCACCAGATGGAACTCAAGCGCAGTGCAAGTGCTTGGATAACTTCATAGGAACTCCACCATATTGCCGACCCGAATGTGTTACCTCAGCTGAATGTGCCAACCCATTAGCTTGCATTGGACAAAAGTGTCGCGATCCTTGTCCTGGAGTATGCGGCCAGGCTGCCACATGTCAAGTTATCAGTCATGTGCCTTCCTGCATATGCATAGCTGATTACATTGGAGATCCATTCACAAAATGCTACCCGCGTCCGGTCCTCGAACGGGATCAGATTAATCCATGTTCACCAAGTCCCTGTGGCAGCAATGCCGTTTGCAGGCAACAAGGTGAAGTCGGTTCTTGCCAGTGTTTGCCCGATTTCTTTGGTAATCCCTATGAAGGCTGCCGTCCCGAGTGTGTCCTGAATTCCGACTGCTCCAGCCAATTGGCATGCCTTAATCAACATTGTCGCGATCCCTGCCCCGGAAGCTGTGCTCCCAATGCCCAGTGTCAAGTTGTGAATCATGTGCCCATTTGCAGCTGTTATCCCGGCTACAATGGCGATCCTTATCGTTATTGTCAGCTACGCCAGGCAGAACGTAAGCATTCTTACCAGCCGTTACCACAAATTTGCACTAACACATCATATTATATATTATTTGCACCCATTTGCACCTTCTCCACAGCCATAAGAGAGGTTTACGTGAATCCCTGTCAGCCCTCTCCCTGCGGTCCCAATGCACAGTGCAGGGAATCGCAGGGTCAAGCGATTTGCAGCTGTCTGCCGAATTACTTTGGCACGCCGCCTGCATGTCGACCAGAATGTACAAGCAATCCCGAGTGTCCCACTGACAAGGCCTGCATCAATCAGAAGTGTCAAGATCCATGTCCAGGGGCTTGTGGATACAATGCAAACTGCCAGGCTCTACATCACCGGGCACATTGCTCCTGTATACCCAGCCACACTGGCGATCCCCTTGTGCGTTGTCAGCCAATACCACAACCTGTTGTGGCTCGCCAACCTTATATCGATCCCTGCGTGCCAAGCCCCTGCGGCCAGTATGCTCAGTGCCGTGTGCTAAATGGCCAGGCCATCTGCAGTTGTCTGTCTGATTATTACGGCTTACCCCCACATTGCCAACCCGAGTGCACTCTCAACTCTGATTGCGCCGCCCATCGTGCGTGCATTAATCAGAAGTGCCTGGATCCATGTCCGGGTGCATGTGGCTTGTACGCTCAATGCAATGTATTGAATCACGTGCCAAGCTGCACATGTCCTACCGGATATATTGGCGATCCATTCCATCGCTGCTATCCGGCACCAGCTGCTCTCACTCCAATTGCCGATGATCCATGCCAGCCATCGCCATGTGGTGTAAATTCTCAATGCTCGAACGGCATTTGCAGTTGTCTGCCACTTTACCTAGGTGATCCATATGTGGGTTGTCGACCGGAATGTGTGCTGAGCAGTGAGTGCGCCTTTGACAGATCGTGTGTGCGGAATCGCTGCATCGATCCATGTCCAGGCACCTGTGGTTTTGGTGCCATTTGCGAAGTTCACAATCATGTGGCCATGTGTCATTGTCCAGCTGGTTTGCAGGGCAATCCATTTATTCAGTGCCAAGCAGTACCGTTGCAGGCACCGCCAGCATCACCAGCACTGCAACCCTGCCAGCCTTCCCCATGTGGTGCCAATGCGCATTGTCGTCCAATTGGAAATCAGGCAATCTGTAGCTGTCTCCAAGGCTATTATGGCAGTCCGCCAACTTGTCGACCCGAGTGTACCACAAATCCAGAGTGCGCACTCAGCCTGGCTTGCATAAATCAGCACTGTCGCGATCCTTGTCCGGGTGTATGCGGCCATCAAGCTGAGTGTCATGTGATTAATCACAGACCGCAATGTGTTTGCCCCACTGGCTACACTGGTAGTCCGTACACACGGTGCGAGCCCATCCGACCCATTCAAGTTTCAGTGCAACGCGAGCCACTTGATCCTTGCATTCCCTCCCCCTGCGGCCCGGACTCCATTTGCACCAGTGAACACAATGTAGCAACTTGTCGTTGCCAGCCAGAGCATATTGGTGTGCCGCCTTATTGTCGCCCCGAGTGTATATCAAACAGCGATTGCCCCAGCGATCAAGCGTGCATTAATCGCAAGTGCCGGGACCCTTGTCCTGGTCTCTGTGGCTTTAATGCCTTATGTCGTACCAGCAACCATCAGCCAAATTGTGTGTGTGCTCCGGGGCTAATTGGTAATCCATTTACTGCGTGTCAGCCACCGCCCCCACCTGCTCCACGGCCCACTCTACCACCTATAACAACGGCCATACAAACTCCGCAGTATGAACAGCCTGCAGATAATCCTTGTGAACCCAACCCCTGTGGTGCTAATGCGCTGTGCAATCAGCATCGTGGCATCGGCTCATGCACCTGTCTACCAGATTATTACGGCAATCCATACGAAGCCTGCCGTCCAGAATGTGTCCTAAACAGCGACTGTCCTTCTCACCGAGCTTGCGTTCAGCAGAAGTGCCGCGATCCATGTCCTGGGACATGTGGCCTTAATGCCGAGTGTCATGTGGTTGATCACCTTCCACAGTGTAGTTGCTACAACAGTTACACGGGCAACCCCTTGATACACTGCGCGCCCCTGACAACGATACAGCAATGTAAGCAACCTTTCTCAACGAATTTGTCTTTCATGTGTAACCATTTAATATTTATTCCTGACCCAGCACCCATAGTACACCTTAATCCCTGCGACCCATCACCCTGTGGTCCCAATGCACAATGTCGCGCAGTTAATAAGCAAGCAATTTGCGAGTGTCTGCCCGATTTTTATGGCCGTCCGCCATATTGCAGACCCGAATGTACATTAAACTCTGAGTGCTCCTTCGATAAAGCCTGTGTTCAGCACAGATGCACCGATCCGTGTCCAGGAACCTGTGGCTTTAATGCCGAATGCCGCGTCCATTACCATAATCCCATTTGCTACTGCAAGCCATCGCACACAGGCAATCCATTTACACGGTGCTACGAAAACCCAAGACGTAAGATTTATTGTGATACAAAAGTTAATAGCAGCAGTCTATCTAATAATTATATTTTGGCAAATATAGCCTCCACAAATGTGCGACCACCGATTTATGATACACCAGCACCACCGTACCCGATCGCAATCCCTGGGGTGATTTACGTTAATTCCGATCCACAACCAACTTATCCAACATACCAACCTCCTGTACATACGTCCCATACACCAACCACACCTCAATCGAGACCGAGTGTTATCAATATTCCATCGATATCGCAACCTTCGCCCCCATACACACAGACGCCAGTTTATGATGTCAACTACCCCACTCAGCAACCAAATTCTGCCGAACCACAGCCGGGAGTTATAAATATACTATCAGAACATCAACCAACATATTCGGCACCTCAGCCTCCAATTTATCATGTAAACTACCCAACTTCACAACCAGCTCCACTACCAGAAGTAGTGAACATACCTTCAGTGCCACAACCAGTTCCACCAGCTCCACAACCACCTATATTTGTGCCTTCTCATCCTTCAACTTCAACACCTGCGCCCAAGCCGGGAGTGATCAATATTCCTTCAGCATCGCAGCCAATTTATCCGTCACCTCAACCTCCAGTTTTTGAAGATAGTTTCCCTACACCGCAACCCCCTCAAAGGCCTGGACTTGTAAATATTCCGTCAGTCCCACATCCTGTGTCGCCAGCTCCTCAGCCTCCTATATTCGTACCATCACCTCCAACAATGGCTCCAAAACCTAATGTTATAAACATTCCATCGGTGCCACAACCCACGTATCCATCGCCTCGGCCACCAGTTAATGATGTGAGCTATCCTACGCAGGCTACGCAACCACCAGCTCCTGGAGTTATCAATATTTATAGTGCAGCTCAACCAGTGCCAACTCCTCAAGCTCCTCAATCACCGCGACCAGCTATATACGATGTATACTATCCGCCACCACCACAAATACCAGGAGTTATAAACATTCCATCTCTACCACGGCCAACATATCCAACGCCTACACCTCAACAACCATATTTTGTTCCTCCAGCTGAAACTTCAACGCCTTCACCACAACCGGGTATTATCAATATACCATCCATACCGCAGGCAACATACCCAACACCTCAGCCTCCGATATACGATGTGAGCTATCCAGCACAAAAACCCACTCATAAACCTGAAGTTGTAAACATTCCATCGATCCCAATACCGGAGCCTGCAAAACAGCAGCCTCCCATATTCATTCCGTCTTCTCCTGTTCCTTTAACCCCTGCACCTCAGCCGGGAGTTATTAATGTACCATCCATACCTCAACCAACATATCCGACAACACAGTCTCCAGTATATGATATAAATTACCCGAAACCACAGCCAACTCCATTACCTGGAGTAGTAAATATTCCTTCAATCTCACATCCTATGCCGCCTGCCCCGCAGACACCTATATTTTTGCCTTCTCCTGTGGCAACTTCAACGCCAGCACCTCAACCTGGAGTTATTAACATTCCATCCGTATCTCAACCTACATATCCAACACCTCAGCCTCCACTTTATGATGTTAACTATCCGACACGACAGCCAGCTGCTATACCCGGAGTTGTAAATATCCCTTCATTCCCCGAAACGGTGACACCAACACCACAACCTCCAATATATGTGCCATCTCCAGTGAATCCACCACCAGCACCACAACCAGGCGTTATTAATGTACCATCAGTACCACAACCAACATATCCAACACCTCAACCTCCGATATACAATACAAACTACCCAACACCACAACCCACTCCACAACCTGGAATAGTTAATATTCCTTCACTCCCAGAACCGGTGACGCCAACTCCACAACCTCCAATATATGTACAATCTCCGGTGAATCCACCACCAGCACCACAACCAGGCGTTATTAATGTACCATCAGTACCACAACCAACATATCCAACACCTCAACCTCCAATATACAATACAAACTACCCAACACCACAACCCACTCCGCAATCTGGAATAGTGAATATTCCTTCATTCCCAGAACCGGTGACGCCAACTCCACAACCTCCAATATATGTACAATCTCCGGTGAATCCACCACCAGCACCACAACCAGGCGTTATTAATGTACCATCAGTACCACAACCAACATATCCAACACCTCAACCTCCAATATACAATACAAACTACCCAACACCACAACCCACTCCGCAATCTGGAATAGTGAATATTCCATCATTCCCAGAACCGGTGACGCCAACTCCACAACCTCCAATATATGTGCAATCTCCGGTGAATCCACCACCAGCACCACAACCAGGCGTTATTAATGTACCATCAGTACCACAACCAACATATCCAACACCTCAACCTCCAATATACAATACAAACTACCCAACACCACAACCCACTCCGCAATCTGGAATAGTGAATATTCCATCATTCCCAGAACCGGTGACGCCAACTCCACAACCTCCAATATATGTGTCATCTCCAGTGAATCCACCACCAGCACCACAACCAGGCGTTATTAATGTACCATCAGTACCACAACCAACATATCCAACACCTCCACCTCCAATATACAATACAAACTACCCAACACCACAACCCACTCCGCAATCTGGAATAGTGAATATTCCATCATTCCCAGAACAGGTGACGCCAACTCCACAACCTCCAATATATGTGTCATCTCCGGTGAATCCACCACCAGCACCACAACCAGGCGTTATTAATGTACCATCAGTACCACAACCAACATATCCAACACCTCCACCTCCAATATACAATACAAACTACCCGACACCACAACCCACTCCGCAATCTGGAATAGTGAATATTCCTTCGTTCCCACAACCTGTGACACCCACAGAACAACCATCACCACAACCTGGACTAATTAATATTCCTTCAGTATCACAACCATCCCAAGGAGTCATCAACATTCCTTCGATAGGACAGCCAACACCTACACCTTCGCGTCCAATCTACGATGTTGCGACACCAAGTTCAGAAATCAATCCATGCTATCCATCACCTTGTGGTCCATTCTCACAATGCCACAATCGGTTTGGAGTAGCCGTTTGTATTTGCTTACCCAATTACAGTGGAACACCGCCCAATTGCCGTCCCGAATGCGTAGTACATTCCGATTGTCCTGCGAACTTGGCATGTATGAACGAAAAGTGCCGCGATCCATGTCCAGGATCTTGTGCGTACAACGCCTTATGTCGTGTGAACAATCATATACCCAATTGCTTCTGCCCTACCGGATACAACGGCAACCCCTTCATCTCTTGCCAACGGACGCCAGAGCCGCAAGTCGTGCAACGTGAACCCATTGCTCTAAAGGATCCTTGCTATCCGTCACCTTGTGGAGCCAATGCTATTTGCAAGAACGGTATATGCAGCTGTCTGGCCGATTACCATGGAGATCCTTATGTTGTTTGTCGACCCGAATGTGTGTTGAACACGGATTGTGCCAAAGATAAGGCTTGCAGAAGGCAAAAATGCGAAGATCCATGCCCAGGCACTTGTGGACTAAATGCTGTTTGTAATGTTTACAATCACATCCCATCTTGCTCGTGCCCAGCTCAAATGAAGGGTGACGCGTTTGTGCGATGTGACCCAATCCCATTACCAGTAGCCAAACCACCCATCAGAACAACACCTACTCCAACACACAGCACATTACCCGCAGTTATACCACCCCGCAAACCTATTAATCCCTGTTACCCCTCACCATGTGGACCGAACGCTGATTGCACTGCATATCAGGAGCAAGCCATTTGCTCCTGTCTGCCTGGCTATCTGGGCACACCACCCTCTTGCCGGCCTGAGTGCAGCAGCAACTCGGATTGTGCTCTTGACAAATACTGCTTAAATCTCAGATGTCAAGATCCCTGCCCCGGTGCCTGTGGCATGCGAGCTCTGTGCCACGCTCAGAATCACAGTCCCATGTGTATTTGTTTGCCCCCACTGACGGGTAATCCCCTTGTAGCCTGTCAGCCCATAGGTATGCGACTTAACCTCAGAGCCCCAACAATCTCTAATGAACTTTTTCCAGTTGTACCACCAGCACCTACCAGAGATCCAATCGAGGTAAATCCCTGTAAGCCATCACCATGCGGTCCCCACTCAGAATGTGTGGCCACACCACAGGGTGCACGCTGCAGCTGTCTTAGAGAATTTATTGGCACTCCGCCGCAATGTCGACCAGAGTGTGTCAGTAGCGCCGATTGTGCCGCTGACAAGGCCTGTCAGAATCTCAAGTGTATCGATCCCTGTCCCGGCAGTTGCGGGCAGCTGGCCTTGTGTCGCGTCATAGCACACAGTCCGCACTGCTATTGCCCGGAGGGTTACGTGGGTGATGCGTATAGAGCATGTGTCCGACCCACTCCACCTCCACCACCACCAGCGATTGTTGTGCCCAAGCCCGTACCATGTCATCCAAATCCTTGCGGTGCCAATGCCATTTGTCTGCCGCGACATGAACAAAGCGTTTGTCAGTGCTTGCCGGACTACTATGGAAATCCCTATGAGATCTGTCGACCCGAGTGCACGCGCAACTCTGACTGCAGCAGAGATCGGGCCTGCGTGAACGAAAAATGTCGCGATCCTTGTCCCGGTGTCTGCGGCATCAATGCCTACTGTCAGACTATCAATCATGCCCCCGTTTGCGAATGCCAGCCCCATCATGTGGGCAATCCCTACCACAGTTGTCGTCTCGTCCAGCAAGAACGTAAGAAAACTCTCATCAAGATGCAAACTAAACTCGTGCCACTAAAAACCAAACCAAGCGCACCGATCTTTTTTCTTATTGACCAACAACAACGCAGTATTCAACTTAGCTTTACGCCTTCTCTTCTCCGCCTTTATTTTGTGATGTCACCTTTTAACCACCGCATAATCAAATACTCAAGGTTATCATATCAGCAAATGCCACTAAAATCTAAACTCTTCCCGTTTATTTTGCTCTCTGACCAACAATACTGTACTCAACTGTGGACCTTTGCCTATATTGTATATTCATTTATAAATAATTTAAGTTGTTTTCAACCCTTTATTGTCAATTTCCGACTCTCTGGGATTTGCTTATTCTCGGAGCAACAACGATTAATTTATTTGTACGCATTTTCTGCTTTTCTCCGATCTTGTGTACGGCTTTTTTGTCATCATCGCATCATTCAACATTTAAGCCCATTACATTTTCGTGACAATTTAATAGAACTAGTTTAAAACGCTTTTATTTGCTTTGTGCGCTAAGAAATCGCTTTGCTTTTGCCCGCTGAATATCTATACAAGTTAATATCCCAATATTCTACCTCGTTTAGCCACGCCAACCCCTTATGTGAATCCCTGCCAGCCGACGCCCTGTGGCTCCAATTCTCAATGTCGCGAGTCTCAAGGTCAAGCTATTTGCAGCTGCCTGCCACAGTTTATAGGCACCCCGCCGGCCTGTCGACCCGAGTGCGTCATTAGTACTGAATGTGCCGCGGATAAGGCCTGCATTAATCAAAAGTGTCAAGATCCTTGTCCAGGCACCTGTGGAGTGAACGCTCAGTGCCATGTGCGCAACCATAGTCCACTCTGCTCCTGTCAGACGGGCTTCACCGGCGATGCCTTTATTCGCTGCCTTCCAATACCACCCAAACCGGCCGATCCACCATCGCAGCCACCGATGCCGTGCGTGCCATCACCATGTGGACCCTATTCTCAGTGCCGTGAGGTGAATGGCGGGGCCAGTTGTAGCTGCATGCCAAACTATATTGGCGCAGCGCCCAACTGCCGCCCCGAGTGCACCATAAATGCGGAGTGCGCCAGCAATTTGGCGTGCATCAATGAGAAGTGTCGCGATCCGTGTCCAGGGGCCTGCGGCTTTGCTGCCCAATGCAATGTCATTAATCATACACCCAGCTGCTCCTGTCCCATGGGCTATACTGGTGATCCCTTCACCAGTTGTCGTCTGTTGCCACCCACACCACCACCAACACCACCGAGTATGCCCAATTTTCTACAAAACGCGTTGCTTTATCCTAAACATGCACATAAAATTTTTTCAGAACACGACGATCCGTGCATTCCTTCCCCATGTGGTGCTAATGCGCAATGCAACAATGGCCAATGCACTTGCCTGCCCGAGTATCAGGGTGATCCCTATACCGGTTGTCGACCTGAGTGTATTTTGAACTCCGAATGCCCAAGGAATCGCGCCTGTGTGCGCAATAAATGTGTGGATCCCTGTCCTGGAATATGTGGCCAGAATGCTCTGTGCGATGCCATCAACCACATTGCAATGTGCCGCTGTCCAGAACGTATGACTGGCAATGCTTTCGTTGCCTGCACACCTGTACAGGACGAGATCATTGTCAATCCTTGCCAACCATCGCCGTGTGGCGCCAACGCGCAGTGTATTGCACGCAATGGAAATGCGATTTGCTCCTGCATTACTGGATACTTCGGACAGCCACCCAACTGTCGCTTGGAGTGCTACACCAGCTCGGACTGTTCGCCACAGCACGCGTGCATCAACAACAAATGTGTGGATCCCTGCCCAGGACAGTGCGGCCTCAACGCCATTTGCCAAGCAGTACAGCATCGTGCCCATTGCGAGTGCATCGCTGGCTATACGGGCAACGCCTACAACTTGTGCAATCTAATTGTTGTCGAGCGCACTCCGGAGACTGCTCGAGATCCATGCTATCCATCACCGTGCGGACCAAATGCCCAGTGTAGTAGTGAAAATGGCCAGGCGCGATGCACATGCCTGGCTGAGTACCAAGGCACACCTCCCAATTGTCGACCAGAGTGTACTAACAACGATGATTGTGCCAATAATTTGGCCTGCATCAATCAGAAGTGTCGCGATCCATGCCCCGGCAGCTGTGGCCAAAATGCCCAGTGCCAAGTGACTCTTCATACGCCTAACTGTCATTGTCCAGCGGGCATGACGGGTGATCCCTTCCGACTCTGCCAGCCATTGCCCCAAAGTAAGAATCCCTTGTCCAAAGTCCAACAAGTTTGCATATTGTATATAGGCAGGGCGACCCCCTTAACCACTAAAAACTAATCATAATCGTTTTATTTTACAGTTACGCCTACCCAACCGCCAACAGCGAAGAATCCTTGCTATCCTTCGCCATGTGGTAGCAACACTGAATGCCGCGTTCGTGGTGAAAGCTTCGTTTGCGAGTGCGTTCATGAGTACATTGGCAATCCCTATGAAGGGTGTCGACCCGAATGCGTCGGCAACTCCGACTGCTCAGCAAATCGAGCTTGCATACGAAACAAATGCGCCGATCCCTGTCCCGGTACCTGTGGCCGTGAAGCTGTCTGCAGCGTCAACAATCATGTACCCATCTGCTCCTGCGCCGCGGGCTTCACGGGCAATGCCTTTGTGCAGTGCACGCGACAGGTGACACCACCGCCTCCATCGGATCCATGCTATCCATCGCCATGTGGTCTCAACTCAGTCTGTCGGGTGCAAGCTGGTCAGCCAGTTTGTGAGTGTCTGCCAGGCTTCTTTGGGAATCCATTAGGCCAAGGCTGCCGACCCGAATGCACTCTCAGCTCCGACTGTGCCAAGGACCGTGCCTGTGTAAATAACAAGTGCGTCGATGCTTGTGCCGGTTTTTGCGGCTACGGCGCCGTCTGCCAGACCATCAATCACAGTCCCATCTGCAGTTGTCCCGACAACATGGTCGGCAATCCATTTGTACAGTGCGAGGCACAACGTGACATCGGAGATCCATGCCAACCATCGCCGTGTCGCAGCAATGGAGTTTGTCGTGTACAGAATAATGCCGCCACCTGCAGCTATCCGGAGTGTGTGACCAACGATGACTGCTCCCGGGATCGCTCCTGTGTCAGCCAGAAATGCCGTGATCCTTGTCTGCATGCCTGCGGTCTAAATGCCATTTGCAATGTTGTCAATCACAAGGCCATCTGCAGCTGTCCGCCAAACTTCTATGGTTCACCATACGCTCAGTGTGTGCGTCAAGTTCCACATTTGGATCCACCCAAACCCGAGTGTACTAGCGATGCCGAATGTACCAACGATAAGGCCTGCATCAATGAAGTCTGTCGCAATCCCTGTGAACAATCGAATCTGTGCGCTCAGCAGGCACGCTGCCACGTTCAACTACACCGACCACTCTGCGTCTGCAACGAAGGATACACTGGTAACGCCCTACAGCATTGCTATCTGTTAGGCTGTCGCTCCGATGGCGAATGTGCGCCCACCGAGGCCTGTATCAATCAGAAATGTGTGGATCCGTGCGGTTTCACCCAGTGCGGCACCGGAGCCATCTGTCGGGCCGACTTTAATCATCGTGCTCGCTGCCACTGTTCTGATGGCTATCGCGGCAATCCTTTGGTGCGCTGCGAGCGACCTGAGTGTCGCAGCGATGACGAATGTGCCTTCCATTTGGCCTGTCGCAACGAACGCTGCGGTGATCCCTGCAGTTGTGGTATTGGCGCTCAGTGCCGCGTGGATAACCATCGCGCCCAGTGTCGCTGTCCAGCCGGCTACAGCGGTAACCCTGCTGTGCGCTGCGAACTGGTCCCCGTTAAGCCTGAGGGCTGCACTATGGATGCCGAATGTCCGAGCAAATTGGCCTGCTTCAATGGCGAATGCAAGAACCCATGCGATGTGACCCATCCATGTGGCGCCAATGCTATCTGTGAGGTTGTCGACACTCTGCCACTACGCACGATGATGTGCCGCTGTGAGCCTGGTTACGTGGGTGATGCTGACATTGGATGTCGCAAAGGTGAGTTACCAACAATGTGCAGCAGTCCTCTCACAATTTGTGGGAGACAGAATTGTACTTTTTTCAGCTTTACGTTGAGTTTGCTTTTCTCATTGCAGCCAAGATGTAAATAATTTGATAATTATTATCATAATCCCTCTTTATCCGTTTACAGAGTTGCACAAATTATGCAGTTACACCGTATATTATTTATGCACTCTTTATAACTCTTAAATAACTGCTGCACAAGCTCACAAGCAAAGTCCAATGCAATCAACATAAATCTAATCTCTTGTTTCTGACTCATCTAGAACCCGTACAAGACCAAGGCTGCGTGTCGGATGATCAGTGCCAGGATATGGAAGCCTGTCGCTCTGGCATTTGTGTCAATCCCTGCCTGGATGCTTCACCCTGTGCGCGCACAGCACAGTGTCTGGCGCAACAACATCGCGCCATCTGCAGCTGTCCACAGGGCACCCAAGGAGATCCCTTCACCAACTGTTATCAGCCACGTAAGCATCCTTTCTTACTTTCCCATAAAAGTGATATATTAAGCCCATTTTTATTTATTACTTGCAGCTGAAATCACAGCTGGTTGCACCCACGACTCGGAATGCACGCCCACAACAGCGTGCATCAATAAACGCTGCCAGGATCCATGTGCTGAGGCCAATCCTTGCGCCGGCAATGCCGAGTGTCGCGTGCAAAGCTTCCGACCTATCTGCTACTGTCCCTCTGGTTGGGGCGGTGATCCGCAAGTGCAATGCTTTAAGCGTAAGTGTTTTATCTTCTATAGTCTACTTTATACAAGCCTAACACTTCCCTCTTATGTCCAGCCGAGTGCAAGATCAATGCGGATTGTCCCTATGACAAGGCATGTCTGAACGAGAACTGCGTCAATCCTTGCACTCACGGCCAAGTGCGTTGCGGCAGCGGTGCAGAATGCCTGCCACAGAATCATCAAGCTGTCTGCCGCTGTCCAGCCGGCACGCAAGGAAGTCCTTTCGTCGCCTGCATCACCGGACACTGTCAGTACAATGAGGACTGTGCCGATCACGAGGCCTGCGATCGTCTGAACCGTGTTTGCCGTCCTGTTTGCGAGCAGGACACTTGCACAGCAAATGCCATTTGTGTAGGACGTCGCCATCAACCGCAGTGCGAGTGTCGCCCCGGCTACCAGGGTAATCCCTTCGTGCTTTGCGAACAGCCCAAGAGCGAACCAAAGCCACAATGCACCCAGGACGCCGACTGCCCATCGAAATTGGCTTGCATTAACGAACGCTGCGCAAATCCATGCGCCACACCACATGTGTGCACCCCACAACAGACATGTTCGGTCCTGGATACTCTGCCGCTGCGCACCATGATCTGCAAGTGTCCCAGCGATACCGTCTCTGACAACTCGGGCAATTGTGTGCCTATTCAGCCCGTCATCGTTGCCGGCGGATGTCAACATAATGCGGAGTGTGCCAGTTCCGAGGTATGCCTCCATGGCAGCTGCCTGGACGCCTGTAGCCTGGAACGTTGCGGTGTCAATGCTCAATGCAGTGCCCGCGATCATTACGCGCAATGCAGCTGTCCAGCTGGCTATCTGGGTAATCCACGTATCGAATGCTACACCACGGATATTGCCCTGCCGAAAATACCAGGCGCCGAGTGCACCCGCACTGATGACTGCCCACGCGATAAGAACTGTCAGAACGAGCGCTGTGTAAACCCATGTGTCACCGATGCCTGTGGCCGTGGTGCCTATTGTCATGTGCAGGACCGCGCCGCCGTCTGTCGCTGCCCACCTGGGTACACAGGCGATGCTCGCGTACGCTGTCTGCCACGTAAGTCAATGTAACAAGCCTTTTGACATCAACAGATTCTCTAACTCTTTAAATTTAATTGCAGCTTCGGATGTCATCACTGTGGGCTGCAAGGCGAACAATGACTGTCCCGCAACAGAGGCTTGCATCAATGCGCAGTGCAGTAGCCCATGTAACTGTGGACCCAATGCTGAGTGCACTGTGAAGAATCACCATCCAATCTGCTACTGCAAGCCAGGCTTCTCGGGCAATGCTCAGTTTGGCTGCGCCCCCATCGGATGTCAATCGGATGATGAGTGCGCCAATGATAAGCAGTGCGTGAATCGTGAATGCATCAATCCCTGCCTAACCAGCGATCCTTGCGCTCTCAATGCTGAATGCTATGGCCGCAATCATCGTGCTAGCTGCCGCTGTCCCGCCGGACTTGAGGGTGATCCATTTGTGCGCTGTGTGCGCTTGGAATGCCACTCGGATCACGACTGCGCCACTAATTTGGCCTGCGTTTCCAACCGCTGTGTAAATCCCTGCGGTCAAAGTCCCTGCGCCCAAAATGCCATTTGTCAGTCCCTACAACATCGTGCCGTCTGTCGCTGTCCGGAACAACTGCCATTGGGCAATCCCTATGCCTACTGCGAACCGCGACCCGTGGAACCAGTGTGCCGCGACGACGGCGACTGCCCCAGCGGCTTGGCCTGCATCGATGCCAAGTGCCAAAATCCATGCACGGAGCTATCCCCCTGCGCACGCAGCGCGCGCTGCAGCGTGCTGGACAGCGTACCCGTCCGCACTATGATCTGTGAGTGCCCCGAATCGCAAGTACCTGACGCCAGCGGCGAGTGCCGCGAAATCGTCTTACAGAGTCCGCCCGGTTGCGAGAGCGATCAGGATTGTGGAGAACAGGAGGCGTGCGTGAATCGCCAGTGCCGCAATCCATGCAACTGTGGTACCAACGCAATCTGTCATGTGCAACAGCATCGCGCCGTTTGCAGTTGCCAGGATGGTTTCGAGGGCAATCCCTATGCAAACTGTCGCTCCATCGGCTGTCGCGTCGATGGTGAATGTGATTCTGGCAAGGCGTGCATCAATGGCAACTGCCTCAATCCCTGTCTTATCAACGATCCGTGCGGACCTAATGCCGAGTGCTTTGTGCAATCGAGTCGCGCCCAATGCCGCTGCCTTAGCGGATATCGCGGCAATCCCTACGAACGTTGTCGCGTCATTGGTTGCATCAGCAACAACGACTGCCCCACGGACAAGACCTGCCAGAACGAACAATGCGTCAATCCATGCGTCTATCACAATGAATGCGCTCCACGGGCCGAGTGTCGTCCACAGAACCACATGGCTGTGTGCCGCTGCCCACCGGACCACCTGGGTAATCCCTATGTGGCCTGCCGACCGCAGCCACAGCCCGTTTGCAAACTGGATACTGATTGTCCCGCTCGCTTCGCCTGCATCAACGAACAATGCGTCGATCCCTGCTTGGTATTGGAGCCATGTCAGCGACCAGCCCAGTGTCAGGTGACACCAACAGCCCCAGTGCGTACCATGATCTGCATATGTCCCGATGGATACATCAGTAGCGGTAGCGGTATCTGCAAGCCCACCACTAGCGTTATCAAGGTAGGTGGCTGTGTCTCGGACACCGACTGTGCTGCCGACAAGTCCTGTGTGAGCGGCATATGCCGCGATCCATGCAATTGTGGACTGAACGCCGAGTGTCGCATCAAGGATCATAAGCCAGTGTGCACCTGTCGCCAGGGCTATGAGGGTAATCCGGAGTTCGAGTGTGCCAAGATCGAGTGCACCATCAACTCGGAATGCCCAGCTACGCATGCCTGCCGCAATCAGCTCTGTGTGCCCGCCTGCCAAGGCGAGCTCTGTGGCCCCAATGCGGAGTGCCTTGCCATCAATCATCGTGCGGTTTGCGAGTGCGCCCCTGGACATGGTGGAAACGCCCGTCTGGGCTGCACACCTCTTGGCTGTCGCAACGACAACGAGTGTCCATCAGATAGAGCTTGCGTTAATGGAAAATGTGCCAATCCTTGCGAGACTACAGCAATTTGTGCCAGCGATGAGTTCTGTAAGGTCTATCAACATAGACCGCAATGCGCCTGTCCCCCAGGAACCATGCCCGGTCGCAATGGTTGCGAACAGGAGCGAGTTGCCCCTATCTGCATCAGCGATGGAGATTGCCCCACCCAGCGCGCGTGTCTTCACGGCGAATGCGTCAATCCTTGCAATTCAACCCAACCATGTGGAGTAAATGCGGAATGTCGTGTCCTAGACACCCTTCCCGTTCGCACAATGATCTGCGAGTGCCTCGAAGGCTACACCGGCAATGCGGCAGTGCAGTGTGACAAACGTTCACTCTGTGTCATCGAGAAAGGCTTCGTACGCGATGTGGACGGACAGTGTGTCTGTCCACCGGGCAGTGCCCTCGACGTCTACGAATACTGCACACCGTGCTTGGTAGAACAGGGCTATCGCATTGACGAGAGCGGACATTGTGTTTGCGCCCTAGAGCGTGGCATGGTGATTGATGAGCGTGGTCGCTGCACTTGCCCCGTTGACCTTGGCTATCGACTTACAGCGTTGGGCGAGTGCCAGCCAGTGGCGCAACCCGAGTGCGTGACCAACGAGCAGTGCGCGGATAATCGCTTCTGCAATCCGGTGACGAAGACCTGCGAGGATCCCTGCCTAACCAAAACGTGTGGTGTTAATGCATTCTGCAATGCGGTTAATCACCGAGCCCAGTGCCAGTGCATTACCGGCTATACGGGCAATCCTGAGCTGCATTGCAATCACACAAACTTCAGAACCGACTTCCCACGACCAGACATGGTTGTCAGCTGCTTGGCTGATGGCGTTCAAGTGGAGATCCATATCACGGAGCCAGGCTTTAATGGCGTTCTATATGTGAAGGGACACAGTAAGGATGAGGAATGCCGTCGCGTTGTCAATTTGGCCGGCGAGACGGTGCCACGCACCGAAATCTTCCGCGTCCACTTTGGCAGCTGCGGCATGCAAGCCGTTAAGGATGTTGCCAGCTTTGTGCTGGTCATACAAAAGCATCCCAAGCTGGTCACCTACAAGGCGCAGGCCTACAACATCAAGTGCGTCTACCAGACGGGTGAAAAGAATGTGACTCTTGGCTTTAACGTATCCATGCTGACGACAGCCGGAACAATTGCCAATACGGGACCACCGCCCATCTGTCAAATGCGCATCATTACCAATGAGGGTGAGGAGATAAACTCCGCTGAAATTGGAGACAATTTGCGTCTGCAAGTGGATGTCGAACCAGCCAGTAAGTAGCTTAAAATTAATATAGAAACAACAAAAATTTACTAAATCTAATACATTTACCATCCACAGCTATTTATGGTGGTTTTGCTCGCTCCTGTATTGCCAAAACAATGGAGGATAATGTTCAGAATGAGTATCTAGTAACAGATGAGAACGGTTGCGCCACAGACACTAGCATATTTGGCAACTGGGAATACAATCCAGATACCAACAGTCTTCTGGCCAGCTTCAACGCCTTCAAATTCCCCTCCAGCGATAACATACGCTTCCAGTGCAATATACGCGTTTGCTTTGGCAGATGCCAGCCCGTCAATTGCGGCGGATACAATGCCTTTGGACGGCGTCGTCGCTCCATTGCGGATAACTCTACCGATTCGACTGCAATTGCGACCAGCACTGGTGTGGAGGGTCAACTGCGCGAGGAGATCACCATCTCCTCTAATGCCATACTGACATTCGAGAAACGCAGCGGTCCAGGCCTAAATGATGCCAACAGTGAGTCCCCCTTTTTTTTAATGTTCCTACACCAGTTCAGTCTCTAAAATGTCTGCTTTTTATTCCATTGCAGTCAAACCGGCGGCTCAGCGCGTTGAGGATATTTGTGTCTCAATGGTGGGCTTAATCATTGCTCTGGTTATCACGGCGCTATTGGCTCTAGTCGCCGTTGCCGTTGCAGTTTCCTGCTGGCTGATGGCCTATAGAAGAAGACCCAAGACATTGGCGCCATTGCCACATCCGCCAGAGTTCCCCAACCCGCTGTTTGCCAATCCGGACGCTGCGCCTGAGCCAACACCGGATTATATCTCCTAAAGTAACTATAAAATAAATCACAGACAAGACCATAACAAAACACCTACCTATAATATTAGTTTAAAAAAAAAAAAAAACAATACAGAAATTATGAATGTTTGAAAAGCACGTGCAAAAAGGAAGAAACGAAATTAAATTTCGCGAAAAGCATACAATGAAATGATAAAAGAAAAAGCAAAAGTACAGTTGTGAGCTGAAAATGTAGTCGTCGGGCGTTTATAAAACGCACACGTAAATAAAAAAAAAAAAAAGAACGAAACTTTAACCATTTGTATAAAGCAAAACGACATAAAAAAAAATGCAGAAAGCATTGCAAACAATTATTATTTAAGAAAATAATTTTATTATTTTGTATTAACATTTTAGTTTTTTTTCCTTACTAATATGAGAATTTTGCGTAGTTGCCTAGAAAATTTTAAAAGACCATCAACAAATTTATGACCGAAACTGCCAGAAGTTTTAAGATAGTGAAACAAGATAAAAGATAAAAAGAAACAATATTTAGATACGAAGAGCAGCTACAAAGGAATTCTCGTCCTCTAACGACAACTTCTTCATTAGTCGGTTATAATTACATATTGATATTTTGTTATATACATACATATACACATATATACATTTATATATATATAACTAAAGACTTCCTATAAATATTTAGGGTGTGGGTAGTAGGAACAACACTTTGTATTATAGCACAAACACAGAAACACACACACACACACAATACTACTTCCTGTGTAATTTTAGGACATGAGCTCGCCTTTTAAAATTGAAAACTGCCTTTATTTCCCACAACACGAAACGAAAAATGCACCCAAAACAAAATAATACTCTTTAGCAGTACGTGAACTTAAAATGGAGCAGCCTATTTCCCTACCAGTATAACCACAAGGCAATATACCACGATTGCCTTTCGTGGATTATATTAAAGAAAGTTCAGCATACACACACACACACACATACAGACCACAAATAGCTAAGCGAACTTAAGAATAAATGGAAAGAAGCTGCTCTAAAAAAAAACTAATGACAATAAAATAAAAACAAAAAAAAACTGCCACTGAGGCGTCAACAGCGCACAAAAGATTAATGCATAGGAGAAATATATAAGGTTTGTTTTAATTTTAAATGTAACGACGACTAATGGAGGATTTGAACTATGACCTATAACTGTACTACTCTACTACATACCTACTATGATTAACCAATTATTTTTGTAGTTTTATAGTCAATTAATATTAAATTGTTGTGATTGTTTTAAAATGCAAATGAAATACTTCCACTAACTAACTAATAGCGAGCAAAGTATAGCAAGTACTTAAAAAGGCAACGAACCGGCGCGTTTTAAATATCGTCCGCCTTCGATTAGGCACAGAGCGAGCTGTTAACGCGCCTGAAGCTATGCAGCGAATTTTTGGCTTCTCGCGCCTGTTCACAGAGCGTTATTGTGGCCTAATCGGAATGTGGAACACGCCGCTATATTTAAATTATACAAAATGAAAGTTTTAAATTAATATTATTAAACATAAACAAAATGTATAGTCACTATTTTAAGCCGAACGTGGAGCGCGAAACCCGAAACATTTTATTATCCAAGTATAGTGAAAAGACCATGAAAACTCCCACACACTCAAACACTGACAGACACCCGCCTACAAAATTTTACCAATATGTAAATATTACAACACGGGCAAAAAAAAAGAACCGATGGTATTTTTAGTAGCGCATTTTTGTGTATAGGTTTTCTAAACTTTCGCCCAGCAATAGGAACATGCCAGGAATAAAATTATTTTCTGATTTCAAGTAACGCAATGCAATAAAAAACATAGATTCAAACATATAGCAAACAAGTTCGCTCACAATTAAAAAAAAGAAACTTTTATTTTTTCTTTACAAACCCCGTTTAACAATTTATCCGCACAAACAACTAGAATTAAGTTGACACAACTTTTTGCACTGGCAGCAAATATTTAAAAACAAAAAGATATGTAAAAAGAACACAATAGTTAAATTGTAATTATAAAGAATTGTATTTAAATCGAAACAAAAATATCATAATTTTAATCGCTTATTGTAAACTAATACATATTAAATGAATATGAATAAAGAAAATATATAAAAAAAAAAATGATCTTCGATTTTATTGAATTCGATGAAAGTTACCAATAAATGCCGAATGAACAAAAAAGAAATTTCTATATGTCCAAATTTTATCCAAAGCCAGTTACGAATTGGAACAGGTGATACTTTGAACAATCAAATATGAATATATAAATATTTTATAGTCTTGATAGCTCATCTGATAATAAAATAAAAACTGTCTTATAATTCGCTCGTTTACCTTGACTTATGGCGCTGCAAATCTATTCCCGTCGTCATTATCAATCAGCTTATCGCGTTGACCGCTAAGTGATAAAAAAAAAAAACAATAATCTTCAAGCGGTAAAGATACTTTTAAGTAAAATAAAAAATAACCATTGTAGCTTCTTCTTATTTGTCGTATTATTGCACATTATTTATGCAGGCTTTTGAGGGGATAAGCCGCAGCTTAATTCAAATTCTCTGCTTATACCCTGTGCTCAAAGCTTAACTGAGCATATTTGAGATATATGAGAGTCATAATTGCGAGCTTATTATTCGTGAAAATGGCTGAAAAGTAGATCAACCATAACACATTAACATAATATGCCCATTGTTCTAACTTTCACTTGAATGTGTGATAACTAACTAGTGTCTATTGCAACTTATCATACCCCGCTGTTGTCGTAAAGCACATACGAGCGCACTACAGAACCGAATTTAAAGCCCCGCAAATGGTCATGCCTAAAGAGCAACACAACAAACAAAAAGAGAGAGAGAGTGAGAGAGTGTGCAATCCCCCAAACGACGTCAAGTGTAAGCGGTATTCGCAACCGTGGATCAGTTGACATTTGACAGTGCGCGTGTTTGCACGTTTCTTGGGGGCTCTTGAGCTCTTCGGCATCACGTAGAGAAACGCTTGCAGGCAAACATAGATCGTGAATTGTGGCGCGTCAGTTAAATCATGTTCGGCAGAGAAACGCATGTTCCAATAGCTGCTTAACATATACGAATTCCATTTACAACACGTTGCGTATTCGCTGCGTTGACTGCGCCGGGTAATTGATATATATAACAATGCCGAGCGAAGTGTTGGTTTTGTTAAAATTAAAATGGAGCTTGGCCCATTGTTAGGTATTGTTTGCATTGCTTGTCTATGAATGAGAGTGAATGAATCGCAAATAAAATTTAATTAAAACCAAAATTTAAACGAATAAGTGCAATTTGTTGATTATATTAAAATATGACGATGATAAAACGCTTGAAATAACAATCAATATTATGATTAATGTCTTAAAAATATATGTCTTATTCGGTGTACGAAAAACTTTTTGGTTTGTGCAATCAATCAAACTACAACAATATATTTAACAAATTACAAATTGTATATTATTTTTTATTGTTTTTGTTTGCGTATGTTATACAGTTACTGCGAATGCACACAAAATGCATACGTAAAAATCATAATTAATTAATATTTGCTAATTACGACATTGACAGAATTGTTTCTTTATAATTCTGAATTTTCGTTAGATTTATTTCTTTATAAGAATATGATTCAAATTACATTACTTTTTATGAAGTATGATATAAACGATTTAATATAATCAGAAATGTTTAACGGAATAGGAACACATTTTGTAGTTACGAAAGCTCGGCCAAACTCTGTTAAAGTTGCAGAAAATCAAATGCACTTATTGATTTTTTAATCATACTCAATAAGTAAATTAATTTAAGGGTAACTACAAAAGGCTATATAGTTGTGTGATATGTATGAAACTGTTCAGATTGGTTGAAACTAATCAATACATTTTTTAAATACCAAAATATTTGTCAATATTTCTCACATTTCTTCAATATTATAATTTAATAAAACAAAACACCTAATTAGCTTGAGATAACACAATAAATATTACGTATTCAACACAACAATCGATTTAATTGTATGTGTTTGGATGCAGTCTATTATAGCAATAAACTTGCAAAACTCAGCGCTTAGCTCATTCAAATGCTCAATAAGAAGTGTACAAAAATTTACATATCACATGGCCGTGCAATGAGATTGTTATATTACACTGAAGCCCCATAAAGTGGCATGTACAATGCATACAAGTTACTCGTAGTCTATTGTCATTTGAAGTATGTCGTTATAAGATGCGTAATTAATAATTCTGAACCCATTTCAATGACCTTTGCGATCGCTCAAAGAGTCACTAGAGCATGGCGCTTTTTGGGATTGATCATCGCATAGATTATGACGTAGTGCTGGGAGTCAAAATTACAAGCCAGCAAGGGCTGAGATGAAGGTTTCACCGAAAATCAAACAAGACGTTAACACACATAAATAAAAATGAAAGCTTCCATTGAATTGTGGTTAGTCAGGAGAGAATACGGAGGAGGGAGGTGGGTAACCTTTAAGTTATAACAGAACCCGATAAGATACAAATTTGTAACTGGCGTGAAGTTAAGTGCGAGTGACTTTGATGAGAGCTAAAGTGCTCGAAAGTCAGATATGAGTGTTTATCTGTCATGATGATAAAATATAGAAAAGAAAATGGGACAAAGCGCACGCCACATGTGCTTGTTTATTAAATTATATAAACAAACAGAAGAACTAAATAACATGGAGAAATGTATTCAAATTTCTATGTCGTTACCCAAAAACAATGTTCAAGATTATTTATAAAATTGCAATTAGTTGTGCATGTGCTTATCGTAATAAAAGATTTTGCAAATATTTAAAATTATATCACAAAAGCATATTAACTCTATAATATAAAATATTATATTCATTAGAGAATTTTGCACCTCCAACTCAGACTACCATTACAGCAGCTAATATATGTTTGAAATTAGCAGCATATATTTTTGATTTTAACATTTTCTGTTTAATTCTTTAAATACTTAATTAATTCTCAAGAAAAAAATGTTATCATGACAAATCAATCCCCTTAAACAAACCACTCAAATGCAATCCATTAAATCTATTCTTAGTACGGTGATAGATACATTTCTATAAAATTCTATAGATGGCATCGGTTTTTATTTTTGATTGAAAGCGAACATTAAGAACATTACAGATATATATAGGAGATACAAGGAGAATTAACAAAAAATAAAAAATCTCTGCGATTTTGCTTTAATTAGTTTAATTACGACTTAAAAGCTTTGACGCGAATACAGCCACATCAAGAACACCAACATCATAACAATAATTAAACAAAATACAGCAACAACACCAACTTCACAACAATAATCATAATAGCATTGTTTGGTGCAAGGATTAATATGATTTACAAATATGACAGACGCAGCAGAGGCAACAACAACAACAACAACAACAATCAACATCAGCGAGTCTCGAGGCACCAGCCACAAATTATAAGCATTTAAATGATAAATGTGTTTGTGAAAGCAGCATCAGCAACAACAAACACCAACCACATGACACAAACATGATTTTATGATTAGCCAACAACAACAGCAACAACAAACCGAATTTGAATAGCACCAAAGTATTCAACACAAGCGAAACACCAACAAGATTTTTATTATTATAATGGCAGATCAAGTTGGACAAGATTCGAGCAGCAACGCGCCAAGAAATGTTGGCCATACACTGGCCAAGACAGCCTCCTCGCCCACTGCCCTGAATCTGGTCACTAAGCGAACCACACCCACCGCCCTGGCACCGCTGCGACACAGTCAGTTGTCGGACAGCGGTGCCGAGAGCTGTGGCGATGGCGACGAACAAACGCGACTCATACGCGGCCCATCTGTGCGGTCACACAAGTACATCATCATACCGGCAGCGCCCGGCTCTCCGGTGGTCTCCCAAGCTGGAATACATCAGCTGCCATTTCGTCAGTCCAGCTCCAGCTCTTCGCTGGTGGCGATGAGCGCCGTAATGCACAAGCCGTCGATACGCCAACCGTCGATCAAGTCACGTCCCACCTCGGATGTCATACAGCACCTGCAACTGCCGCCGGCGGCGACGGTGGCAGCAACATCCACCTCCACGGTAACCTTTACCCTTGATGACAGTGATGCACCATCGGTGCCGGATACACACTTCACGCACACAATGCCAACCTGCACCACAACCACAACAATGGCTGCTGGGCACGACGCACTCGCCGTCTCTCCACTCAGCTATGATCTGCGCTCTCGTCTCGGCAGCCAACACAGCAGCATGCGCTCCATGGTGTCGGGTAAGTTGTAGTTGCTTCCATCAAGCACAATCACAACTATTTTGTGTATATATGTTGTGTGTCCACAGCTTATCTGCCCGCGATGGGCGATAGCAGTTGCAATCTCGCCGGCAACTCTGCCGCAGTTTGCAGTCTGCAGCCACCAAATCCGCTTTACATGCAACCACAATCCTCGCTCAACGGCAGTTCCTATCATCTAAGCGAGCTAACTGGCAACCAGATATACTCGGATGTCACATCGGTACGCTCGCTGGCCTCCATTGGCATTGGGTCGACGGACGGACGAAAGCTGGTCATAAGACGAGTGCCGACAACGGCCAACGAACTGTTCGATATGGTTAATCCGCAAACGCCACAGTAAGTTCAGTGGAATTCATTGGATTAATATATAGAGAATTAAGCTCAGTCAAAACGATAACTTCGCTTATAGAAAGGAATATCTTTATTATATCTCATTACTTATGCATCCCTCGTTTCATTAGCATAACAAAAAAAAAAAGCGCCCCTTTTCAATCCAATTGACGCCCGCATAAAATGCTTTAAAAAATCATGGTGAATTTTGACACCATTTGATATCGAAGCATTAAATTTAGCACACACACATATTTACCCCCACAGCAAGTACACACTGTGTTGGTAAACATCAAATTTTAACACCATCTGTCCGTGGGGGGCACATGATGCCTTTGACATAGCACGTGAATAGTTTGCAACGGTTCGCAGCTATTTTTAAGCTGTGTTCCTTAACGCGATCAATAGATCGACATAAGTAGACAAGTATAACTGTTGACACAAATAATTTGCGCTAAGCGCACATCTCAAATGGTTCGATTAGCTAGATTAGTCCAAAGCTCCAAGCGCCAGGCTGTTGTCAGTAAAGTGACGACCTACAAACGGTGCAGTTGTTCCACAGTTGTTCCACAGTCTCCCATCGCATCCTGCTCGGTCGCGTTTCAAATCAATGGACGCATGGATAACGTGAATCAGTTTTAAATTATTATCTCGCATATAGCCAACTATATCCTGAGAAAAAAAATAAAATAATTCAGCGAGATGCCCCATCGCAACGATCTGGATGCACAGTCCTCGAAGCACTCGGACCAGTCCAATTTTCGCTTCAATCGCGTGGCTAAAGTGTAAGCCTGACTCCCTGATTCTGGTTGTGCTTATGTAACGCCTCATAAATCGTGCAATATTATTTGAGCCAAGCGCTTTAATAGCTTTCAATTCAGATTTAAACGCCCCATTATAGTGTTGTCATGTTTGTTTTGGTCATTAGCGAAATGACGCTGATTGAATATTAACGTTGGTTTAATGGATAAGTGGCAAGTTCAAATCGGCGTTGACTATTTTTTTGGAATTTATTTATGGTCTTTGCAAATGTTACGGATCGATCATTAAATGTGGCACGTGCCAAAACCGTTTTTACAAAATGAATACTTTCATAAAGCCCTTGTAAATTTGATTCTTTATTTCGCTTTTTACTATTACATTTTAAATTCTATGAAAATTATAAATTTTTTTTAAGTAAAACGAGAGGTATTATTATTCTGATTTCTGAGATTTCTGTATTCGCATACTAAAAATTATTCAATTGAATATTCATAATAGTATTTGAAAAGGGAAATACTTTTACTTTCATCTTGAATGTTGTAACAAAATGCGAATATCATTATTTGGTATACCTCAACTAGTCTTTACTTTGCTTACATAATTCAGAAAACTAAATTTGCACAACCTTACACCAAATGTGGCGTCCCCCAATATAAACAAACACTCCCCCCTAATCACAGATCACAGATCACTAACTGCACTGGCATTTGGCACCTCGGACTGAGGCATTGTTGCAACTGGCATGTGATTGCTATAATTAAACAATTTAACGCACCAGAAATAGTTAGATAGGGTCGTGTCGTCTGATGGTCATGTAATCTGTGCACCCTCGTTTACTGCCGGAGGGGCACACACAGACAATGACAGGGAGCGTTGACAGCAATTAGATGCGCCTGGCTGACCAACTATAATGCAAAATTAATATGAAAGTTCCAAACACCTAAAGATAAATAACTTGATTTATGCTTTATAACCACAGGCCGCTGGGCATCGATGACGATGACAGCTATATGGACATGTCGGACGAGGCGTCCCATTTGAAGCCACGTCAACAGCATTGGGGCAACAAAATGCAGTTTGTCTTGGCCTGCATTGGGTATTCGGTGGGCCTGGGAAATGTCTGGCGTTTTCCCTATATGTGCTACAAAAGTGGAGGAGGTGAGTGTAAAATCCAGAAAAAAATCTGAACGTGAAAAGTATGCGAAGCAACTACTGTATAACGATTCCACAAATACTTTGATTCCATGCGACATCTCTCTCGACGAGTCTTTGCTCTAGAAAAATATTTTTTATATGTTAAAATTTTACGCTTTATGCGACATTTCCGCTGTAAATGCTACAAAGTCATAAATTAAAATTTGCTCAAGCTCAGCGCAAAAGTATGAAAACCCGACGAAAATAATGCGGCCACTATCATCTACATCCACATGAGTCTTTGCCGGCCCCCACTTAAACCCCCACCTCTCCCATATCCACACATATAAACACGCAAGCCACTTGACGACCCGCGTCCATCTTCATTTACACGATCTCGCTCTCCCGTAAGCCGGAGCCGGAGGCCACATTTACATTTATCGGGCGCATTACACATATAATGAGCTGACCACTGAAAACAAACTGCTGGCAACTGGAGAAGACGCGACTCTATATATATATATATATATATATATATATATACATATTATCAGTCAACTCTTTGATGTATACAATTTTGCAATTGTTGATGTCAAATATTTATAATTAATTTAATTTGCTTACTTAGCTGCTGTCATTTAAGTCTCATTTCATTCCCCTGATGTTCTGTCCTCTTTTCGCAGGTGTGTTTCTAGTACCGTACTGCATAATTCTCTTTATATGCAGCATACCCCTGCTGTTTATGGAGTTATCTGTGGGACAGTATACGGGACGAGGTCCAATTGGTGCACTGGGTCAGCTCTGCCCCCTTTTTAAGGGTAAGTTCCTTAGAAATTAGTTTTATTCGTTTTTCGAATTACAGACTAAAACAAAATAACAGCCTTTTCTCGGAGATTTGTTGCTTAGAAAAATCTATTGTTTAATAATTTTACACATGTGTTTACGATTTTGTGATTAGATTGTTGCAAGTTTATTTAAAGCGCCGTTCAATTGCGTCATTTTGTTGAGACGTTTTCACGCTTTATAGTCAAACTAAATTTAGAAATATTTTTACCCGCCCAGTGAAAACAATAAAAATAATAATAATACACAAAACTCTAAAAGAGGATTGCCCATGTAGCATGACAAGTAAATATGAGTTCTGCTTGCCCAAGTTCAATCTCAAGGTCTGACTGAATACACCTAGTTAGGGGCTGGGTAAATAGTTGGTCAACCGAGCTTTACGGTTTCAGTTTACACAAAGGCACAAACGAACAAAGCCGCCGAAAACCAAATCCAAAATCAGTAACGAACATATTCTATTACAGAATGTTTATCTACCGAAAACAAAACAAAATTATATAGTTGCTACCTATAATTATTAATACAGAGTATTTGTACTTGAACTTAGCTTGGCTTGGAATTTGAGCGACTTACAGCGCAGCGCAAATGTGAAACAGAATCCGCTGTTATTCGCATCTGTTGAAGAAGATTTAAAAACACATGCTAATTAGTCAGAATCATTGTTATGGGAATGGCGTGAAAACGGCAAGCGCAAATGTCGACGGAAATGTTTCGAACGATTTACGTACGCGTCTATCAACTAGTTGTGAGACCCCGGGAAAGTGGCTACCCCTCAACATCCACAACCACAAGCCGCATGCCAAACAGTCAAAGGCCATAAATCTAATAAAACAACATTAGTTTGACATATTTGCAATGCCCATAATTAACAACTATATTTTGCCAATAGAACAGACTTAGCCCACCCACGCCCAAGCTGCAACTGCAAGCGAGCTAATAAATATTAATGGATATTACGAGTATTTAAGCCAACATACAAACAAATGGTTTTAATTAGTTCTAAAGGCACGCGGACAATTAGAATTATGCAGATGCATACAAGTCTAGACATGTTATTTAAATGAACCGGTCTAAATTATAGTCGACCTGATTAGTAACATAGTTAACGACTAGCGCAGATCCTTGGTTAACACAACTAAGATAAAAAATAAAATAATAAAAAATTAAATAAAATAAATACTTTATAATGTAAGTTAGAGTCTAAGGGCATACAAATAAATATGCATTATTTTTCTTCTGCAGGAGCTGGCTTGGCCAGTGTAGTGGTGTCCTTTCTCATGTCCACCTACTACAGCGTCATAATAGGTTATTCAATATATTACTTTTTCACATCATTCAAAACGGAGATGCCATGGATTGACTGCAACAACAGGTGAATATTTGAAACATCTGCAGCAATTACAACAATTCAACATATTCTTTTGTGGCAGATGGAACACTCCTGATTGTTGGGTGCCACAGCGCAAGGAGCTCAATACGACAGCGCCGCACTCTTCACGCACCCCCTCCGAGGAGTTCTTTGAGTATGCAACGAATAATAAAACTTTTGGGAATTTAATGCGAAAAGTGGACTTCTTATTTGCAGAAATAAAGTACTGAAGATAAGCGCTGGATTGGAGCATCCGGGCATGATGCGCTGGGAGCTGTTTGCCTGTCTTGTATGCGCCTGGCTGATGGTATACTTTGCCACCTGGAAGTCCATCAAGTCGTCGGCGAAGGTGCGCTATTTTACGGCCACATTTCCGTTTGTGCTCATCATTATCCTCATGTTCCGGGCAGTAACGCTCGATGGAGCTGACGAGGGTTTGCGCTTTTTCTTCCGGCCCAATTGGTCGGAATTGAAGAACGCGAACGTGTGGATCAATGCCGCCTCCCAGAACTTCAATTCACTGGGCATTACATTTGGATCGATGATCTCGTTTGCCAGCTACAACAAGTACAACAACAACATCCTGCGAGATACGATTGCTGTGAGCCTCGTCAATATTGTGACCAGTTTACTGGTTGGCATATTTGCATTCTCAACGCTCGGTAATCTGGCACTGGAGCAGAATACGAATGTACGCGATGTCATTGGCGATGGGCCTGGCATGATATTTGTGGTGTATCCGCAGGCCATGGCCAAGATGCCATATGCCCAACTGTGGGCGGTTATGTTCTTCTTTATGCTATTGTGCCTGGGGCTCAATTCACAGTTTGCCATAGTCGAGGTGGTGGTCACATCCATACAGGATGGTTTTCCGCGCTGGATCAAGCGGAATCTGGGCTACCATGAGATTGTGGTGCTCTTTGTCTGCGTCATCTCGTGCCTCTTTGGACTGCCAAATATTATACAGGGCGGCATTTATTACTTCCAGCTGATGGATCACTATGCCGCCTCCGTGACGATTATGTTTCTGGCCTTCTGCCAGATGATTGCCATAGCCTGGTTCTACGGCACCGGGCGCCTCTCAAAGAATGTCAAGCAAATGACCGGCAAAGTGCCGTCCTTCTATTTTAAGTCCTGCTGGCTGGTACTGGGACCATGTCTACTCTTCGTAAGCTGCAAATGCGTGATGTGTGAAGAGTGGTCAATGATGTCAAGTTTTGGTTTAATTGCAGGGCATTTGGGTGCTGAGTCTGATCAACTACAAGGAGCCCACATATCACAATGGACGCTATAACTATCCGGACTGGGCATACGGCATTGGCTGGATGTTTGCATCATTCTCACTCATTTGCATACCGGGCTATGCGATCATCAACTTTATGCGGACCAGCGGCGACAGCTTTTGGGAGGTGAGCCCGCATAAATTTAGCCCCAATCAATTAATGAACTTGATGGTTTTTTCACAGCGCATTAGGAACACACTGCGACCAAATATCTACGAGTGCAAGATCTGTGGTGAGCATCACTGCGAGCATGACTATCCCGAGCAGGAGCAATATATGCTGGCTCAGGAGCTTGGCAACGTATTTAGGCCAACCGGAGGACCAGTACTGCAGTCTGCAGAGAAGCCGGGCTACAGCGCGATGCATACCTCCAATACAACGCCCCATGGTGTTCACACGGAATATACGTACAAATCCACGGAGGAGCTGGGCATACAGCCAACGACAGATCAGCAAAGTGTCAAATAGACCTGCCAAACGACGATAAATCGCTACTCGTTCAATTGTTTATAATTTCTGAGTATTTCTAATACACATTTTGTTTAAACTTGCAAAACATAGCCAGTTAATTAAGTCAATAAATAATATTTTTATCTTTACACTGATAATGATATTAATACAATATATAATTTACTAGTAACATATTATTATCGTAGTTAGGTGATTCGAAATATCTAGGCTTTGGTTAAGGTAATACATTGCAAATAATTTCGACTCTTTATAAGGCCGTAAAAGATATTGATTGCATCACTTTTAAAATTATCCTGGTTGCATATAAAAAGTAAATAAGTTTTTAAGCAACTAAATGCTTTGATTTGGGATGTGGCTTTCAAAGTCTCTGAACGTAGTTATATAACAAGTCAAACTCTTCAAATTTGGGCACAGCATTAAAATTACGAGGTGTTTTACAGTATTCCGCATAAATGATTTGACTCTTTTCGGGCACTTTTGGTGGCAGCACACTCAGATAGGAGTCTGTGCCATAATCACTAAGCGGACGCAGTGTAATGCCGCGCATCTTCTTGGCCAGCTCTTGTTCACGTTGGGCCACAGCCGTCTGGGTTGGCTGAACACCACCGTTGGATAGTTTGTCCATTTGAACGTATTTTTTGTAGATGGCCATGCTCTGTGCGGATGGCGAACTGATGGTGCAGCCATACACCTTTTCCATCGAAGGTAGCACGGACGCCAGCGTGAAAGGTGCTGGCTCCACCGATTCTGTTTGTTTCGATTCTTTTTCTGGCAAACTGGCGCTAAGCTCCTCATCGCTGGAGCTACCCTCACCCTCGTCTGAGCTGGAGGAGTTACTGTTAAGAGCGCTTTGGCCAGTCATCGATGGATTCTGAGGACCTTTTCGCGACGGTTGTACCTGATGCTGAAAGGGACTGCGGAATGTCGGCATGTATCGAGCGGCACGTTGACTGATCTCGAATTGAATATGTTCACTGAAGTCGGTCCACTTAAATGACTGATGGAAATTGGAATAGGCATCAATCATCTCGAGACCATTGCTGTGCACACGAAACAGCTCCTTGACCAACTTGTTGGAATCAGCGCACGGATAAGGCAAACATTCACGCACCTTGTGACGTACCCAATCTGTAATGGAAGCGTTCGAGGTGCTTGGCACAAAGGCATTGTGCATATCGTAGTCTGTTTGAAGCTCCCAAATGGGCTGATTCACTGCAAAATAAAAAAAAACATAAGTAAAGTATCTATATGTGAACAATTCTTGTCTTACTTACATTTGGTAAAGCTAGGCTTGTAGAGTCCAAGGAAGAGATTGATGCTTTGCTGCTTTTCAGTGTCGCTAAACGTATTGCTGTAATAGCGG